>CM053785.1:999759032-1000114032 GCA_028749045.1 Cupressus sempervirens | reverse complement strand
AGCACTAGCTCGATAACCAAAAACTCTGCCAACATTAATGAAACCAACTTTGCCACCTTAAGCCAGCTCAAAGCCCAAGTTAAAACTTGTGTAAGATTTGAACATACACTAGGTTAGTTTCGTTAGAAACTGACTTAGTAAAACCAAGGAATACGTAGGAAACATTAACATTAATACCAATACTAACATTAATATTAATACTAATACTAACATTAATAGTAATACTAATACTAACATTAATAATGTTATTCAAAATAAAAATACTATTAACCAATATATATGTATATATATATATATACTTATAATTATAAATTGCATTAACATATATATATATATATATATATATATATATATATATATATATATATATATATATATATATATATATATATATATATATATATATATATATATATATATATATATATATATATATATATATATATATATATATATATAAGCACATTACTATACAAATAATTACACACACACACACACACACACACACATAATTAATTAATTTAACATACTTATATTTATATTCTTATTTATACAATGTTATAAATATAAATAAAATATATTAAGATTTTAGACATAAGAAATTCTAAATGCAATAGTATTTTACTACTACCTCTATCACAGATCAACAATTATGATAAAGACATGAATTACGCATCAACACCATTCCATTATAAAATTTAAAACTGGTTTGTCTTCCTTAAATTTTATTCCATTTTGAAACCTTTTTCTTACAGATAAATACCTGAATCTAAATTGATTCAGATCATGAGATCCTGATAAACACACACCATAATAAAATATTATAGACATATTTTAGAAAGTCAGATCTAAGTAATCATCTGAATTCCTTAAGTGCTTAAAAAAATTAATGTAATGATGCCAAAACTAAACAGTATCAATCAAATAACTGTTCAAACCAAGTTCAAAACCACATAGAAGGTTAAACAAGACTCAGAATCTGAGATAACAGATGAAGAACTATCAGGGCCATGACAAATTGAATCACTTGGTTGACACTGTATAGCTTGGTCAATAATAGATTATTGTTGCTAAAGCTATGAAATTGGTATACTCTGGAGAACTCAATTTGCATTGAGAAATTTGGTAAACATTATGAAGCTCGATTTACATTGATAATCACCAACTTGGTAGATACTACTCGATGCAAATTGAATATTTTTTCTAGGACTTGGTAACAACTATAGAACTTGGTAGAGCCTAAATTACTTGGTTAACACTATTAACTATACTATAATATCAATAGCTACTAACCATCTAAATAAGTGTGTGTGTCACTAATAAACAAACTCGACTATAATGTCAACAATCTCCCCCTTTAGCATTAGTGAGAAACACTTATCAGTCAAAATTGAATTTATTAAAAAGTTTAAAACAATCTTTAGTATCCTTCTTGTGTCTTCAACTTGGTAATATACTCTATTTTTGAGATTTTTCAAAATTTCTTTTGTAAGAGATGTTTATCTAAATATCTATACATGTATAATATTATGATGGTCCCCCATACATATATATTAAATGTACTTTACACATTATATACATCTTCTCATCTTCTCCCCATTTACATATTCTCCCCCTTTTTGACATAAATGCCAAAGGTGTATGCTACATGGTAATTCTAAAATGTGACAAGAAGTCAAAGTGTACCTTTAGAATCAGTGACATTGTCTTGTCCCAATTTTCTTGCAACACATTTCTTGCGTGCAATGCAACTAAACTTCTAGTAATAATTCCATCATGTGATTAGCTATGTAGAAGTTGTTATCATGGGTGAGAGTTTTGGCATGTGCAATGTGTTTCTGCAATGCATCCATGTTCGAAAGAATCATGCCTTGTATATCTACAAATGTAGCACTTATCCTATCTTCTTCCCTTAGTAATTCTACCTGCATACTAGTTAGAAATCTGATCTTTGTGTAATGAGAAGAATTGTAGCTTGGATCAAGTGACAAATGATGTGCACTTACCTTTAGATCTTTGTCTATCTTGGAGAGTTTGTCTTTGATTTCTTGAGTAAAGATAGATGTATCACATAATTTACTAAATAGAGATGTGACATTGTTGGAGGAGGTTTCTAATGAGCCTAGAATAGTAGACAAGTCTACTTGATATATTGCAATCTTCTATGCTACTAGCTCCAATAATTTATTCTCAATTTTATTCTCTACTCTTTGTAACAATTTCTCTTTCTCATTTAGATCTTCATTAAATTTTTGAACCACTTTTTCTAACTATGCCAAAATAGGTTGAGAAGTATCAACCTCAGTGTTGAGTGTATCTGCAAGAATGTTCTTTGCATCTTCTAGCATTTGATGCTCTCTATTTCTCTCCTCTCTAAGCCTTTGTTGCTTAGCTTTCTTCTACAAAAGCTCTCCTACTATATGCATTTGATCAAGATTTAGAGTGGAGATATCCAAATTTGGAATAATTATATCCTCATCAAGATCAATGTCTTCTTCCTTATCTTTGCCTTTTCTAGAAACCTTAGTACTCAGTTGAGGCTTGCTCTCAACTATCTTTGTACTAACTATTTGCATACTTGGAATAGTAACAATATTGGAAATGGAAGGACGGACAAAAAAAGTAGATATTGTACTAATTTTAGACATACCTTGTTGTAGAGTAGTCAATTGATGAATGAGGTAGCACTAATTGATTGGTAGATGAAGTGTTGGTTACTTCAGTTAATGAAGTATTGAGTTGAACAGGTGAAGGGATTGGTTGAGTGCTTGGATTTGCAATTCTTTTCACAACCAACTTGATAGAAGTTTTCTTTGAGCATGATGGATTTAAAGCTTTTCATAAAGAGTGAGGAAGTGAGGCTATAACCATTGCTACAATCTGTTGGAAATATTCAAGATATAATAGTTTACTGAGAGGGGAGGGGTGAATCAGTAACAATAAAACTTTTAAGTCAATTTAGAATAACCATATACAACATTCACTCATCTAGCTTGCTGCATAAAAGAACTATTAAACATTTAAACCATATATGCACAGAGATTTGGTGACCCAGAAACCTTCCAAAATAGAAAGTAAAACTGGGGTGGGGATGATACCCACAAAGCTTCATTACTGCAGTATGAAGTTGGCCGGTTAAGGCTTACAATGATCACTTTTGGTGATCTGCCCTGTTAGGAGCACAGAGGATTGCTAGATCCACCTTGTTAGAGGATTTACAAACATACTTTACAAGTATGTACTCTGTTAGGAGATTTGAATAAAGACGGTTAAGTCTACCCTATTAAAGGATTTACAAGAATGATTCACCTGTTAGGATGAACCAACATATCAACTTACAACTTGACTAGATTCTTTATTGTAGATCACCTTCTGTGATTGATGAAATCATTTTTGCTCCTTGTAGACCTTGCTGAGTGTTCTTTACTGCTGATGAATTCGCATATCATATCTTATGTCCCTCTTTTTACAATATTCTATCTCTTGTGTATTCTTGAATGTGTCAATTTGAATGATATAATTCATTATATATATACCATTCCAATAATTATTCATGCAAGGTCGGCCAAACACAAGTAAACAAAATATAACTGAGTCGGCCAAATAGTAAGATAAACTCAAGTTCTTCAGACAGACTTGATGACCTTCTGATATGTGGCATCCACTACATTACTCGACATCATCATGCACTCGGTAGAGGTAGGGGCTCGGTTCATACTAGTCATACAACATTGCCTGGAACTTGGTAACCATTGGTGACTCGGTAGATATAGTGTCACTTGGTAGAAACTAACTTCTTCATTAACCTCCCGAGCTCAGTTATCACTAAGTCCTTCCTCACTCGGTTAATGCTAAGTGCATCTTCACTCGGTTAACACTAAGTGCATTTTCACTCGGTTAACACTAAGTGTATCTTCACTCGGTTAACACTAAGTGCTTCTTTACTCGGTTTGGACTGTATCTTCGATGCTCAGTTTGAACTATGTCTTCAGTGCTCGGTTTGAACTGTGTTGCCATCACTCGATCTGAACTGTATTACTCGATGCTCGGTTAGAACTGTGAGATGAGTGTTGTCACTAATGGCAAATAAATTTATGCCAACAATCTCCCCCTTTGGCATTAGTGACAAAAACAATTATGATTCAAAGTTTATGTGCAAAAATTGACATACAGTTCTAAATTTTCAAAATTTCTCTTTGCAAGTGTTTATTACACATATCTTTCTTACATGTATCTCCCCCATACAATATGCATAGAATTTACAAGTCATTACACATATTTCTTGCACAATTATCTCTTGGAGTGTGCTATCTCCCCCTTTTTGACAATAATGCCAAATTGAACAATATATATTTACATAGAGAGTCCAAAATGAGAGATAAACTCAGAATGTACCTTGAGAATAAGAGCCAATGTCTTATCCCAATTTTCTTGCAAAAGTTTGCTAGTGGAGAGTGCTATTTGAACTTCTATAGAGAGTTCAATCATATGATCTGCAATTGAAATTTTTTTGTCATGAATCAATGTTTTGGAATGGGCAATATGCTTCTGCATTGTGTCCATGACAGGGAGGATCATATTTTGGATGTCAATTAGAGTACACCTAATCCTTGCTTCCTCTCTCAACAATTCTGCTTGTTTCTCCGACAAAAATCTTATTATGAGATGATGGGATGAACTTGAACTGTGGTCAAGCTGCAACATTTGTGCACTGACCTTCATATCCTCATCAATTTTATTCAACTTTTCTTTGATTTCCTTAGTATACTCGGTAAAATCACAAAGTTTGTCAAAAAGTAAAGTTACATTATCAAAAGAATGTTCAAAATTACTCAAAATTGTAGAAAATTCTACTTGTTTTAATGCAATATGTTGAGCAATGTGCTCAAGCACCTTATTGTCAAATTTCTTCTTTGCCTTTTCAATCAATTTTTCTTGGTCGGAGGTATCCTCATTGAATTTATATACAGCCTCTTCTAACTAAATCAAAATGTGTTGAGTAGAATCTACTTCAACACCTATAACCTCTGTTAGAATATTCTTAGCACTTTCAATAATACTATATTCTTGGTCTCTCTCATGCCTTAGTTGTTTTTGCCTTGCCTTCTAATCTAATAGCTGACTGGTGATTCTCATTTCATCAACTGATGCATTATCTCGATCTATCTTAGGAATGACAATGTCCTTATCCAAGTCTATTTCCTCATCCATTGCCTTGCTGGAAAACATGTATCTCTTTGCTTTTCCTGCAGTGACTTCACCTTTTCCCTTTGAAACTGAAACAATAGTTGATGAGGCTGGACTAGCTGACAAAACTGGAATAGGACTAACTAGAGGAAGACTGAGAGCAGTGCTAACAGTATCAAAAATTGATGTTCCTCTCAAGATTGATGTACAGGTTGGAATGGGAGAACTAAGAAATGCAAAAATAGGAGTAGATGAAATTGTCAAAATTGAAGTACCAATGGGTACACTTATTGTACACTCTGCAGTAGAAGTTAATATGCTTGATGAACTTACTATTGTAGCTGATGATGACTCAGTCAATGAAGATGGTTGCAGCTCAGTTGATGAAGTGGTAGACACTTGCATAGATGGTACCTAGAGCTGAGAGGAGACAAGTGAATATTGGGCAATTGATGAAGCTATTGTGCACACAATCTCACTAGTAGAAGCTATCTCCACAGTTGATGTAGCTGCTTTAGGTGGAGAGTGAGGAAGAGATGCAATGACTTTGGCTGCAATTTTTATAGGATCATCTTCCTCCTTAGCTTCTTCAGCTTCTTCTTCCTCCATTTCATCTTCCTTGTCTTCTTTCTCCATTTCATCTTCATTGTCTTCTTCCTCAATATTTATCATCATTGAATGCAGTTCCCCTGGAATATCTTCAATATCATCATCATCACTGCTGTCATTGTCCTTGATTTCAACAATATCCTCACTAGATTTATGTATATGATAGATATGTTTCCACATGTTTGTTGCATCATTTACAACATGTTCAATGTCTTTGATTAGTATTAAAAAAGTGTGGAATCTAATCATCATATTACCTTCATGATCTTTTAGTGATTTCTTCACTTCTGCATCAGTGAGACTTGGTAGGAGATTTTTCAGGGTTTGCTCAAAGATATCCTTGATAGTCTTAATTGCAATTTCCCATCTTGGTTGCAACCTCTCCAATAGCTCTTTAGGGATTTGAGAGGCAATCTCATCCCGAGAGTATTTCCATCTTCCCATTTTATTCAATACCAGTTCTTCAATCTGTATTTTCTCCTGTTCTGTTCTTGTTCCAAACTTCAATGCTTTGAAGTTTGTGAAGCTAGTACCTTCTTCTAATTGCTTCAACCTTGCCTCAAATGTGAGTGGAGGCTTGACAAGTATAGGTTCATTCTTCCCTTGTCTTGTTCTCCTGGAGAAGATTGTAGTAGCTTGCTTTTTAGGTTTGGTGATAATCACCTTACCTTTCTTCCGTTGAGGCTCCTCTACTTTTTTTGACTCGGTTTCCTCTTCTTCTTCATCATCTTTTCCTTTCCCTTTAGTAATCGTCAGAGGACCAAGTTCTATTTTTAGCTTTGCAATCTTTCTTTTTCCTTTGCTAATGACCTAAGGGATTTTGATTGAAAGCTCAATTCTGGCCTTAGCTTCATCATAAGTTCCAAAGACTGGTTGCTTTGGGTCTACTGGTTCATTCACTAGTGCTTCTATGATATCTCTAGTTTCATCAATATTGACCTCATAAGGAAGAGGTTTCACCCATGCAACTCGGGGCCTGACTGCCTATATGTATACTTTATCACAATCTACCATAAAGCATACATCTTCTTTGTATTCCTCAACTAGTTTAAGTGGAATCCAGAACCTATTGTTCATTCTTTCCTTAAAATCTTCAAAGTAATTATTCAAAACACTGTCAAATTTTTTACCTAACTCTACAATGAACTCATTTATTTGATAAAGAACAGGAATATCTTTTCTCCATACTACTAATCCTTTTGATGGAAAAGAATTTTGAATATAGAAAAATAAATAGATCAAAAGTGAACCAAATTTACAAGAGTTGTTCTTTGAAATCCTTATGCTTTCCATATTTTTATTAAATTGAGACAAAACCAATTCAGACATATCAAACTCAGCATTCTTCTTTACTACCTTGTATGCTAAATCTACTGCTTCACAAGGTACACTGTTTGGATGGCTCGAACTATAAATTTTATGAGCAATGACATGAATACCAAATCTTAATTCAGCGTCAGCTACTATACTGCGCTTAAGTCCTCTACCATCCCATTCTTCTTGGGTTAGCCTTTGCAATTCTTCCTGACCTAGGGTTTTGGTAGTCTTAGCTTTTCTCAACATGGGAAGGCCAGTAATCTTGTTAATCATTTTCTTTGTGATAAGCATTGGTTTCTCTAACCACAATTTCCTGTTGTGAACCCGACTGAGTACATACCTAACCCATTTAACTTGAAAACTCTTTGGCAAATGTAAAATGTGGGTTAACCCTTTTGTTTCAAGATTCTTATGCTCGAGTTTCAAATTTCCATCTACGCTCATTTCTCCTAGGGCATTATCAATTTCTAGGTTTCCAAGTTCTTGAATGGAACATTTGAAATGAGAGCGAATGTCATTTATAAGGAGTACCTTTGGAGGAATTTGAGACTGAGCACTGTTAGGGTCAAGAGATTCTGCAATTGCTGGTGCCAATTTGAAGTTCGGTGCCTTCCATTCCACACCTTTAACCAGCATTTCTGAGCCTCTCTTTGCCTTGGAGCTACTACTTCCAGATGCCATTGTTGCTCGGTAAGTGAAGAGAAATTTTGAACAGATTCTTCGCCCTTTAAAATTTTCTCAAAATTTCTTTAAGCTTTCTCTAGAATCGCAGAAGATAACTTAGCTCAAAGTTCGTAGTGAAGAATGAGATTAAATTTTGCCCTTTTTGATGAAACATTTGTCATAAATGCTTGGTAAATGGTAGATGAAATGACAGGTTGTCATCCACTTGCTCGGTAGATACTATCAACTTGGTGATCAAAAGAAAACATTGGTGTACTGACCTAACTTTGTAAGGTCACAAACCAACCTTGCTCGATTGATATAACTCGATAAATGAAACTTTATTGCACCTGACCGAACTCGGTTAAGTCTAGGATCAAAGTGTATCTAAATACTGTTCTGATCATCTTTCTTCTTATGGAACTGTTTAGGATAATTCTTGGAGGATGCATTTCCATACTTTTTTTAATGAATATTAATTGGAAATGGTGGAGTTGCTCATTTCTTGAGTGATATTGCCATTTCTTGACTTATCTTGTTCGGTAGATTTTGGAATCCACTGCTGCTTCATTTGCTTCTGAATGTTGTCTGCTTTAATTTTCTTCTCATCTTCAATTCTTTCTATATTCATGCAATTTCTAGCTATATGACCAAGTTCTGTACATGTATAGCACCTTACAGTAGTGTCCTTCTTCCTTAGATGATGTCTTGCACAATTTATGCCAGTATGTCCATATTCTCCACAATAGTGACATCTGCTCCAGGTGTTGTAGTCCTATCCAAATATGGCTTTGACAAGTTGTTCAGCTGGATTGAATGATTTGGATCTACATTGGAATGCCTTGTGACCATGTTTTTTGCATTTGTGATAGTTGCCTTCAAATTTTGGTTTTTCTTTGCAATCATTAGCTTTATGACCATGCTTTTTGCAATTGAAGCATTTACCATTTAATTTGATTTTCCATTGCTCTAGCATTTGTTTGATGTATGAACTAACTTGCCACAGTGATTACAAGTGGGTTTTTGATTCCTTTGTTCACCTTGTTGGAGGATTCACCTTCTTCCTTGTATCCAAGACCAACTTTACCTTTATGTCTATAAAGATTTTCCTCATTTTGTTGATTTAATTGATTCATATCTGCTTGGGATTTCATCATTCTTTCATTGACTTGCCTTTTAGAGATTAGATCATTTTCCAAGCTTTCATTGATTTGTCTCTCAGTTCTTAAATCATTCTGTAGACTTCCATTTTGTACTCTGAGAATCCTAATTTCTTCATTTGCATTAGAGAGTTGGTCTATAAGGTCTTCATGTTGATGGGATTGATTATGGCTTTTATCTTCCAATTCTTCTTGTGCTTTGTTTTTTTGTTCCAAATCTTCACATAGCCTAATTGATTGTATTTCTTGCTCTCTTTTAAGCTTTCTTACCTCTTCTTGTAGAGATCCATTCTTTTCTAGAAGTTTTTTGATTGCCTTGTCAGCTTCTTTTGAACTACTTGATGGTAACAAATCTTCAATCTTTTCTTCAACATAGTGATGGTCATTCATTTGTCTTGCAAGTTCTTTTCTTCTTTTTAGGGATTGAGAGAGATGCTCCTTTGCTTCTTTGAGTTGAACCATGGCTATTTCTAGATCTAGCTTTTAATTTTCAATAACTTTCTCCAGTCTAAATATCTCCATAACTTAGATCTTTGCTCAAGCTGTCAAACTTTGTCCTGAGAACCAAAAAGCTCTGATACCAATTGTTGGAAATATTCAAGATATAATAGGTTACTGAGAGGGGAGGGGTGAATCAGTAACAATAAAACTTTTAAGTCAATTCAGAATAACCATATACAACATTCACTCATCTAGCCTGTTGCATAAAAGAACTATTAAACATTTAAACCATATATGCACAGAGATTTGGTGACCCAGAAACCTTCCAAAATAGAAAGTAAAACTGGGGTGGGGATGATACCCACAAAGCTTCATTACTGTAGTATGAAGTTGGCTAGTTAAGGCTTACAATAATCACTTTTGGTGATCTGCCCTGTTAGGAGCACAGAGGATTGCTAGATCCACCTTGTTAGAGGATTTACAAACATACTTTACAAGTATGCACTCTGTTAGGAGATTTGAATAAAGACGGTTAAGTCTACCCTGTTAAATGATTTACAAGAATGATTCACCTGTTAGGATGAACCAACAGATCAACTTACAACTTGACTGGATTCTTTATTGTAGATCACCTTCTGTGATTGATGAAATCATTTTTGCTCCTTGTAGACCTTGCTGAGTGTTCTTTACTGCTGATGAATTTGTATATCATATCTTATGTCCCTATTTTTGCAATATTCTATCTCTTGTGTATTCTTGAATGTGTCAATTTGAATGATATAATACATTATATATATATACCATTCCAATAATTATTCATGCAAGGTCGGCCAAACACAAGTAAACAAAATATAACTAAGTCAACCAAATAGTAAGATAAACTCAGGTTCTTCAAACAAAATTGATGACCTTCTGATACCAGACATCCACTACGTTACTTGGAATTGTCATGCAGTCGATAGAGGTAGGGGCTTGGTTCATACTAGTCATACAACATTGCCTGGAACTCGGTAACCATTGGTGAGTCGATAGATATAGTGTCACTCAATAGAAACTAACTTCTTCGTTAACCTCCTCAGCTCGATTATCATTGAGTCCTTCCTCACTCAGTTAATGCTAAGTGCATCTTCAATTGGTTAACACTAAGTGCATCTTCACTTGGTTAACACTAAGTGTATCTTTACTCAGTTAACACTAAGTGCTTCTTCACTCATTTTGGACTGTATCTTCGATGCTCGGTTTGAACTATGTCTTCAGTGCTCGGTTTGAACTGTATTGCCATCACTCAGTCTGAACTATATTACTTGATGCTCGATTAGAACTATGAGATGAGTGTTGTCACTAATGGCAAATAACTTTATGCCAACACAATCTTTTTAGGGTTAGTTTCCTCAATTCTTTGAATCTCAAGAAGATTCTCCTTGGTGGCTTCCTATTCTTGCTCCTCATCATCTTTATTCTCATCAACTATTTCTTCATCATCATCATTATCCTCTTCTTCCTTGTTATCTTCATCATCATCTTTATCACTGAAATGAACATTAAAATCACTTTTCTAATGAAGATTGTAGACGTTCTTCCATGTATTAGTGGCATTACTCACCACATATTCAATGTCATTGATTAGTATCAAGCAAGTGTTAAATTTCAAGGTAAGTTTTTCTTCATTCTGCTTCATGGATTATTTTATTTTTATGTCATTAAAACTTGGCATGATTTTCCTTAGAGTCTACTTGTATATGTACTTTTTAGTTTTCTTGGCATGTTCCCATCTTGGCTTAATTTTCTCCATCAGCTCCTTGGGAATCTATTGTGCAAGTTGGTCAGGTGAATATTTCCATTTTCCTAGCTTAGACATAATGATATCTTCAACTTTCTTTTTTTCCTTTGCATTTTTGGTCTCATAACTCAATGATTTAAAATTTTATGTTCCAACTCGAAAATCATTCTCTTTTAGTTTCTCTTGAAATGTAGGTGGAGGTCATTTGAAAATAATATCCTCTACTTCTTTACCTAATTTCAATTTCTTTTTGGATGTTCTTCTTGTAAATACTACAGTAGATAACTTGGTAGGTTTGGTTATAATAACCTTATCATTATTCTTAACTAGATCTTCTTCCTCTAATTTGGATTCATCTACCTTATCTTCTACATCATCTTCTTCTATATCATCTCCTTTTCCTTCTATCAATAGGAGAGTAGAACTAGTATGTCTTAGTTTTTCTATCCTCTTCTTTCATTTACTGATAGCCCAAGGAAGCTTTATCTCTAGTTCAATTTTGACTTTGGCTTCATCATATGTACCAAAATATGTGGCCTTGGGATCCTTAGGTTCATTCAACATCACCTCAATAATGTCCCTAGTACCATCAATATTAACCTCATAGCCTAGAGGCTTGACCCATACCACTTTAGGTCTAATTTCTTGTATGTACACTTTGTCATAGTCTACCATAAAACAAACATCATCCTTGTAATATTCTACAAGTTTCTTTGGAATTATGAATGTATTATTCATCTTATCCTTGAATGAATCAAAATAATTGTCCATGATATTGACATAGTATTCACCGATCTTTGTCATATACTCATTGATTTCATATAGTATAGGTACATCTTTTTTCCATATGATTGTACCTTTTGAAGGGAAAAATTTTTATAAAAAAAAGAATAAATAGGTTAAAAGTGAACCAGACTTACATGGGTTATTCATCAAAGTTCTGATTCTTTCCTTGTTTTTGTTGAATTGCTTCAACATCAACTCAGCAAGGATGAAGGACATGTTGCTCTTCACCATTTTGAATGTGAGATCCACTACTTCACATGATACACTATTAAGATGAATGGAGCTATATATTTTGTGTGCAATTATATAAATTCCAAACTTCAACTCCATATCAGCAACACAACTAATATTCATACCTCTTCCATCCCATTTGGTAAGACTTTTCTTTTTTAGTTCTACCTGACTTAGGGTTTTGGTGGTTTTTCCCTTGGTCAACATTGGGAGTCCTGTGATTCAATGAATCATTTTCTTTATTATGAGAATAGGCTGCTCCAACCATAGTTTCCCATTTTATCTAAAAGTCTCAGGGAATGTGTGGAATGTGGGTTAAACCTTTGGTTTCCAAGTATTGATGCTTGGGTTTCAATGCACCATTCACACACAACTTTTCCAGAGTTTAATCCATTTCTTGGATTACTATGTCTTGAATTGAATAACAAAAATATAATAGAATGTCATTAACCAAAAGTACCTTTTGTGGAATCTATAATTGAGCTCTTGTAGGATCAAGGGTTTCTGCAATTGTCAAACTTAATTTGAAATATGATGCTTTCCACTCAACTCCTTGAACTAACATTTCAAATTGCTTCTTAGTTTTGTTGCTAGAGGATGCCATTTCTTGGTAGGGTTTAAATTACATGGAAAGCCTCAACAAAAATTTTCACAAATCACTTAGATGCACATAAATCACTCTTCACATAAGCTCTTGAAAATTCACGGTGACAAATGAATTTGATTTCACGCTTTTCAAACAAATTCCACTTTCCAATCCCCATAAATGCTTGGTATATTCATTTGATCAATGATAGACTATCTTCCACTTAGTTTGAGTTAATTTCTTGATAGAGCCATTCATGACTCAGTGTCCACATAATGACTTAGTTACTCCCGACCTTGCTTGGCAGGATCTTGCAACCCAACCTAGCTCGGTAAGGTCCAAAATTTCCTTAGACACTTAGAGATCTCTTTGCATCTTGAATTCTATTATGGATCTTTCCTTTTTTTTGACTAGAACTAATGTGAGATGTCTACTTTAGAGTCTTAGTTCTAGTTATCCTGGTGGAAGATCAAGTAGAAGTGCTTGAGTCGCCCAATTCTTGAGTGACATTTGCTTCATTGTTTGGACTTGCATTCTCAAAAGATTTTAAAATCCATTGTTGTCTCATTTGTTTTCTAATGTTATCAATCTTCAATTTCTTTTCATCTTCAATTCTTCTAGTGTTCATACAATTCTCAGAAAGATAGCCAAGTTCTATACAAATAAAACATCTTTTAGTGGTGTCTCTTGTCCTCATGTGATGTTTTACATAGTTTATTCCAATGTGTCCAAATTATCCATAGTAATGACATCCACACCAAGTGTGGTAGTCCCAATCAAATATAGATTTTACAATCTGTTCTACTAGATTCAATATCTTAATTTTTCATTCAAAATTTTTATGCCCATGCTTCTTACATTTGTGACATTTGCCTTCAAATTTAGGTTTCTCTTTGCATTCATTAGCTCAATGACCATGCTTATTACAATTGTAGCATTTCCCATTTAATTTAGCTTTACTATTTCTCTAACATTTGTTTGATGTATGATCTAAGTTACCACAATGATTACAAGAAGGTCTTTTATTCTTTTGAGCTCCTTGCTCCGATGATTCATCTTCTTCTATATATCCAATTCCTACTTTGCCTTTCTGTCTGTATTGGATTTTCTATTTTAATTGATCTATTTTTTCTTGAGATTTCATCATCTTCTCATTGGTTTTACTTTTAATGTTTAGATCATTCTACAATATTTCATTCTCTGATCTTAGAATCATAATTTCTTCATTGGCATTAGTAAGTTGATCAATGAAGTCTTCCTATTGAAGGGATAGATATTGAATTCCATTGTTCTTTCCTTCTAACTCTTTTTGTATCTTATTTTTCTCTTTCACGACTTCACACAATCTTACTAATGGAATTTCTCATTCTCTTTTTGGCTTTGTTACTTCTTCTTGAAGTATACCATTCTTTTCTAATAGTTCTCTGATTGCTTCATTAGCTTCATCTGGATTACTTTCTTAATAGACATCTTCAATTCTTTCTTTAGTGTAGAGTTTTTCATTCATTTTTAGTGCAAGATCTTTTCTTATTTTTAGGGATTGAGAGAGTTGCTCTTTTTCTTTCTTAAGTTGTCCAATAGCCAATTCCAAATCTATCTTTTCATTGTCAATAGCCTTATCAAGTTTGAATACCTCCATTGCCTGTTATCTTTGCTCAAGCTATTAAACTTCTTCTTTGAGAACCATAGAGCTCTGATACCAATTTTAGGAAATATAATATAGACTAGGTTATTATGATGGGAGGGGTGAATTAGTAACCAATAAAACTTAATCTTAATTCACTAATTAATCCTTGATCTAATTATATGTATGAAAAATTGGAAGCATTAAAACATTGATAGCACTTTGACACACAATATGGTGACCTAGAAACCATCCAAATAGAAAGTAAAATTGGGGCAAGGATGATACCCAAAAGCTTTAGTACTGTAGTATAAAGTTGGCCTGTTAAGGCTTACAATGATCATTTCTGATGATCTTCCTAGTTAGGAGCAATAAAGACTACTAGTTCCACCTTGCAAAATGATTTACAAGCATACAATGAAGTATGCACTTGGTAAAGAGATTTTCAAAAGACTATTAAGTCTACCTTGTGAAAGGATTTAATTGCTCCACCTATTAGGATGAACTAGTGGCTAATCTCTATTCTACAACTTATTTTTCTAAATGAGATTCCTTTGGAGTGTAATGATCACCTTACTATGATAGTTAAATCTTTGTTGCTCCTTATACTACTTGTAGTCTTGTTACTTCTTACTTTTTCTTTTTAATACTTATTATTCCATATGCATATTCTTACTTTGTATGTGATACAATACATTACATATATACCAATCCAATTTACAATTCATCAAAGTCGGCTGCAATACAAGTTTCACCAAAATACACAAAGTTGGCCCAACTATTGGTGCTCGAGTTCTGAAGATAAACTTAGTGAGGTTCTGAAACTTGGCATCATCATGCACTTGGTAGACATAGAAATTTGATTCATACTAGTCACGTCCAAGTAGTCTAAACTTGATTTGCACTAGTGACTTGTTGAACACTATGAAACTCATCATATAAACTGAGTCACATGGTTGACACTGCATAGCTCAGTCAACACTATTACTATGAGTTTAGTATAAACTAAATCACTTGGTTGATGCAATATAGCTTGGTCAAAACTAGATTCTCATTGTTGAAGCTACAAATTGGGTATACCGTGGAGAAATCAGTTTGCATTGAGAAACTTGGTAAACATTATGAAGCTTGGTTTACATTGATAATCACCAACTTGGTAGATATTTCTTAGATTGAGCTGAATATTGTTCCTAGGACTTGGTAGCAACTATAGAAATTGGTAGAGCATGAATTACTTGGTTAACACTATTAACTATACTATAATCTTGATAGCTACTAACAATCTAAATAAGTGTGTGTGTGTGTCTCTAATAAAAAAACTTGATTGTAATGTCAACAATTCTACCTCTAATATATTCATGTGCATCCTTAGGTAAATCCTTTGTGAATATATCAGTTGTCCATTTTTTTGAATTCACATATTCCATTCTCACTTCTCTGTCTTGAACTAACTCTCTCAAGTAATGATACTTGATTACAATATGCTTTATCTTTGTGTGCATCATAGGGTTTTTTGATATGTTTATAGAACTTGTATTGTAACAATAAAGTAACACAGGTTCAATAATTTCCTCCTTCATTCCTTTGAGTAACTATTTGATCCATACTACATTTTGTGAAATTCACTGTAATAGCCACATATTCATCTTTAGCAATAGATTGTGATATATAATTTTGTTTCTTTCTAGTCCATGAGACTAATATTTTTCCTAAGAAAAATGCTCCACCATTTGTACTTTTTCTATCATCAATATTTCTAGCCCAATCATCAACTATATAGGCTCTTAATTAAAACTTATAAATCTTCTTATAGTATAGACCATAGCCTTCTATTTATTTCAAGTATCTCATGATCATTTTAACATCCATAAAATGATTCTCCTTAGGATTTTTATAAAACCTTGAAACAATCCCAATAACTAATACAATGTCAGGTTTGCTATGAACTACATATTGCAACTTGTCAATCATAGACCTATACAATTTTTGATTTACTTCAAAAGAATAATTAGTCTTGAATAGTTTGTGTCCTCTCACCATAGGAGTACTAAGAAGTTTTGAATCCTCCATACTAAAAGTTTTCAATATTTATTTCACATACTTGGACTGAGTGATGTAAATACCATATTTCATCTGATATACTTGTAACCCAACAAAGAACTTTATGTCTCCAAATATGATATCATCAACAAATATTTCAACTAGTAAAATCCCTTTAACTCTTTTTGTCTTTAAGTATAGATTGTTGTTGCCATCAGTTTTCTCAAAGCCAATCTTCACAAGATAGTTGTGAAGCCTCTCATACCATGCTCTTGGATCTTACTTCAAACCATATAAATCTTTGTGCAATTTACATACCATGTTCTTATTGTTTGGATCAAAATATCCTTCTAGTTGTTTGTAAACCTCCTCTTTGATTATGCCATTCAAAAATGATAACTTCACATTCATTTGATAAACTTTGAAACCTTTCTATACAGAGTAAGAAAATAGAGTTCTTACTCCTTTCAATCTTGCAACTGGGGCAAATGTCTCTCCCTAGTCAATTCCATCTTCTCATGCATATGTGCAAACTAATATTTGCTTATTCCTTGTGACTTCACCAATTCTCATCCTATTTGTTTTTGTACACCCACTTGGTTATAATTACATTCTTTTTCTCTAGTTTGGGTACTAGAGTCCATATTTTATTCTTCTCAATATGTTTGATCTCTTCTTTCATGGCTTTACTTAAGTCTTCATTCTCTAATGCATTCTTTACTAACTTAGGCTCATGCATGCTTAAAAAACACGTATTACTTCTCCACCTATTCCTTATCATTGGTCTAGATTCTTTATCTCTAATAATTTGTCTAGAAGGGTGATGTCTTCTGATATACTTTGAAAATCTTGGTTCTTCTCTTCTTTCTACAATGGGTCTATAAATTTCACTGTCATTGTGCACTTCTCTATTGAGTAACTCGACATTCCTTTCATGTACACTAGTCTCAATATCAAAATGTACCTTGACTTCTATCTACAACTTGATTCCTAAATCTAGCTTGGTTCTTGAATGCAACTTAGTTCTTGAATGTAACTTGACATCCATTATATGTGACTTGGCACTCATTGATACTTGTTGTTGTTGACTTTTAACTTGGTTCACAACTTCATCAATATTCATGTCTTCATTGTAGTACATGAAGGTCTTTTACTCTTTAGTTTCCTTCTTAGGTTTAGCTTCATGTACCTCTTTCTTGACTTACACTCGGTTCAAGGTATAGAAAACTATACTTACAACTTCTCTCTAGTATTTCAAAGAAACATTCTTCTCCATCATCAGTGTTCTAGCATAGTCCATTACAGATCTATTCCTCCTTTTAGCAATTCTATTTTATGGAGGGGTCTTAGGTGCAAAAGTTTTTCTTTAAATTATTTTGTCATTATAGAATATCTCAAACTCATTTGATCTAAATTCTTGATCTTTGTTAGATCTCAGGCATTTCAAACTTTTACTAGTCTCCTTTTCAACTCTTGCCAAGTACCACTTAAATATTTGAAAAGCATCAGATTCTTATTTCAAAACCATAACTATCACCATACTAGAATAATCATCAACAAATAGGATAATGTACTTGTCACCTTTGTAGCTTTGCACTTCAATTGGTCCACATAAATCAATTTGAACTAATTCTAGAATTTTTTTGAGGAGTGAGTCATACTTCCAAAACTAGATTTTGTCATCTTGCCTAACTGACATTGTTTGCAAATCATACTATCGTGTTTCTTCAATTTTGGAAAACCTCTAACTCTTTTCATGTTACTGATACTGACTTATTTATCAAAGTTTACATGACATAATCTCTTGTCCCATTGTCACACATCATCAAATTCTACAACAAGACAAGTAGCATCATTCATGTCAAGATAAAAAAAATTACCTCTATTTTTATCTCCATTTCCAATTAGTTTTCCATCAATTTCATAGATCTTAGCCTTCTTGTTATCAAATTTAACTTTACAACCTAAACTATTGAATTGTGACATACTCAACAAGTTATAGTTAAGTCCTTCTACATAGTTAGCATTGTCACACATGATATTTTCTATTAGTTTTATTGATCCTTTACCTTTTATTAGACAAGGTTCATCATTACCAAATCTAACACTATTTCCATTGTAATACGCAAGGGTAATGAACTTACTTTTGTCTCCAGTCATGTGATGTAAATATCCACTATCAATGATCCATCTATCACTTTTTTTCACATAAGATATTAATGTAGTTGCCTCATCTTCACTAGAATCATCTTTGATAGAAACATATACAACTTCATCATCATGGTCATTAGATCCATCTTTTGATTCCTCTTCAACAATGTAGCAAGACTTATTTCCTTTGTCTTTATAGTCTTTGATGTTCTAATCTCTTTTAACTTTATATTTATCTCCACTTTTATTGGTCTTCTTCTCTAGAAACCTTACAAAAATATGACTAACCTCATTACAATTGAAACATGTGATATGTAACCTACCTTTGTATTTCCCTTTGCCTATATAAAATCTCCTAGCCAAAAATACTTCAAGCTCTTCAACATCATCTTCATGTATGTCACTATCACTAGAAACATGTTTCACCTTTTTCTTCTTTTTATCTTTAGGTTATTTTAGTGTTAGCTGAGCTTTGAAAGAAGATTCAACTTTTTCATTTTTGAAATTATCAAAGTTAGAAAGTTTAAAAGTAGTGAGTCTACCCATTAGTCCTTCAAGGATTAGATTACTACTAGGAACACACCTTAGTTCTTGTATGGAAGAGACTCTAATGCATAGATAGGCAATAGGGTTCTCAATACTTTGTTGATAATAGTCTTATCTTCAATAACATCATTTTCTCCTCTAATAGCATTCACAACATTTTTGATTCTTATACAATAATAGACTATAGTCTCACCTTCTTGAATTCTATGTCATCAAACTTTCCTCTTACACTTTCAGCTTTGGCTCTCAAAACATTCTTGCCTCCTCCATAGATCATCTCTATAGCCTCAACATCTGCTTAGCAGTATTACATCCTCTGATATCATCAAAATTTGAGTAGCTTAGGGTAGATGCAAGCTTTAAGATTACCTAATTATGTTCTTTCTTCTTTTTTAGATCATCAATAGTAAGGGATCTAGTAGGATCAACATGCTTAGTTAATGGTAGATTGTGCATAATGTTAAGTCCTCCTAGATATAGCTTCATCAAAATTTTTCATCTTCAATTTGGGCACCTCCTTTCTATACATCTTGATCTTTAGGTTTTAGTACCTTCGAACTATTTTCTTACAAGAACTAATGGATTTGATACCAATTGTTGGAATGTTTAGAATAACTGAGAGGGGGGTGAATTAGTTATCAAAGGTCCAAATGTACAAATAAATTTTTTTAATACTTAACAAATTCATATCCATAAAACCATATCATGCATGCATCCATTTGAACATCCAATACCTTAACTGAGTAGGTCACTTTCCTAGGTCCAAATAATTTTATAGAAATGTAAGCATAAAATACCACAAGCTCATTCACATAATTTGACATAACGATTTTACATGGAAACCCAAATTGGGAAAAACTACCAGTAACTTGCTACCCATTTTCACTCTTCTAAAGTGATGCCCTATGTAGATGCTTAAAATCATCCCTAAGCACAATATTAATTAATTTTAATATTGCCCATGACATTATAATTAATTATTAATTAATTAATTATATTGCTCACATTCTTCTACTTATTTAATTAAATTATTTTAGTTAAATGAGTTCATTCTCTTAAGTATTTAAGTTTAATTTAAATACCCCTAGCCTTAATGTGTTAAATTAATTTAATGCATAATCCTCCATCTTTCCCTTTTTTAAATAAATTTTTTTTATTTAATCCTCACATCCTATTAATTACTTTAAACCCATAATTAAATTAAATTTCATTTAATTTAATCTTAAGCCTAACCTAGAGCCTAGCCTATAACCATCATTGTCATCCTCTTAAGCCTACTTCTTCTCTAATCCCACTTAATCATTCTTAATCATATCCCTAATCCCCCTCATTGGCCTAAGAGTGTGCTCACACATGTGTGAGATGGCATGCCTACACACTCCCCTTTGCACTTTTGTCTCCCACTCTTCTTCTTAAGTTTGCTCACACATGTGTGAGAAAATTTTGAATTTTTGACCATTTGCATGGCTTTCATGTCACCTTATGTGGCATCTACATGGATGCCGCCTCACCAAGCCCTCCCTCAAGCCTATAAATAGAGGGCTTGTCTCAAGCATTTGCATCTCTCATTATTGCATTGTTACCATGCCATTTTGAGTCTTGATTTTTTATGCTAGGGTTTTCATTGTAGTTTGAATTTTCATAGAGATTTTTAGGTGAATACTAACCATTTGGTAGTTTTTTTAGCTTTGCATTGGCATTATTAGTCTAGTTTACATGCATTTTCTCATCTCTATTTTATTTACATATTAGTTTAGCTTGTATATCTAGTTAGTTTCTTTGTTGCATTTCATATTTTCACCATTGAATGCTTTCAATTATGGCTTTCTCCATAGCCATTTCTTGAAGTATTCTTCATTTCATGTAGTTTAAGATCATATCGCATCTTCACTCACATTTGCACATTCACTCAAGAGACTCATCATTTTGTTGTGTTTGGGAGAGCACACCAAACATACCCCCCATCTTAACACACCAACAAGGCCTCTTATGGGTGCCTTTTTTGAGCTATAGAGGTGGCTAGAAGATTGGTTTTGTTGGCTTCTTAGAGTTGCAAAACTCAGGCAAGTATTAGTTTAGTTTTCTTTCATTTTGATGAATTCTTGTTACATATTTTGATTTGAACTAATGTTTTCTTGTTGATCATGCTCTTAACAGGTCACATTTTCTAGCACACATTTTGACACGGCTGGTGGGACCCACATCCCTGATTTCATTCTAAAATTTTGCAAACAAACCTTGTTCAGTTGTTAAACATCGCATTATCATCTCCATTGGTTTCAGCATCGTCTGTGATTATCATTTGCATAGACCAACGTCTTCGCATACCAACGTCTTTGCCACAGTTCAAAAACTATATCACTTGCTCTTCTATTTTAACATCTCTATAGGAAACCATTCTATCAATTAGGTTTTTAGACTATCATCTTCGAAGTTTATCCTATCATCTACGAAGTCCCATCCGTCGTCTGCAAGGAGTTAGTTTGTTGTCTGCGAAGTTAAGTAAGTCTGTCGTCTTCAACATATAGTTTTTCATCTGCCAATACATTCTATCGTCTGCATTGTGTGTGGCACTTAGTTTATCATCTTTGACTTTAGGCATCTCTACATTTCACATTGTCATCTATGTTTGACAACCATTTAGTCTACTTAGAAATGCACAAAGTGTCTTCTGTTATCTGTGAGTTTTAGCATCTACGTAGTTTGGTGTTTGTGCATTCTATCCTCTTTGTATACTAGCATTTGCACCTGTATTTTGACATTTCTAATTTTTAGCAGAATTGTGCAATTTTGAAAAATCATTTTTGTTAATATATTGACTTGCAAGTTTTTACTGATGGTTTTGATGTAGAGAGTTAACCTTTAAAACTTAGAAAAGCAAAACCAATAATAATTTTTATCACTAAAGGAGATTTGTAGTGATTTTTATCACTTAAGGATTAATGAACTTGTATGGATTAAACACTTTCATTTGAATGCGTGAATGTTTAAGTTAGCTAACATTTGGACTTGGTGCTTAAAATGGACATGAATGTTTAGAGTACCAAACATTTGGACTTTGGTGCTTAAAATGGACATGAATGTTTAGGGTAGAAGACACATTTGGACTTGGTGCTTAAAAAGAATTCACACCATCTTGAATGCTTTAAAAGATAATGGACATGTATGTTTAGGCTAGACAACATTTGGAATTGGTGCTTAAAATGGACATGTATGCCTAGGCTAGATCACATTTGGATTTGGTGCTTAAATAAAGTCATACACTCTTGAATGCCCTAAAGTAAATTGAATTTATTTTTTGCATTTTTATTTTCATGCACTCACTTTACTTTCTTGTTGATGAATCCACATTTTCATTTATGTTGGCACTATTTCAAGTTGGAAAGAACCTTGTATGTTTTAATCATAAGTGTCTTCAAGTAGATAAAAAATTTAAAGCTTCATTGAGAAAGAACAAGTGTCTTTTAAACCCCAAGACCACTTACGTATTCTCTCGCCTCATGCCTTTGGGTGATCTTGGGTGCACAATAAATAAGTGGTTTTATTATTCTTTTTTAAGAGGCTTGCTTGGGGATTTCATCACCCCTTGGGATGACCTCAACTCTAGTGTTCTGGCAGAGTATAAAAATTGGGAGGTGAATCAAAAGACACCTCTCTTGGAAGTGGAATATTGTCACTCTTGGCTAAGCCCCAAAGAAATTTATACCTTTGGGAAGTGAAGGAGGAGATTTGGGTTACCATCTTCCCTTAGCTATGTGGTAGTATTTCCTTTCATCTACAGATTTGGGCCTCACATACCTTGTGTATATCGAGGATGCTCTTTAGATAAGCCTTGTTAATCCTAGTGATAGCCTTCTTAGGGTTGTTGGCGTGTTCAGTGTGCTTGTTCAAACATTCAAAACCAAAGCCAAAACATCAAACAAGTTCTAATATGAGTGAAATTGTGAGGTAACCTTTCATTGAGTGAGATAGGTTAAGTGAGGTCTTCTTGACTCACGATTACTTTTGGTAGTTTGCATTTTGAAATTGGTTGAGTCCAGTCACATCTTATTGCAAAGTTTTTTGGGTACTTGAAATTTGGGTCTTGTTTTATTCCTGCCATGACCGATAAAGTCAACCAAGTCAAACATAAGAAAGTAAATTTGTCCAAACCACCCATCTACAAGGAAAGGAAGAACCCAGCACGTAGTGACAAACAATTCTGATATGCAATCAAACACATTCAAAAGGAAGAAGCTAGACAAGACCATTATGATAGAATTGAATACAATGGAAAACTTTGAAACTGGTCTACTTTCCTAGGAGTGAACCCAAGGTTCTTATTTCCAATGAACTAGGATTGAGTTAACTCCATAAGTGACTACAATAATTTCATCTTCTATACCTACCTCCATTTTTCAAACTCCTAGTCTTCCACTTTCAAATCTTCTTCTAGAGAGCTTGAACCTTTAAAACATCTTTTGAAACTATGACGCTAGACCTTTTATCTATAAGCAAACATTTATCCTAATCACACTTACTTGTTTGGGATCACAAGTCCATCTCCAAATAGTGAGCAATCAACTTGGTGTCCTATCTTGCCTTAAGATCACTTGACTATCTTTGGTAGGAGAAAGATACTACTATCCTCTAATCAAACTTTGTTTGCTAAATCAAGGTCTTTTTGGTCACACTTGGGTAGTTGACCCTTTAATCACATAGAGTTAATAGCTCTTATCCTCATTTTCTTTTTCTTCAATAATCTTCCACCCATTTGCTTGGTCACTCTTGTATGGTACACACATGGTTAGGAAGGTTCACGTTTAATCCCATCTCACATTTGTGGGAATCATTGAGGCGATTAGAGATGGAGAATTCTTTTCCTCCACTCACAACTTCATTAGGGAGCACAATTCCCTCTAGTTCAAACCTTGGTATGCCTAACTCAACATCCGTGCAAGAACTAGAAGATCCCTTCCATAACACAACTTTGGGAGGTAATGACGAAGAAGTATACCAAGATGAAGATCCTTTTGATCCCAATGATGTACCTAGTGATGTTAGGATATTCCTTGTGGATCCCTACAGTGTGGAAATGATGGAGAAATACATTAGGGAAAAAAAAACTAAGATATTCCTAAATTTGGTCAAGGATGGTGTTAATGTTCCCCCAAGCTTTGAGGAGAACACTTTGTTTAGAAAAATTACAAAAGGTGGTGCTCCTATATTGCCCACTTTAAATGTAGCTCCAACTTCTAGCAAAGGGAAAGAAACCATGGTAACAACTAGTGCTATGCCTACATCTAGCACTTCAACACAACCTACATGTCAAGGATGGTGTTAATGTTCCCCCAAGCTTTGAGGAGAACAATTTGTTTAGAAAAATTACAAAAGGTGGTGCTCCTATATTGCCCACTTTAAATGTAGCTCCAACTTCTAGTAAAGGGAAAGAAACCATGGTAACAACTAGTGCTATGCCTACATCTAGCACTTCAACACAACCTACATTTCAATTGAGTGCAGAACATATTCAACAAATCATTAGTGCCATTCCCAATGTTACCACACATGCTAGTATTCCACAATTTACCTTGACAACCTCAACTATGGGATACTTAGGTATTGGACAAGTTCCTACTCAACCAATGACAATTCCAACACAACTAATGCACTCCTCTTATTTACAAGTGCCAACCACTCTGGTAAAGACATCCATTCCAATTCCCACAATTGCATATCAATACATTGGCCAAAGTGGAGTACCTCCACCACCTCACACTACATTTGGGACTCCCTAAAATTTAGGAGGTGGATTTATGAACTCCCAACAATCACAAGTGCAACCTAATCAAGATTTGGCTTAACAATTTCAAGAATTGAGAAATTTGGTCCTTAACATGAACAACAAAGGGGTGAAGGATGTCTCTTTTGAGGAAATTTGTCCTTTTCCATTTGATAAATCCATTAATATGGTGCCATTTCCACCTAGTTTTGAAATTCTTAAATTTGACAAGTATAGAAGAGAGACATGCCCCATCACCCATCTCAAGGAATTCTTCATTTTGTGCCAAGAAGTAGCCTACAGTGATGACTATCTTAAGAGGCTCTTTGCATGAAGTCTTGGAGGCCCCGCACTTGAGTGGTTAATGAATTTACCTAAGGGCTCCTTTACTTCTTTCAATGACTTGACAAGCAAGTTTATAGCACAATACTCTTACAACATTGAACACCATGCCTCATTGAGTGATTTGTGCGACACAAAACAATGAAATGGAGAAACTTTTGCCAACTTCCTACAAAGGTGGAGACATCTTGCTAATCATATGCCACATAAAATTGAAGATTCTCACCTTGTGGATATATTTATCAAGAACTTGATACCCAAAATGTCTTTCCACATGAAAATGGCTAGCCCCAAAGACCTTTCCACTTTAGTCAAAAAGGGAAAGAATATTGAAAATGGACTTTTGGAAAAAGGTGCCATTAAACATTATAGTTCATCATCCTCCAACAATGAGTCAAACAATAATAGCAAACCCAAATTCTGGTCCAAGAATAAGGGTGTTACACATGATGGTGTTACTAATTCAAAAACCTTCAAGGAGGGAACAAAAACAACTACCACAATCGAAACAACAACCATTCGGATCATGACAATCAAGGCAATCAACAATTCCGTAATCAAACACAATTCTTTCCATGCAACAATAACTACAATCGAGACTATGATCGAAATAGAAAGTTCACTAACTTTCGTGAACCTTTGGAGGCCATCTTTCAAAAATTAGTGGATCACAACTTGATGGTATTTCCTAACACATGTCCTTTTGATGAAAATCAACCAAAGTCAAAATGGTATAGGGAAAACAAATATTGTAAATATCACCGTATCAAAGGACATGACACCAACAAATGTATCAAACTCAAAGTTTTTATCCAAAATCTTGTTGATGATGGGGAAATTGAAGTAGAAGGAGGTCCAACCTCTAAAAATTCTAAATTAAAGATAGTCCAAAAACCATTCCCCGATCAAAACAATGATAACAACAATAGCAATAATGCAAATCAAGCTTCCACGTCAAATGCATTATCTTATGATTATTCTACTAACCACATATTAGGATTTGACTCCTTGTGTGGTAAGATAGAAACTAGAAATATATGTGGATTTGACTCCTTGTGTGGTCACATTGAAGAGGTAGACACTCATGTGAATACCCTTGTCTTACAAGTAGCTGATTGTGATGCCACCACTCAACTAGGAAGACTCACTTTGCAAGCTGCTACTTCCAATAAAACTAATCCATCAATGCCACATGTGCCTACTGTGCCATTCACCTCAAAAAGGCCCACCTCTTGCTATGATGTGTTGTCCCAACTAGGTAAAACTCTTGCACAAATATCTATTCTTGAGCTTCTAACCACCTCACCCATTCATAAAGAGATCTTGGAGAAGGCTCTTTTAGAGTCTCATGTTCTTGAAAACATTAATGCTTCCCAATTCACCGCTATGATTGGAAACCTTGCTGCCCAACAACACCTTGTCTTCATAGATAAATATTTCCATGGTCCTAATCCCCACCATAATTTGTTGCTACACATTGAAGTCCTTATACAATGGCATAAGATTAAAAGAGTCCTTATAGACAATGGATCTGGTTTGAAACTTTGTACATTGAAAATGATTCACTTCTTGGGATTTCCAAAGGATCTTCTAGATGTTAATAAAAGGATCACAATAAAAGCATATGATGAGAGGGAAAGAGAATCAAAAAGGTTTATCATGTTGCCTCTAAAAGTTGGACCAACCATCATAAATATTGAATGCCATGTCCTAGACTTAGATTTTCCATATAACATCTTGCTTGGTAGACTGTGGATACATACACTAAAGGAAGTCCCATCTACCTATCATCAATGCTTGAAATTCCCCCACCAAGGAAGAGAGGTCACAATCCCAGGGGATCCCACTCCTTTTGCATTTTGTAAAAATATTGGAAGGTGCACTAGTACATTTTTGTCCAATAAGTGAGTTTGCCAAAGTTATGCCTAAGTCTCTCACCATAATGGAACCACCTTCCACAATAGTACCAGAATTAGCTAACGAAGATTCAAATTCTCGCAAGGGAAAAGAGACCACAGGGAAGAAGGTTACTTTTGCTAATTTAGGAATGGAAGAGTATAAGTTTGAAAATGCCTTTTGTGTTGGACAACTACCACTCTCCCCTTGTTCCTTTGGAAAACCTTCTCAATTATCACCTTCTACTAATAATGAAACCATGCAAATTAGCAAGACAACATTTGAGCATTGGGGTTCACTTTGTGATGAGCACATGGAAGATAATATCCTAGATTGGCTATATTTTGATGGAAAAGATGAACTTGTGGAGTTTCCTAAGGATAAATATGTTAAGGCACCTCCCATTATTGAAAACATGGGATATCATGGTACTGGCCTTGGACCAAAAGAAGATGGAATTAGACAACCCTTAGAAGCTAATAGCTATCTTAAAGGACGTGGATTGGGCTCCATTAAACCTAAGGCATCCTTTGCTAACAAATATTGTATGGTTGAACCTAATTTTGAGACTGAAGAGGAGGAATTCTTCGAAGTGCCTTTCCAATACATTGAGGATGACCTATATAACTATGTTCACCCCATTACCATAGATGACCTTTCATCCATCAACTTATCGCTCACTAATCCTGACATGATAGACTAGGACCTTCAAGATACACCACTAGCTCTCGATATCTGTAAGTCTAATGAAGTAGTGATGGCACTTTTTGGCCTTAAGAATCTTCAAGATTACAAACATGAGATATAGTACAATAAGGAAGCCTTTGGTATCCAAGTCAACTCTCTTAGTCACAAAAGTGAAAAAGAAAATAAAAATGGAAAAATAAAAGAAACATCCTCTAGTGAAAACTCCTCTGGGGCACTTTTGGACGAAGAAAAAGATAAAATAAAGGACACATCTTCTGGTGAAAACATTTTAGAGGTTCCAAAAGAGGGAGAGCTTGACTTTCCATTTAGATCCTTTCCACTAGAAAAGTCACCTATTTTGAATGAAGACACAATTCCAGTCAATTTGGGAATAGAGGATAATCCATGAAACACCTACATTGTTGCTACCTTAAGTCTTGAGGAACAAAAAGCCATGACTGAATTCTTGAAAAAGGGAAAAATCAATTTCGCATGGACATACAAAGACATGCTTGGCCTAGACATAGATTTGGTTGTGCATCATTTGATAGTTGATCCCAAGATAAAACTAGTGAAGCAGAAGTTGTGCAAAATGCACCCTAAGGTAGCACTCCTAGTCAAAGCAGAGTTGCAAAAAATGTTAGAGGAAAAGTTCATCCATCCTATTGACTATCCTAAGTGGGTCTCCAACATTGTTCCTATAGGGAAAGCATCTGGGGGCATCCGTGTTTTTTCATATTTTTAAGATTTAAATCTCGCATGTCCTAAGGATGATTTTCCACTTCCTAACATAGACATCATAGTGGATTTGACTGTTGGACATGAGATGTTGTCTTTGATGGATGGATTTTTTTGGTTATAACTAAATTAGAATTGCAGAAGAGGATCAACATAAAATGGTATTTACCACCCCATGGGGAACCTTTTGTTATCAAGTCATGCCTTTTGGCTTCAAAAATGCCAGTGCCACATATCAATGCACAATGACTACCATATTCCATGATCTTCTACATGTCATAATGGAGGACTATGTTGATGATATCCTAGGAAAATCCAAGACAACAGAATCCCACATTGATGTCCTTACCACTATTTTTGATAGGTTTGAGAAATACAAAGTGCGCCTTAATCCTAAGAAGTGCATATTTAGGGTCAAATCAGGCAAATTGTTAGGCTACATTGTGTCAAGAAGAGGTATTGAGGTAGATCCTGCAAAAGTGAAAGCCATTATGGATATGCCTCCACCTACCACATTGAAACAACTCTACAGTTTTCAAGGAAAGTTATAATCTATTAGGAGATTTGTGTCACAATTAGCAGACAAAGTCCATCCACTTTAGCATTTTCTTTGCAAGGGAAACAAGTTTCAATGGGATTGTCTATGCCAAAAAGCATTTGAAAAAATTAAGACATATTTCAGCTACTTCAATTTCCCTAGGAGCACTTTTGGCACAATTAGATGACAATGGGAATGAGCAACCCATATATTACCTCAATCAAACACTAGTTGGCTATGAGTTAAAGTACACTGCTATTGAGAGAGCATGTTTGGCTATAGTCTTTTGTATGCAAAAGCTACATCATTATATGGTTAATCATACTACATATCTCATAACCAAGATAGATCCACTGAAATATTTGTTATCAAAAGCCACCCTCACTGGTAGAGCAGCAAAATGGGTCTTAATTTTAAGTGAATTTGACATTGTTTATAAGGATTGTAAGGCCATTAAAGGACAAGTAATTGTAGATCAGCTTGCTAAAGCTCCTCTTCAAGGTGACCATCCCATTGTAGCCAATTTTCTAGATGACACAATTATGACCCTAGCCCCTACTACACCATGGAATTTTTTTTTTGATGGATCCTTTACACAAAAGGGGTCAAGGGCAGGAATTTTGTTTGTGACACCACAAGAGGATCTCATTCCTAAGTCTTATAAAATCTCATTCCCTTGCACAAACAATATAGCTAAGTATGAAGGTTTAGTCATAGGACTATGTCAAGCTATTAGATGGAATATCAAAAACCTTCTTGTCTTTGGAGACTCACAATTGGTCATTAAACAAGTCATAGATGAATACCATGCAAAGGATGAGAAATTGTTGCCCTACCATAGAATAGTTGAGGATCTTAAGCAACATTTTACAGAGATTGTCTTTCAGCAAATTCCAAGAGATAATAATAAAGCAGTAGATGCCATGGCTACTATTTCCTCTATGATTGCCATGCTAGAATATAGTCCTAAATGTGAGTTTCTCATTGAGAATCTTTTTACTCTTTCTTATGAGAAAACTGATTTAGAGTTGGTGTGTGAGATTGTTGGTCTTGAGTCTCCATGGTACACTGACATCTTTGCCTATTTACATCACAAAACCATTCCCATAACCCTCACCCCAAATCAAAGCAAAATATTTGTCTGCTAAACCACCCGATATACCATCCTAGGTGACACACTTTTTTGAAAACACTTTGATGGAACCCTCCTCCAATGTCTGAATTTAGATGAAGCCAGAACATCATTAGAAGAGGTTCACTAAGGGATTTTTGATGCCCACTCTAGCGGTCATATGTTAGCAAAAAATCTTCTTAGGATAGGTTACTATTGGCCCACTATGGAAGTAGATGCATATCAGTTTGTGAAAAGATGTGTTCCATGTCAGCAACATGGTGATTTGATACATGCTCCCACCCAAGACCTTCAACCCACCATCACCCCATGGCCCTTTTCCCGCTGGGGATTCAATCTTGTTGGTCAAGTATACCCAAATTCCTCAAATGGCCACAAGTATATTATTGCCACCACTGAGTATTTTTACAAAGTGGATCAAGGCTATTCCCTTAACCTACATAACCAGAAAAAAAATTTCAAAGTTCATCTTGAACTACATTATTTGTCATTTTGGTATACCTTAAGATATCATGACTGATAATAGAACCCCCTTTAAAAATCAAGAGGTTGCTACATTGTGTAGGAAATTCGAAATCATCCAAAATTTTTCCACCAGATACTACCCCAAGGCAATGGCCAAGTTGAAGCTACCAATAAAACCATTTTGAAAATCCTAAAGAAAACTGTTGATGCAGGCTTGCAGCTAGCCGTGATTGGCACATCCAAATTGCTCTCACCCTTTAGGCTTATCGCACCTCCATTTGTATCTCCATAGTAGCCACCCCATTTTCTCTTGTTTATGGTTCTGAAGCCATCTTGCCCATCAAAATTGAGCTCCCTTCCCTCAGAATCTCTCTCAAGAATCTGATATCTAAAGAAGAATACTGAGTTGCTTGCTTGCAAGAGTTGGAACTCCTCGATGAGAGATGACTCAATGCCCTAAACCACCTCTATGTGTATCAAAATTTCCTTTAGCTTTAGTATCATAACAAAGTCAAGCCACGAGAGTTTGAAGTGGGTGACTTAGTTTTGCAGCATAATATGAAGAACCTCCAAAACCATGAAAAGAAAGGAAATTTTGAGGCAAATTGGCTAGGTCTGTTTATCATTACAACCAAATATGGTTCTAGGGCATATCAGATTGCTACTCCAGAGGGAGATCCACTCCCTGAGCCTATAAATATCCACCATCTCAAGCAGTTCTATGCTTGAGCCTTTGTAGTTCCTGTACAATGTTTATAGTCCTGCAAAAATCCAAAAAAATAAGAAAATCAAAAAATCCAAAAAAAATTCATAAAATGTTTCTGAAAAAAGCCTTAAAAAGAAGAAAAATGTTCCTAAAAAAAGTATGATTTGATCCATTGTCTATAAGGCTCACTTCACTCCATTCGACCATCCCATTTTCCTTGTGCAAAGTCTTATCTAGCCTTTTGTATTTCATGCATCCAATAAAAGACCTCTTGTCTAAAAAGCTTCATTTCACTTCCATCGTTTCATTTCACTGAGCTTTTTCACAATAGTGACCACACTTGGACTTACACAAAATCACCATTTGAGACTTAATGATTTAAGAAACTTGTTTGCTTCATAGACCTTGATGGAAACACATGATTTTATGATCATTGACACTTTGACTTGACACACTTTTATAGGATGAATCCTTCCTATAGGAGATGTTGTGACATTCACTTCTAGACCTAAAGTTCTTGGTAGGAACTATGAACTGAATGACTACTTGGTCATGAAGTCTCTTTTTGGTTGATTTTATTTTTGTGTGTGATAGTGAAAGCCTTTTATGGTGCACCTTGATCTTCCATATTTTGGTCATACCTAAATGGATCTCATTGACTACACGTGTTTTTATGGTATGATCTATTTTTGAGGCTTTATTTTATATGTGTTAATTTTAGGTTATGTTAATGCATTGCATAATGGGGGCAACGAGTTACCACACTTTACACCAAAGATCCCTAAAATGACTTTGGGTGTGCCCAGACCTCTCTATTGTGTATATGACATTTGATCCATCATAACTATGCAAACCACACTTATTGTTCTAAAGTCTCTATGGTTTGTTTAGTCTACACAAAAGAGTCATGTCATTTATGCTTCTATAACATATAATGTATAAACTCATTTGAAAAATCAACTTAAGGTGCACTCTCCATATGAACACAAAGGAATATCTTGATATCATGTAGTTAGGATGCATATAGTATAGGGTTTCATTTGAGTCATACTTGAGACAAGGTTCTATTTATTTCCCCCCTCCTATGCTACACTACTAGGGTTTCTATAAGTGATAGTTATGATAGATATTCATTCATTAGTTCATTTCCATTAGATTGCATTAACTTCTCATTATTGCATTCATTCATTTTCCATCGCATTTATGTTCATTAGACATTTTTAGTTCATTTTATTAAATTGCATTAGATCATTCCATTAGTTGCATACATTCATTTTAGTCATCACATCTAGGGGCATATAAATCATAATCACATCTCACACATATATATAGTGCATCCATGTAAAATAAAACAATGCATACATCTCATAATTTTCCACAAATCTGCATCACACACATGTTAGGCATCGTGTACATATGCATACATCATAAGACACATCACATAGCATCACATCCTACATCACAAACATTAGTAACCACATCATAAACATCATATGCATCACATAAATCCATACACATATAGATTCATCGAATCATGACATGTATATATCTCAAAAAATAGTGTCTGTATAGTCCATATACAAATCATATAGCATCATGTAGTACAAATGTATCATCAAAAACTCACTACATTTGCACATCTCTGTCAAAATATGATCACTCTAAAAAATTTTGAAGCTATGCTATGAGGGCCCTGCCCCCCCCCTATGTTACCCCCTCGAGGTGGTCGGCCTTGGCCAACTAATTACTCTGATTTGACTCTACCCCCAATGGTCCATGAGCTAGCCCACCTCTCAAAATTAGGTTGCCACTAGCTGATGGGTATGACATCATGATATAAAAAATAGTAATAGGCTACCTCTTGTACTGCTCATGCCTCAGATTGTGTGGCTGAGATGGCCTCCTACATCACTATGACACTGGCCCTCAGCTATACCATCTGCTTGACAATATCTTTCTACTGGCAATACTCATCAATATGTGCCTAGTGTGTCCCTCACTCATCATGCAGAGTGGCAACCTCCCCTTGTAGCCTCTCCACCTTTTCCTGCTCCTTTGCCCCTGTATGGGTGCCTATCCTTGTAAACTCCCCTGCATCCACTCGTGCTTGTAGGGCCGCTAAGGCCTCTTGTGCATTGTCCCCCCTAGCCCTCCATACCTACAACTCTACCAGTATGGCCCCCATGGCCTGCTCTAAGCTCTCTTCTCATGCCTACTGCACCTGTGTTATCCCCTGTAGATGGGTTACCTCTGCATAGAGGCTATCCCGCTCCACCCTCACCATATTCAAGTCCTCCACTGGCCCCTATCTCTGTCTCCCTATTGGCACCTACACCTATACTTGTGGCTACAGTGGTGCCTGCAGTGGTGCCTATACCTCTACTTGGGGCCCTATTTGTGGTGGTCCATGTACTAGTACTAGCCCTCGACCCTATCTCACGCTGGCTCTGCTCTTATGAGGCCCCTGTTGTGCACCTTGCATTACAGGTGGCTTCATCACTTCCTATCCCCCATCTCCTACACCATCCCCATCCCCCTATGCCTACTTTGTCAATGGAGGTTCCCCTGGCACTATAAGCCTGACTCACTGGTGGGCTGCCCACCACTGTGCATATATTGGTGTCATACCTGCATCTCCCTTGTCCTAACCATGCACCCATGGCACTACTACCATCCCCAACCAAGAAGTTTGGGCCAATCGTAAGGTAGTCATGTGTCCCCATAGCTATCCATAATCTCGTGACACCACAAGATATAAGAATCTATCTAGAATGGCATCTTGTATCTTGCTGAATTGTCATCACACTCGAGAGGGCATGTAGTGCATGATCACATGCATGGATCAGCCAATGATCCAATAGTCAATTTTTGTGTATGGGAGGTGCATCTGATCCTCCGTGTCATCCTTTCCACATGTTGCTAGTGTCTGTCCCCACTGCTCTACCCCATCATAGGGAGTCTACTCGAACATGATGATCTCATCGATGCATCGACACCAAAACTCCACTGACTCCGTCGATGTATATTGGATGGGAGGTTAGTATTGGCAAATGGCTCCCCAAGTTTCTTGGTCTCCCACTAAGTGATGGGCCATGTGACCCCAATGTGCTCCCATGACCAGATCATCAGTAGTGTTAGTCTTGGTCCTACATTGTGTTGGGTCTGATATGCACACATGTGCAAATCATAATATAACTCAGCTAGGATCATCTGTCCCTAGTAGTAGACTGCTCCCTCCTCCTATAATAGGGTGCTCAACACTCATGCCCAACTAATCAGCCACTCATGTCCTACATGATCTGGTAGCATCTACCATATCAGTGAGGCTACATATACTGCTAGCCTTGGTAGCCTCTACTCTAGTACACCCCTCCACAATAACCATGTTCATTGGATAGGTAATCATTGTAGCCATCTGCCAAAACAATCCCTCAGGAATGGATTAGAACCCTCTAGTACATACTCTGGGTATGCACCTCTGATCGACACACGCAGGATCTGCCACGCATCTAGTAGTGTGACTATAGCCTCCCCCATCAGTAGATGGAAGCTCCCTATAGGCATGTGTCATACTGATAGCTCTTATCTCCCACTCTTCTTCTCAAATTTTCTCACACTTGAATTCTTGACCATTTGCATGGCTTACATGTCACATTATGTGGCATCTATATGGATGCCACCTCACCAAGCTCTCCCTCAAGCCTATAAATAGAGGGCTTGTCTCAAGCATTTGAATCTCTCATTATTGCATTGTTACCATGCCATTTTGAGTCTTGAGTTTTCATGCTAGGGTTTTCATTGTAGTTTGAATTTTCATAGAGATTTCTAGGTGAATACTAACCATTTGGCAGCTATTTTAGCTTTGCATTTGCATTATTAGTCTAGTTTACATACATTTTCTCATCTCCATTTCATTTACATCTTAGTTTAGCTTGCATATCTAGTTAGTTTCTTTGTTGCATTTCATATTTTAACCATTGAATGCTTTCAATTATGGCTTTCTCCATAGCCATTTCTTGAAGTATTCTTCATTTCATGTAGTTTAAGATCATATCGCATCTTCACTCACATTTGTACATTCACTCAAGAGACTCATCATTTTGTTGTGTTTGGGAGAGCACACCAAACATACCCCCCATCTTAATACACCAACAAGGCCTCTTATGGGTGCCTTTTTTGAGCTATAGAGGTGGCTAGAAGATTGGTTTTGTTGGCTTCTTAGAGTTGCAAAACTTAGGCAAGTATTAGTTTAGTTTTCTTTCATTTTGATGAATTCTTGTTACATATTTTGATTTGAACTAATGTTTTCTTGTTGATTCATGCTCTCAACGGGTCACATTTTCTAGCACACACCCTATTAAAGCCCAACCTTGTTAAAGGTTATAATATACACTATTAAATGTGACATGGTTAAAGGATTTCAATCACCCTATTAGAAGCAAGCCTAGTTAGAGGTCTTTACAACATTCTATTAGAATGCCACCGAGTTAAAGGATTTACAAATAACTGTTAGGTCAACCTTAATTTAAAGGATTTATCCAAACTAATACAATTGTTAGAAAGTAACAACATGACTTGATTTGATAATAAAACACAACTCACTTATAGATTTTAGATCTTTGGTTTAGTCCTCCATTCTACTTGACATTCATACTCTTTATCTGTGACAACTTGCTCACCCTTCAAGAATTCAACATCTTAAGCCTTCTTGCTTTGTATGCCAATTGTAGACTCTTTTATTCAGCCACCATATGAAGCAACATCTTAAACTTCTTGTCTTCCTTAGGTACTCACACATGACAACTATTGCTTTTGGTCTTCTATCTCTATAAATAGATAATTTAGGTTTTTTTTTTTTGCTTAATTAGAATCATCCATTCTAGGGTTAGGTAATATTCAACGAGTCTAACCATTTTTTCATTTAGTCCCTTCTAAAAACCTCTTCTAAAATCCTCTTTGAATTCATCTCAAAATTATTTATCTTGAATACTATGCAACTAGATCATCATAAAAAATTTCCACATAATTCACGAAATCAACTTTTTAGCTCAAATTTTCCAAATCTTTGATTAAAATCCTTTTACTATCACTCGGCATCCACAGTGTTCACTTGGCAAAAAAGTCCTCTGATACTTGGCCAACACTATGTTGCTCATCATAAACTAAGTCTGCCTTGCTCAGTCACTACTGTTATTTACGTAATGCTTGGTAGTAACTATAATTTTTTGACACTTGACACATACTAAATATTGCTCATCCTAAACTCAGTTTACTTGACTTATACTATTTTCTTGGCCAAGCTTGGCAGACACTTTTTTGATGAAAAATCTTCCTTCAGGCTTATCTAAAGTAACCATTTACTTTATCCTTAAATAGATCAACAATACATAATATCATCAATGTATTACTTGGTCTTATTGATCCTTTTACACACCAAATAAGTCAACCTTTCTCTAGGTACTCTTGTTATCTTATCTTTTCAAATCCTCTACATCAATTAAACAAATGATAGCATTAGACCAAAAAATAGTTTTCTCACCAGCAAGTAGCAAGTTTGACATCATTGACAAATTAATTATTGTTCCATAATAGGTTCCATACTTCAAACAATCTCTTTTCAACAGTGGAAATGATGACTTAAATTGAACACCATTTGACACAGAACCACCTTTTCTCTCTCATTCTTGTTCTCATGGGAACACTTGTATGGATTTGTAGGAACACAAATATGAACAATGAGATTTCTCTACGTAAGCCTTTTGGTAGTAACTTAAATTTAAATTTTACCTATTGATCTCGTGACCATTCATCCTTGTGTAAATGCCTAAAACATTGGTAGGAAAGTGGCTTAGGTAGGATCACTTTGTAAGAAAACTTTTCCCTACCCTTTGTTTGTCAACTTCTTTATTTTTTATTTTTCACTAGTTTGATTGAATTTTTGTGACATTGATTGTATTCCTACATTATGGTAATGCATGTTAACCTTACTTTATTCCATTTTTTGGTGATTAGTCTATTTGTTGAAAAGTGTACAAAAGAGGAGCTCAAGGCACATGTCATTTCTTATGTAGTTAAACTCACACTTAGTTTTGGGGTATAAAATTAATTAATTAATCATTTCTTGAATGTTGTAAAGAGAATTTACCATTGCTTTAATCAAATATTTTCTTTTGGGCTCTAAAACACAATCAAAATCAAATCTTGAATGCTTATTGTATTTACATCTTTTTTCCCATTTAATGAATGTTTTAGCAATCTAAAAAAACACTTCGACTTTAGAATTTTAAAATCAATTAATCCAAAAATCTTGAATGCCTAAGGTTGTAAGAAGAATGAATGTAATAAAAACTTGATTTTGGGCTATGAAAGAACATTTAAAAACTAACACTTTAGTTTTGGGATTAAGAAAAAGCACACCAAATCTTGAATGCCTTAAACTAAAATCTCTCTTATTTCCATCTCTTTCAAAGCTTTCACAATTCAATTTATAAAGTTGACTTGACTTTTTTTAAGTTAACGAATGTTGTGAAGTTGGAAAGATTATATGTGTTAACCACTAGTAGTTTCAATCTTAGAAAAATCTAAAAGCTTCAAATTTCAAATGAACCTAAGTGTTTGGCATGTTTTAAAGATGTGTGTTTCAACACAAATTTGAGATATTTTTTGTTTTCTTACAAAGTAAATTTATTCAAATTCATGACACATGTACCAAACATTGTTAGCAAGATCATTCACAAAAACCTAAGAATGCTTCTAGAGAGTTTTTCCTTTGGGAAACATGTCCCCATTGAAGAACAACCTCAAATCAGCCATATATCTATGCAATTTTGGGTGATGAATTTTTGATGTTATTCTGAGGTAGGAAAAATTTCTTACAATTTCAACATGGTTAGAATAGACCCTTAAGTGGATCACATGCATAAAAACCATTTGGGAGGACTCCATTGACCTTATTATAAACCAAACTAGTAGTCATTCTTTTATCCTTGGTATTTTACTCATGGTGTAAGAGAATATAATGCTTCTCTAAAGTTATCTAACATATGTTTTTTCCTTTGTAGAGGCATAAGGCTACTTGGATTTCATCCTCAAGAATTATTTTCCCCCATAGAAAGTGTACTTCTATTTTTCATACCTTGAAGGATCATTGACATGTTAGTTTTTTGATCAACTCGTGTATAGACTCCCCACTTAGATTGAGAGGGAAATATCACATTAGATCCAAAAAATATCAAGATGGGTTCTTCCCAATAGGCCTAATGAGTAACATATTAAAGCAAAATTTACCTTAGGGATAACATTGTTATAATATATAGTCCACCAATATAACCTTGGGTGGGGGGGGGGGGGGTGGGCGGGGGGTTGGTGAATTAGTTATCCAACTAATATCACAATTATCAACCTTAGTAAACTTTAACCATATGAGAAATACAATATGAAATAACAACAAGATACTCATACACAATAACACTAGATATGTTAACTATAGAAACCCTTGATTAGAGAGAAAACCCTAGTGGGGATGGTACCCACAAGATGATGTACCAATATAAATGTTCATTGTTAGAGGATGGATCTTGTTAGGAGTCTATGAATACATTCAATACATATGAGTCCCTATTAGGAGACTTTGAATCCTTGTTAGGAGATTCCAACCCTATTAGGAGTTATGGAAGACAACTGGACCCACTTCCCAAACAACTTCAAGGGCAAGACCAGTGAACCCACTATCCAAATGATCTCTATATTATTCCTTGTAGAATAATAGAAATGAAATGCACTTCCTTCCTTTTCTTCTGTCTTATCAACTAGACCTTTTCTCCTTTTGATCTTGTAACTAGATCACAAATCTTGCATCCAATAATCCCTTGGATTGCTTACACACATTTGTTAAACACTTTACTCCTTTCCACACTTCACACTTGATATAAAATCACACACATGTTATAATCAAGGAAAAAATCTTTTCATTATACCTTATCTTCAAAATAATTATTTGAGTCAGCCTTGTGGCTTTCCCAATTAATTATAATAAGATAATTAATTAATTAGATTTACAATAGCACTGTTAACTCATAGTCTATAAAAAACTTCACATGTGAGATACTAGGGCTTGTGCACTCATTGACATCACCAACTGACTACTCTATGTCATTGCCTGACTAGGAATCTTCTTATTGTATCTCATATGTAGGCTAGTGAACAAACATCAAAAACTACTCTCCCAATACTCTACCTCTAAACTAATCTCTATAAATTAGATACAACTTCTATACATCTTCAACTTAGATTTTGTGAACTTGGCCATGTCATTAGGACATAGTGTAGAACATGACATGATTGTGCATCTCTAGACAATCTAAACATTGTTTGTACTATTAAGATCTTTTTATACTACTCAACTAGACTTTATAGAAACCATACTATGTTGATATAAATAATAAAAATCTAAACTAGAAATCCTTTCATGCCATCCTTCCAAGAACAACATCCACTAGCACCACGAGTCAACTATTTTTCTATGTGACCTCTAGGAAGTATCCAACTAGTGTCATAGAGACAACAACCAACAATAGGAATAATCCACTACATTGACTATGTGGCACCCTTCAACACCTAGTTACCCTCTTAGGTAGGTGCACATCCATCTTACATTGGAAAAAATGTGGGGTCCCAAAACATAACAGCACCATATCAACCACCATCACTACAACAATAATATGTGCAAGGACCTGCATAGAACTATCCATTTAGATAGCAATCCCACACTTACCCTCTATAGAAGCATGTACAATACCAATAATAATTCACCTGATAAGAACAATAGTGTGTCCAACCACCACAACAAAAATCTCGGACCCCCCATCTTAGCTGCATGGAAATCCACATTACACCCACTATAGTATTGTTAGAGTGGGGTTTCTTTTGAACCAAAAGACCAATCTAGCAATGCCTGATACAACCACTTAATTTATAGTAGAAAGGAGGCAGTTAATCCTTTGTCATGAATCCTAAGGGGAGTGCTAAATTTTTTTCTAACAATCTCCCTCTTAGGGTTACTCGAGAGTCTGAGGATTTGAACCTTTAACCAAGCTTTGATACCAATTGTTAGAGTGGGGTTGCTATTGTACTAAAAGATTGATCTATCAATGCTCAATACAACCACTCAATTTATAGTACACAAGAGGGAGTTAAGCCTTTGTCATGAATCCTAAGGGGAGTGGTGAACAAATTTCTAACAAGTATACCCATCAAAATCATCTATATTCATCCTCTCTATGTGATACATATCATCCATTGGGGGCTCTAGGATTGGGTAGAGACAAAGAGTGCCATGAAAGCAATAAAGGAAGGTATTGAATTTAAATCATTAAAGTTTGAAAAATTATACCCACATCCATTCGATAGGGTTATAACAATGACACCTTTCCCCAAGCATTTTTTAATCCACAAATTTGACAAATTATAGGGGAAAGGAGATCCAATTACACATGTAAACAAATTTTACATGCAGTGTCAAGAGGTGGCATAAACACCCAAGAGTTAGGACACTCAAATAATAAACTATGGTATTGGAAAAAGAACAAGAACACAATAATAGATGGCACTATAGATACACAAGTCCATGTCGTTGACACAACACCCAATACATAAAATATCCCTTATCAACAACCATTCCAACAAACAACTAGCATATTAGTAATAAAACATGTTCTATCAACTATCATATCAACAAACACAATAACAATAATAACTATAAAGAGTACAAACACCATCCTAGCAAGCAACAACAAATCAAACACATGCTATAAATATCCCAACTGGGCAAAAACCATAGGTTCAAAACAAACCCAATAAAGTTTACACTACCATAGGGGAGCCACTTGAGGTCATCTTTGACAAACTAGTAAAGAAAAAACTTTTAGTCCATCCACATACACAACCATAAGATGGGAGCTAGCCTAAGGCCCCATGGTACAAAGAAAATGAGTTTTGTGGTTTTTGCCACATCAAGGGACACTCCACTATTAATTGTATGAAACTAAATAATTGTATGCAAGACCTCATCAATTGCAAAGACATCACAATAGGGGCACAAACCTCTCCCAATGTAAGGATGCTAATTTATCAAAATGAATTTGCACAACATGAGAACAAAAATAAGGGAAAGACACCTCCCCACAACAACAATGTCAACACCAAGAATTACAAAAACAACAATACCCAACCCAAAAAAGGTCATAGATATAACAAAACACAAGATTATACCTAAATGTAATTTGAATATAGTAGTATTATTAGATGTATATCCAAATTTGATCCCTCTATCAATGTTCTATATATTAAGGGCCCATATAACCAATATATTGTCATAACTTGAAGGACCCGACTTAATATAGTAGACCCATATACAATTCCTCCCTCAGGGGTGTAGTATAACATTATGGAACACCTTGGGAATATGCTAGCCCAAATCTCCATCTTGGATCTCCTATGTACTAGCCCTATCCATAAAGAGATCTTCAATATTGCTCTCCATCAAACCCATTTCCCCACTGACATTAATACAACCAAATTCCAAAATCTAGTGGGTGTTATAGTGGAGTTGCCATTGTACCAAAAGATTGAACTATCAATGCTTGATATAACCAATTACCTTATAGTACACAAGAGGTAGTTAAGCCCTTGTCATGAATCTTGAGGAGAGCACTAAATTTTTTTCCAACAATCTCCCCCGCAGTGTTACCTGATGGTCTAAGGATTCAAACTTGTGACCAACATTTGATACAATTTATTAGAGTGAGGTTGTGGTTGCAACAAAAGACTCATCTATCAATGTTGAATATAACCACTCAACTTATTGTACATAGGATGTGGTTTATCCCTTGCCAAGAATCTCAAGGGGAGTGCTGCAAAAATTTCCAATAATGGGGACACCTATCTACTTCATGTGATCTATCTTTCAAGCCTTGTGACATCCTCAAAGTTGAGCTAGATAACACCCTCCCACTCTGTATCATTTTTATGGTCTCTGAGTTTGTACTAAAAAGGATCATAACTACTAATAGGTTAGTCCTAAACTTTTGTATGTTGTAATTCATAAAAAATACAAGGTATACTAAGACATATATCATGGCTGAGATCATCACAATAAAGGGCTATGACAACCTAGAGAGGACATAAGAGGGCACTATCCTCTTGCTAATCAGAGTTGGCCTTGTCATTCAAGAAATGATATGTCACATGGTTGATCTTAACCTTCCATTTAACATCCTCCTCGACCAACCTTGAATTTTTGCAATGGATGTTGTTTCATCCATATATTATCAGTGCATAAAATTTATCCATCTAGGCATTGAGATTACCAGTCATGCTAATTTTGAACCCTTTTCATATTTCTAGGCATTGGAAGCATCCTGTCGCCATCATAATCATTATCTCGAGATTGAGATCAACATTTCTATTACTAGTTTTTATGGAACCTATCATGATCCTAGCACCATCCTCACCTCTACACTTTCTACCACTAATATTAACCACCAAGGTTGTGGTGAATATAGCCTATCAAATGCATTTTTTGTTGGATCCCTACACCTTGATCCGCACACTTGGGGGTTCCTATCACATCAAGACCCAAAGAAAGATCCAACACCCCAACTCAAACATATCAGGTCATCCATTTTTTCTGCCAATGGAATCCTAAATGGACAATAGATGGCTCTAGATATTAGTACATAGTTATACAAAAAACCACCTCCTAAAGATGGACTCCTTGATTACTTCAAATAAAATATCCTAACTTACACTGACTTGTAACATAATAGTGGGATTATCAAGAAGGCATCTTAGGATGAGAAGAATCTAACATTATGAAAGTAGTAGAGGCATACAAAGGAGTACAAATAAAAAAGCCTTGGTTTTGGATTTTCACAATTGGAGGCACTAGTAAGGATGACTACGCCTTCTTAAACATCCAAGGTGAACTCATAGAGGTCAAAGACATCCTTGAGGAAGTTGAAAAGAGAGCCTATGACAATATCTCTAATGAAAACACATTCATAGGTGACTCTATTTTCCACGAACTATCCATAACTCATTAACCTTCCCCTTTCCCTTCCTTAACACATTGTTGGGGCCAACCAAGAATAGTCCATGTTGATGCATTCCTTATTGAGGACACACTACTAAGATTCATGGGAGTTAAAAAACCACATAAAAAGGAAAAGGCATTGTTGTGGTCCCACAACACATGCCCCATTTTGAGTCACATAATGGGGACCCCCTAGTTTCAAAATTCTCTATGAGGAATCTAGTCCCAAGCCTCAGTCTTTTAGGAACCTTGCCTAGGTCTAGGTAAAACTCTAATCCTCAATTGGGTAATTTGAGGTAGTTAGACAAGGAGAAAATCAAAGTTTTTAAAGTTCATGTGTGCTAAGTACACAAATGTGTACTTAACCTCTTTTTGAGGATAAACACATTTGCAAGTGTGCATATGTGCACCCTCAGAGGTGTACACCTATAGAGGTGCACACAAGGCACACCCCTAGGCCTATAAAACCATTCACTAGGCTATCCTTTATACTTATTGTTGATTAATCTCTCTGTTTCAGTGTACCTTCACACCCTAGTGAAGCCTGCTACTATGCTACTCTGCCATCCTCCAACCTTGCACCCTCCAAGGTAAAGGCAACTCCTCTTGGATGTGTGAACATGTGCACATGTGAATGTGTATACCATCAAGAGGTGCACACCTCCACACCAAAAATAAAGAAAATATAACTCTCCTCCCTCCAAGGCATTGCACATGCATACTAAGCACAGGTTCACATGTGTGTAACTATGCACTTTTCTATCTCAAGAGAAAAAAAGTGCACTAGTGCAGCTTGCACACCCGTGCAAGTGTGCTAGGTGTGCTAGTGAAAAAAATAGGCAATTGAAGGGATTTTTTTTCTTAGTTTTCATCAATTTTGATTAGATTTTCCTCTCTTTTTCCCCATTTTCGATCCTAGTTGAGTCATATTTTGGTCTTCTAACATTAGTATAATAATTTCTTCCTCTTTTGTGTAGATATAATGACATCATCATCTTCCTCCATGGTAGTAAAAATGACACCTAAACCTTTAGGATTCAAATACCAAGGAGCTCCTAAAATGTCTAGATTTTAAGATGGGCATGTAGAGACCTGGATATAGAACTCAGACTCATTTACTAGAATGCTTTCCTCATGCTTTGAAATAAACCAAAGGAGAGATCAACAATGATATCATCATTGATTCAGAGTGGGTTCATGAATGTTGCTTAATATCCTACATTAGTTCAACCCTCTGAACTAATCATGACACTGGTTGAACACTACATGCTAGATGAGAAGGTTGTAAAGAGCATGATGGGGGAGATAGTCCTTGACCTTAAACCAAGAAACATTGAGAATATTTTCCACCTCTCAAGAGTAGACCAATACCTTTAGATACCATTAGAAGGGGAAGATAAGTGGTATAGAGAAAATGAGAAATATGCCAAGGAATTAGTAAAATCTATATTCTTGATCAAATCCAACATATAAACAAAATTAGGGATATGTCCAAATACTAAATAACTAGATATCATCATAAAATATACTACCATCTCAAAAAGGGCATCATCATGTAGATATGATCAACTAAATAACATAGTAATCTAACATCTATGATACTTGAAAAAAAAGTATAACATCTGACCATTAGGTCAATTCAATGTAAAAATAACATGAGTAACAAGTATTTCTTGGATCAAAATATAACAAGGTATAGACTACAAACATGAGTGGCACTACAAGCTTCATTTCCATATCATATGTATTTGAAAAGTTATTGAGGTTTTTTATATAAATATTTTGAGCTGAATTTGGAAGGCTTTGAGGCTTTGTTGAGGGGTCAAACCTCATCTATTAGAAGCCTTCATGAGCTAAGTATTGTATAATAGAAGTTGACATTTCCAAAAAGTGGTTATAATAGCCAATTAGGTCTATGATTAAAAAGTTAGGGCTCCTTGAAGTTGGTCTACCTAAAAAATATAATCTGTAAGTGTCTTGAGTCGATTCCATGTTTTAGGACTAGTAAACCTCAAGGGTTAGGGATAAATATCTAAAACCTTCTTGGGCGGTAGAAATTTTCCTATATAAGGAAAGCCCATTGGGTTGTCTAGGGTAGGTTTGGGTGGTGGTTTTTGACCCTTTCTTATAGAATATTTATAGGAAAATGCCTAGGTGACTTTGCATTTTATATTTCTAAAATCTATAATTTCATACTTTTGGAGATAATAGGAAGCCCATATTTTGTTCTCACAAATAAATTTTTAATATCTATTTCGGTTGTGTTTGTGGTATTAAGGAGAGAAATATTTATTAATGCTTTATCTTTGGTAATTGCAACTTGGAAACTAATTCTTTTGATACTAGGTTATCAAAACTCTCATTATCAATAATGAGCATAACTTTCCCACAACTTTTCATCTAGTCTTCATTTTTCTTGATCAAGTTCCACATTTCACAATGTTCTCCTAACCATCAAGGCTTCTCCATCTTTTAGTTGGTTCATAGATTTAGGTGACTTTTCTCCATAAATGAATTTTAAATGCTACTACTGATCTTCTTTCTTGAAATTTCTTGTGTTCGCTAAAATTCTCTAGGGTAAAAGTGCAGACTTATTTCACACTTTTATAAAGAAAAAAGTTAACACCAAAACTATTCAACTTCAATAACATAAAAGTTATATCCATTCTTAGAATTTGAAGATGATGTAAAATAATGCAATATTTAAAAATATATGAAATTTATGCTTATAATATTTTTAAAAAATTATATGAGATTAATATAGTTTTTTTATGTTTTAAAGCTCATTTCGCAAATGTTCAAAAATCAAGGGTGTAGTTCCCACCAAGAAACTATATGGAAATGTGTTTTCTTCATTTGATTTCAAACAATTTTTTAGATGACATGTATGGCTAGGAAGAGAAAGAAAGCAATCTTAGTTTCTAATGTATACTTTCCCCATTATAACTATTTGAAGTCAAACTTACCTAAAAGAAATTATTTGAACATCTCCCACCCAACTTTCTATATCAAATCTACACCATTTAGATGAAAAATTCTACATTCTTGAGGTGGAATCTATCATCTAGTGTTATATCCCATTTTTTATTTTCTCGTATGATTTCCTATATTTTGATTTTTTAAACTAGTGTCTTGAATATTAAAATACCTACTTATAGTGTTTTGAAATTATAATATATTAGATAAATCAAAACATTATAAAACTTATACTACAATAGTCATGACTCTAAGCTCATATATATATATATATATATATATATATATATATATATATATATATAGGATTTTTTTATAAGAAATCAGTTATAGAAGTGATAAGTTTGACAATTCTACAAATTTTACTTATTTGGCTTCAACATAGGATGCCACCTAAACAATTTTTTCCAAACCTAGTTTAGTTGAATGAGGTTGAGCTTAAACCCCCTATATAAATATGCACATATTCTTGAATTAATTTAACATATTTCACTTATATTTACTCAATTTTCTTGTTTTGCTAGAATTTTTTTAGTTAAAACTACCTAGTTACATTGACACAAAATGGTGTTACATGTATTACACAAAAACTAGGTTGTATAATGTCTAACCAAACTATTTTTAGCTAAAAGTAGCTTTGACCAAAACCCATCAATTATCCTCTACTATGACACAACTTTGTACCTTCTATGACCTTATTCTCTAAATTTAAAATTAGTTCCTTTGAAAAAACTCCTATCTTCACTTCTATATTTATTACCTATAGGTGTTTTAGGAGAATACTCTAAAAAAATCCATCCAAGGAATAGGAAATCTCAAATTCTCCTTTTCATTTATATAATAAGGCCAATTTTTTAGACCAAGAGACCTAAGGTGCAATTATACCTTGTCATCCACCTTGGTTAAAAAGGGCATTTACTTGAATTTCCATCCTATGAATAAGAGAATAGGTGCTAGGATACCTTAATAAGGTTTTAAATATGTTTTATCATCCTAGAATCAATTCTTGATTGAAATTTTGCTTTTTTCATGTTTTGGCAAAAATTGTCAAAAAGTTGTCAAGTTGCAAATTAGCAACATTTTGCAATTTTGCAAGTTTTGTTGTACTAATTGAAAAAACTGATCCAAACCACTTTGTGGTTGTAGGAATTATTGGGATATATAAAATTTATATGGGAATTAAGTCCCAAGATAGAAGGAAGGATTGGTGGTATAGAGGAAACGTTCTTGCAATAAATAAACTATATTTTTGTAGCATTTTTACTATTTTTGGCATTGTATGGATCTGTACAGTTTGATAACTATGTAATACTAACATGGTTGGATAGAGGGTTGAATATACTATCTATTTATTTTGGTTTGAAGATCTCATCTATTATATCAAGAAAGATACAAAATTTTTTGTGTTGGTTGCAACATTATAGGCCACACCTAGGGTTTTAGGGGAAATTTGATTATATCTTGCAAATCCACCATGGGAAAAATATAAATCTTAGTGTTTTTCAAGATATGATAATATAATTTAAGATTCCATTGGTTTCAAACCATGGAAATTTAGGCCATGGGATGAATCCCAAAAACCCTGGGACAAGCATCCCTGTGACTATCCTAAAGTATGCATTTGAGTGCATGAAATGAGTTGGGGGTGGAATATGGTGTTGAAAATAGAGCTTAAGAATTTTTCATGTTCCTTGACATGGTCCAAGTTCTTTTTTTTTCTAGGAGGCTATTAGTTGGGTACTTTCTTTATTAACCAACCCTAATTAGGCCTAGTTCCTATTTAACAATTTTAAGGAAAAAAAGAGTTGGAAGATTGATCTGGTATTATTCTTTTGGGGATAGTTGAGAGTATTTTTTAAGGTCCTATTGAACCTATATTTGGGCTTGGTAAATTCCTTGGAAGTCCTGGACATCAAATTCCTAGTAAATTTCCTTATAGCTCTCCTAGTAGAACACAATTTGTAAAAAGTGCCAAAACTTGGGAGAAGGATTATAAAGTTGCAGTAGTTGTTTGTGTGTGTTGTTTGTAGTGAGTGGGGATTGGATTCCATCCTAAAAGGTCAAATAAATCTTTGAAGAATCATGTTCCTAGTTTGGTCATTATAACCACATGCAAAGGAAAGTTGTGGGAATGATCTACCTTGTAGAGCCCCATCTTATCTAGGTAACCAAACATTGTGGTTACTTTACCCATTCTAATATTAAGAAGGGTGTTTTGAATTAGATAACTTGGGGCTCTACACCAAGTGGTATCAGATAAATGTGAGATCTTTGGAAGAAGACAAGTTGTTGATATGGCAGACAATCAAGATGTGGGACTACCAAGCAAGATGACAAATGATGAATTTTTAAAGATCATTAAAGAGCATGATGCTGAGAGGAAATTGATGAGAAATGAAATGGAAAAGCTTAAGGAACAAGTCAAGAATGGAAGTAGTGCAAAATCTATTTTTGAAGAGGATGTTAGTGAAGGAGAAGGACCTCTTTAGGTTGAGGAAGTAGAAGAGATTTTTGTTGATCAGAGACTACTTGTGAGGACATTGAAATCTATGGAGAGAAGAACTATGTATGGTAAGCTTGATCTACCTATTTTTAATGTTAAGATAGACTCTAAAGAAGCCATGGATTGGCTTGATGCTCTTAATAGTTTCTTTAACTATGAGGAGATACATGAACATCAAAAGCTGCAAATTGCAAAATCTAAGTTGAAAGGATCAACCTTAACTTGGTGGAATTTCACTCAATCAGAGAGGGTGAAATTGGAAAAGAATCCTGTTGGCACATATAAGAGGATGAAAGCCTTGGTAAAGGAGGCTTATGTGTCTAAATATTATGAAGTGAAACTTCATACCGAGAGACAAAATTTGAGATAGAGGGAGATGGATGTCTCTAGTTATATAGAGGAATTTCATAAAATTGCCATGAAATCAAACATGGTGGAGATTGAGAGTGTTAAACTTGCAAGGTCTATACAATGGCTAAGACTAAATATCTAAGATGAATTAAGCCTATGCTCTCCTAATACTATCCAAAAATGCTTTCAATTAGAATTTAAGGTTGAAGGAAAATTAAAAAGAAGACAAGACCAAAGTGGAAGAGGTAGAGGTTAGAAGGACTTCAAAAAGAGGAAGAGGGACAAGCAATGGGAGAGGAAAGAATGACAAACAATTTGGTGATAGTAACTGAGAGAATAATCAGGCTAAAGAAATTTCTAGAGGATATCCTATAGGGAGAAGAGGGTACTCTAGAGGGAGAGTTGGAGGTAGAAGCTTAGGACCTCCAAAATTCTATAGATGCAACCAAGTGGGGCATATAGCCTCAAAGTGCCCTAACAAGCCAAGCAATTAGGTAGAGAGAAGAGTTGCTTTAATAAGAGAGGATGACAGTCAAGAAGAAAAATTTATGAATTTCTATATACCACCTAAGGAAGGGGATAAATTGATGATGAGGGGAATCTTACTAAGGATACCTACCCCTTAAGAACTGCCACAAAGAAAGTCACTATTCAAGACAACTTGCAAAGTTGGAAGCAAGATATGCGAAATGATAGTTAATAGTAGATCTACTGACAACATGGTGTCAATAGAGGCAATGGAGAAACTAAAATCGAGGAGGGTACCTAATCTAGATTATATAGAAGATTTCATTTTTGAAAGTGTTTTTTCATATTTTTAAAAAGTTTTTCTATATCTTTTTATTCGGCCTTTTTGGAGGTCTTCTCCTCAAAATTTCAAGCTGAAACTATAATCAATCCCTAAAATTAGGTAGTCATAGGCTTGTCATTTTAGGGACTAATACTAGATTTGTAGTTCTTTCCAATGACATAAGCAAAATCAAATTCTAAGCTCTAGGTGAAAAGTTATGGCCCAGACAAGTTGGGGTAATTAGACACCTAGTTTTGAATAGTTTAGTTTTATTTTTTTTTATTTTTTTTTATTTTAGCCACATAAACATTTCGAGTTCATGGCTATGATGGCTATTGATATTCCATCATTGTAATTTTCTTTCATTTTCAATGGATAAGATGGCTTTTTGTTTACATACAACTCTTTCAAGTTTTGCAATATTTTCTAGAACTTGAACATTGGTATAGTAGGTAATTGGTTCACCAAATATCATGTTTGTAGCCCACTTCATCAATTTAGATCAATACCTCAACCTTTCCCCTACAAGGTGTCATAGATCATAAAGGGTCAACATGTTGTTATAGAAGAACAATCTTGGGTGGAGCTATAGCTTAGAAAATACTGAGGTAAGGTACTATATGACATAGTTCCAATGGATGCTTTCCACTTGCTGCTTGGGAGACTATGAAAATATGATGTAGAAGCACACCATGATGAGAGATTGAACACCTACACCATCAACTACAATGGCGAAAAGGTAACTTTCTTGCCCATGTCTAATGAAGCAAAGGAACAAAAGGAATAAAAAAATTTTGTTTATAGGTGAGAAGGAGTTCTTAAAGACTATCAAGAAGGATTGATCTCCATGTTTTTCTTTGGTGATAAAGCCATAGGAAAGGAGGAAGAAGGTGGAAGCCCCTAAGATGGAAGAGCCAAAGAGGAGAGTGGTTCCTAAGGAGGTTGTAGACCTACCTGACATGTATGTTGATATCTTAGCCATAAAAATTCCAAGCACACTTCCACTAGTAAGAGAAGTGAACCATAATATTGAATTGATTCTTCGACCCATCTTGCCAAACAAGGCTTCTTATAAACTCACACCTTGGTAGAACAAGGAGATGGAATTGCATACTCAAGAACTCTTGCACAAAGGGTTGATAGTAAAAATTTTGAGCCCTTGTGTAGTTCCATCCCTCTTAGCTCCAAAGAAGGATGAAATATGGAGGATATGTACAAACTCCAGAGGAATAAACAAGATCACCATAAGGTATAGGTTCCCTATGCCTATAATTGAAGATTTACTTGATCAATTGTGTGGAGGAATATATTTTTCCAAGGTTGATTTAAAAGTGGGTATCACCAGATAAGGATAAGGCCAGGGGATTAATGAAAGGGTGCCTTTAAAAAAAGAAGGATTATAGGAATGAAGAATGATGCCATTTGGGCTATCAAATGCCCCAAGTAAGTTCATAAGACTCATGAATGAAGTCTTAAGAAAATTCCTTGGGAAGTTTTTCATAGTGTATCTTGATGATATACTAGTGTTTAGTAAAACAAAAGGGGATCATTTGTAGCATCTTGACTTGGTATTGAAGAGGCTGCACAAAGAAAGGTTATTCCTCAATGTGGAGAAGAATGTCTTTTTACAAGAAGAACTTGTGTAATTTGGGTTCATCATCTTAGGAGGGACTATAAAGATGGATCCTGATAATGTAGTAGCCATACTTAATTGACATGTTCGAGGTAAGAAGCTTTCATGGGCTTGCTTCTTATTATAGGAAATTTATAAGAAATTTCACTTTGTATTGTGCTCCTATTTTGGACAAAACAAAAGGTGGTTAAAGTGTAAATATGTGTGGACCAAGGAGGCTAAAGAAGCATTCCAAATGTTGAAGAGGAAGGTGACAGAGAAACTAGTACTTGCAGTCCTTGATTTTCAAAAGGTGTTTACCTTGTATTGTGATGCATCAAATGTTGTAGTGGGAGTAGTACTAAGCTATGAGGGTAGACCTATTACATTTTTTAGTGAAAAGATGAATGAATCCAAGAAAAATTATTCATCCTATGATTTGGAATTGGATGCATTAGCTCAATCTTTGAAGAAATGGAGGCATTACTTGCTACCTTAAGAGTTTATGGTTTTTACTGATAACCTAGCACTTAGCTTTCTAAATAGCCAAGAAACTTTAAGTCATAAACACATGAAATAGGTTGAGTCTATTCAAGAATTCACCTTCACAATAAAACACAAAAATGGAGTGGCCAATAAAGTGGTAGATGCTTTGAGTAGGAGGAATTTATGGGAAGTGTAAGAGTTGATTCCTTGAGGAGAATGTATTAGAAGGATGAAAACTTCCAAGAGATATGTCAGGTATGTTCTATTTTTTCAAAGGACTACCATATTAAATATGAAAATTTCTTGATTCAAGATGGTCTATTATTCAAGGGACACCTATTGTGCATTCCCAAATGCTCAATAAGGGAAAATATCATAAAAGAGAAACATGGAGACAACACGAGTGGTCATTTTGGCTTGGACAAAACTTTGGAACAAGTATGAATGTACTACTTTTGGCCTAAGGTTAAAATTGATGTAGGAAGGTATGTGGAGGCATGAACTATATGTCAAAAGGCCAAGGGAACTTCAACAAATTCTGGTTTGTACCAACCTCTTCCTATACCTGTTAGGACTCAAAATCACCTTCCCAATTTGAATATTATTCCAAGCTTTTGAGCCCTATGAGCACATTTTTATGCATGTAAACCCAACTATTTGTTTGATGCCTAAGAGGTTTTTAATTTTTTTAACACCTTACATTCAGTATATTCATGCATTACATGAAGATAAATTGTCATTCCGAGTCATTATGTGAACTCTCATTTTGAACAATGTCCAAATTTGCATTTTTGCCTATGTTAAATAATGACAGGTAGTCTTATTTGCAATTGAATATCTTCCACCCAGTTATGTTTCATGACTTTCTACTTTGAGAATTTTGAGTATGCATATCAAAGAACCTATATTTCATATTTCAAGTTGTTTTGACATATTTTGACTAGGTTTTGATTGGTTGTTTATTGTTGTCATGCTAATGTAAATTGTCTAGAATTTTGGAAGGCCCTATTTGACCTATTATAACTTTGACCTAGGTGGCCAAAATGAGATAGCTCTTTTTGCATAAAATTCTACTCATCAAAAAATTGTTATGTTTTAGTTTTGAGCTTATGATGAATCCATTTAATCAAATTTTGAACATGATTCCATATGCAATTTGTAAATTTTCACTGGTGTCATAAAGTACAGATTACTCAGTACCCCTTTTTGGGATGCCATAACTTTGAATTGGTGATAGGTGAGATCAAATGAATTGTACTGTTGTGTTTTGCTCTAAAAATTCTTTAAGTGTTCTAGTTTGTAAGTCTTGACAAATCTGTATGCACACTTTCTTAGGTCCATTTTGTTTGTGAAAATCACTTTTTTGCCAACATTTCTAGTCCTACAAATCTAGGTAGCCCACTTTGACCTCTCACCAAATTCACCTAGTTATTTTTCATGAGCCCAAATCACAAAATTATATTCTCCTCATGATAGTGAACTAATGCCCTAGTTTTTGTACCCCTAAGTGTTTGTTTAACTTATTTCCAAAGCCAAACCTGAATGCAATTTATGGTTTTTTGACACATTTGCTTGTAGGTAGTTCTAAGAAGGCAACTTTGATGGTCAATATCTTTTGACCCAGATGTCATCATGAGACAAAATCTAATAGGATAATAGAATGTGGAATAAAGAATCCACATGTCTGATTTCAAAGCCCATTTAGTTGTTTTTGTTAGTTTTTAAAGTCAGTCAGAGGTCCCCTTGGCACAAAATTGGCAAGTCACAGAAAGAGGTGAAATAAGTTTCAAAGTTTTAATCAATGGTCAAATTTGACTCTAATTGGGGCCATATGTTCAAAAGGCCAATTTGAGATGTCAGTTGTTCGAAAATAAATTTTTTTTAGTTAGACTGTTAGAATTGTTTTAGAATAACTGAGAGGGGGGGGGGGGGGTGAATCAATTATTCAAGATCAAAATGTCCTATTCAAACTTTTCACTAAGTGTAGTGAACCCATTCAACCATTCATTCATCCAAGCTTTAACTTATCTAATCAACAAGTTACTATAAATCAACATAGCACATAAGAAATCAACACATGACACAATAATTTACATGGAAACCCAATTTGAGAAAAACCACCAGTAACATGCTACTTAATTCTCACTCTTCTAAAGTGATGCCCTATGAAAGACCTACTCTATTAAAGGCTTATAACACACTATTAAATGTGACCTTGTTAGAGGATTTAACCATCCTATTAGAAGTGGGTCTGGTTAAAGGACTTTAGAAAATTCACTTGAAATGCAACCCTATTAAAGGATTTACAAATGGCTATTAGGTCAACCTAAGTCCATAGGATTTTTAGATCTAATACAATTGCTAGAGAGTATTAGAAAATCTTGACTTGACTACAACATACAACTTATCTTATAGATCTCAGATCACTTCTTAGCTCATACCCTTGCCTGGCCTTCAATCCCTGCAACTCTTGATAGCTTGTCCTCCTTTCAAGCTTAGTCCTCTTAAGTCTCCATGCTCAATGTACCAGTGCAATCATCTCTTCATGACCACTTGTAGAAGTAGAGCCTTTGTGCTCTTCCATCTCCTAGATGTCTCCTCCTTGACACCCTTTTAACTACTTCACAAATTTGGCTCTTCAACAGCAATAGTATCAGTAGCTCTTTGCTTCTTGGTCTATGACTTCTTAAATAGAAGTCTTGGAGTACCTTTTCCCACTCAATTCTTTAATTCTTTAGTTTTCATTTGCATGGATTAGGTAGGATTCATTTCATCTAACCCATATTCTATTTCCTCTAGAAACTTCTTCAATAATCCTTTAGAGATTTCCCAAAAATGGCTTACATAGGATTCTATGCCACCAACTCATCATCCTTATCTTCCAACTTGTTCACAAAATTCAATGTAACCACTATGTTAGCTTAGATTTGGAAAATATTCATCTTTTGAAATAATGCAATAGCTCGACACTATTGAAATACTGGTGCTAGGCACATACTGTGTTATTTGACATCAACTGTGTTTTTCTTGATCTTCGGTACCTAAAGATCAATCAGCACTAACTAATTTTTTTTTGATGCTTGACACCTAATCTTTACTTAGCACATGAAGATCACTCACCACACACTAGAATTTTTTGTTACTTGGCTTCTACTAATATTTTTCTTGGCTTCAACTAACTTGCTCGACACCCACTTATGATCTTAGTTTAAGCTTTGTAGTCAACTTTGTTACAACTTCTTCCTCCAATAATTCTAAGTGTGACCAACCTCTGTATCTTTGAGTATGTCATCAATACATTACTTAACCATTGTCTTAACTGATCCTTGCACTTCATTACAACATCATAACTCAACCTTTCCCTTAGGTGCTCTTGTTACACCTTGTTGATCAAATGCTCTTCATCAATCAACTAAGTGATAGTACTTGGATCTTATAAGAAAATATCATCCCTACAACTAGTAGGTTTGACATCAATGAGAAAATAATGATTGAAAACATTCTTTTACAACAATCTCCTTTTTTGATCTTCAACAACAATGAGCTTTTCAATCAGATTTCCAACAATCTCCCTCTTTGGCATTGATGGCAAACCAAATTGATCAACCATCAGACTAAACTATTCAACCAAATGCTAGCTAGATTAGAACAGTGAGTCAAATGCCAAAAATTAAATTGTAACATCACATCTTCTTCTACTATTCTGATTGCTTCATTTCAACTTCTCCCTCTTTGTTGTTGTATCCTTGTTCTTTGTCTTTCTCCCTTAGCATTGCTAAACTTTTTCTATTCCAATCAACATCTTACAACTTCTCCTTCTATCTTCTTTGATTAGTTTTAAACATCTAAATATCTTCTCCCTCTTTTTTGATTCTTTATCTTCAACAATTTTTGTTCAGTTGTCTATTTCTCTCTCTTTGACAACAATGCCAAAGACATTTTAGCATCTTTAATATGCAAGGTGCTTTAACAGGTTTATTCAATGTCTCCCTCTATCACCTTGCTTGTGATTGATTTGAAATTTTAGCACTTCTACTACTTTAGGCATGGATCCCAAAGTAAACAACTTCTGCATCAATGTATAAAATCTTTAGCATTCAGATTATTTAATGTAGGGAATTCTTTCTTTTTGGTTCAAGTAGCCTTAGCTAGGGATATCACCACTAACTTACCTCTAAGATACTCAAAAGAATCTTTAGGTAGTTCTTTTGTAAAAATATTAGCAATTTTTTCCTTTGAGCTAACATATTCCATCTTCACTTGTTTATCTTCCACCAACTCTCTTAGATAGTGGCACTTGATTGCAATATGCTTAGTTTTAGCATGCATTACTGGATTCTTTGATATATTAATGGCACTTGTATTATCACAATAAAGTGTCACATGATCATTTACTTCTTCCTTCATACCTTGCAGCAAATGTTTGATCCATACAATATTGGTGCAGTTTATATCAGCTGTCACATATTCAGCTTTAGTAGTTGACTATGAGATGTAGCTTTTCTTTTTGTTGATCCAAGTAATCAACCTTTTTCTTAGGAAAAGTGCTCCTCCACTGGTGCTTTTTCTATCGTCAATGTTACCTCCCCAATTTGCATCAATGTAGGCTTTCAGTTCAAACTTCTCATTCCTCTTGTAGTATATACCAAAGTCATTAGTTCCTTTTAGGTATCTCAATATTCTCTTCATTTTCATTAAGTGATTTTCTCTTAGGTTTGCAAAAAATCTTGCTACTATTCCAACAACTAATGCAATTTTTGGTCTACTATGTACAACATATTGCAACTTTCCAATTATTGACCTATACAATGTTTGATTTACTTCAATAGACTCATCATTCTTGGATAGTTTATGGCTTGTTGCCATTGGTGTGCTGACTAGTTTTGAGTCTTCTACCCCAAATGTTTTGAGTACTTCCTTGATTTATTTGGATTGGGTCACAAATATGCCATGATTCAGCTGATGTACTTGTAATCCAACAAAGAATTTGATTTCTCCAAACATTGACATCTCAAATTCATGCTTCATTTGATCAATAAAATCTTTGCATAAAACATCTTTTCCTCCAAATATTATATCATCAACAAAGATTTCTAATATCAAAATTTCTTTACCTTCCTTAGCTTTGATGTACAAGTTGCTATTGTGATCTATTCTTTCAAATACTATCTTCACAAGATATTTGTGCAACTTCTCATACCATGCTCTAGGTGCTTGCTTCAATCCATAAAGTGCTTTATGTAGCTTGCAGACCATGTCCTTGTTCTTCTCATCAAAAAATCTCTCTGGTTGTTCTATGTAAACTTCCTCTTCTAGTATACCATTTAGAAAGGCAGACTTCACATCCATTTGGTAGACTTTGAAACTTTTATATGCAACATATGCAAGTAATGTTCTTACTCCTTCCATTCTTCCAATAGGAGAAAATGTCTCTCCATAATCCAGTCCTTCTTCTTGTGCATAGCCTTTGTAAACTAGTCTAGCTTTGTTTCTTGTTATCTCACCATTCTCATCAAGTTTGTTTCTAAACACCCATTTTGTACCAATCACATTCTTATCAGCTAGTCTAGGAACTAGAGACCATGTTTTATTTTTCTCAATCTGATCTATTTCTTCTTCTATGGCTTTATACCAATCATCATCTTGTAGTGCATCTTTCATAATTTTTGGTTCAACCATACTTAGTAGACATGATTCACTTTTGAGCCTATTCCTTTTCATTGGTTTGACATCCTTATCACCAATGATTGATTTGCAAGGTGATGTTTTCTCACATAATTGGTTAATCTGGGTTCAGTCCTTCTTTTCGTGTTTGATCCTTTAGCTTCAGAGTCATTTCATTCTTCTTTATCTGGCATTTCATCATTCCTTTCTTGCATACTATTTTGAGAATTAGAATGTGAATTTTCTACATTCTACAGCTTAGCTTCTAAATGCAACTTGGCATTCATAGGCTGAGACTCAGTAGATACTGAAGTTTGTTGCCGATTCCCAACTTGATTTGCAACATTGTCTTCAATTGTAATTCCTTCATAGAAGTATACAAAGGATCTATAATCCTCTATTTTTTTTGACTCATCAACCTAGACTTATACATGCTCATCAAAATTTACATTTTCACTCTCCACAACTTTGTTAGTGTTAGCATTTAAACAATTATATGCCTTACTTCTAGTGGAGTATCTGAGAAATATGCCTTCATCACTTTTTGTATCAAACTTTCCATTTCTAGTATCTTCTAGAATATAGCATTTACAATCAAATACTTTGAAATGTTTAACATTAGGTGAATGACCATACCATAATTCAAAAGGTGTTTCATTTGTACCTTTCTTGTCTTGAACTCTATTTAGTGTCTAGACTATAGTACTTACAACTTCTCTCCTGTACTTTAGTGCAACATTTTTCTCCATCATCAAGGTTCTAGCATAGTCAATCACTGACCTATACCTCCTTTTAGCAATACCATTCTATGGTGGAGTTCTTGGTGTTGATGTTTTCCTTTTGATACCTTTGTCATTGCAAAATGTTTCAAACTTTTTTGATGTGAACTCACCTCCTCTATCTGACCTTAGGCATTTTAAGTTCTTTCCTATTTCCTTCTCAAATCTTTTCAAATACCACTTGAACATTTGAAATGCATTAGATTTTTTCTTTAAGAACATAGCAGTCATCATCCTAGTGTAGTCATCTATAAATAGCATTATGTATCTGTCTCCTAGGTAACTTTGCACTTCTATTGGGCCACATAAGTCTATATGGACTAACTCTAGTACTTCATTGGAAGTGTATGTTTTGCTTTTGAAACTAGACTTAGTCATCTTCCCTAGTTGACATTGTTTACACATTGTGTTTTTAGGTTTCTTCAACTTGGGCAATACTCTGACCTTCTTTTTCTTGTTGATACTAATTAGATTATTAAAGTTAACATGACATAGCCTTTTATGCCACAACCACACATCATCAAGTTTAACAACAAGACATGTTGCATCTTCCATATCTAGGTAAAATGGATTACTCCTAGTTTTTTCACCTTTTCCTATTAGCTTTCCATTAGTGTCATAGATCTTGGCAATTTTGTTTTCAAATTCAACTTTGCAACCTACATTGCCTAACTATGATACACTCAACAAGTTGTAGTTCAATCTTTCAACATAGTATGTATTATCACATGAAATTTTTTCTACAAGTTTTATAGAGCTTTTTCCTTTGATTTGACATGGGGCATCATTACCAAATCTAAAACTATTTCCATCATATTGAGTAAAGGTAATGAACTTACTTTTATCTACTATCATGTGATGTGAGCATCCATTGTCTATGATCCACTTGTCATTCTTGTTCACACAGGTAACCAATGCTGTTGCTTCATCTTCATCTTTGTTTGATTCATCCTTCATGGCTACATAGATTACTTCATCATCATTCTCATCAGAGTCTTCTTCAACAATGTAGCATCTCTTGCTTTTCTCTTTGCTATCATCTTCTCTTTTGTTCTTGTAGTTGTTTCTTTCTTTGTAATTCTTCTTCTGTGGACATATTGTAGCTATATGACCTACTTCATTACAATTAAAACATATGATAGGGAGCTTACCCTTGAATTTTCCTTTACCTCTATGGAATCTCCTAGCTAGTAGTACTTCTAACTATTCCACATCTTTCTCATCTGTGCTGCTATCAATGGATGCATGTTTTCCTTTTCTTCTTTTCTTGCTTGATGTGTCCTCCTCAATATCTTTTATTGTTATCTTGGCCTTGAAAGTAGATTCAAGGTTCTCAAGTCTATAGTTGTCAAAATTGGATAGCTCAAATGTAGTAAGTCTTCCAATTATTCCTTCAAAGGTTAGTGTGTTCCCTTGTACACACCTTAGCCCTTGGATGGCTGAAACTTTAATAGCATAGATAGGGAATAGTGTTCTTAAGTATTTTCTGATGGCTATTTCTTCTTCCAATTGTCCACCTAGACTTCTTATTACACTCACCACTTCTTTCATTCATGTAGCATATTAAGAAACATTTTCACCTTCCTCCATCTTCATGTCATCAAACTTTCCTCTTAGACTTTCTCTCTTTGCTCTCTGAACATTTTGATCTCCTCCATAGATTTATGATAAGTTTTTCCACATCTTGAATGTAGTATCATAGTCTTTGATGTCATCATATTCTACATAGCCAAGTGTAGAAGCAATCTCCAACATTGCTTGGTTATGCTCCTTTCTATTCAAATCATCTGTAGTAAGATGTCCTGCTAGAGTTACATGTTCTATTCCAATTGAGATTTTTGCATAGTCACCTATTGATCCAAGGTGCAATTTCATCAAACTCTTCCATGCAGCAAACTTGTCTTTGTTGAGCTTGGAAACTTCTCTCTTGGACATCTTGATCTTTTTTCTTCTAGTACCTTGAAACTAAATCAGCTGATGGCTTTGATACCAATTATTAGAATTGCTTTAGAATAAATTAGAGGGGGGGGGGGGGGAGGTGAATCAATTATTCAAGGTCCAAATGTCCAATTCAAACTTTTCACTAAGTGTAGTGAACCTGTTCAACCATTCATTCATCCAAGCTTTAACTTATCTAATCATCAAGTTACTGTAAATCAACATGCAAGCATAACACATAAGAAATCAACACATAACACAATGATTTATGTGGAAACTCAATTTGGAAAAAACCACTAGTGACATGCTACTCAATTCTCACTCTTCTGAAGTGATGCCTTGTGAAAGGCCTACCCTATTAAAGGCTTACAACACACTATTAAATGTGACCTTGTTAGAGGACTTAACCACCCTATTAGAAGTGGGCCTAGTTAGAGGACTTTAGAACATTCACTTGGAATGTGACCTTGTTAAAGGATTTACAAATGGCTATTAGGCCAACCTAAGTCCACAGGATTTTACATCTAATACAATTGCTAGAGAGTATTAGAAAATCTTGACCTAACTACAACATACAACTTATCTTGTAGATATCAGATCACTTCTCAGCTCATACCCTTGCCTAGCCTTCAATCTCTAAACCTCTTGAAAGCTTTTCCTCCTTTCAAGCTTAGTCCTCTTAAGTGTCCATGCTCAATGTACATGTGCATCAATCTCTTCATGACCACTCATAGAAGAAGAGCCTCTATGCCCTTCCTTCTCCTATATGTCTCCTCCTTGACACCCTTTTAACTACTTCATAGATTTGGCTCTTCAACAACAATAGTATTAGTACCTTTTCCTACTTGATTTTTCAATTCTTTAGTTTTAATTTCCATGGATTAGGTAGGATTCATTGCATCTAACTAATATTTTGTTTCCTCTAGAAACTTCTTGAATAATCCTTTAGAAATTTCCCAAAAATGGCTTACATAGGATTCTGTGCCACCAACTCATCATCCTTATCTTCCAACTTGTTCACAAAATTCAATGTAACCACTATGTCAGATTAGATTTGGCAAATCTTCATCTTTTGAAATAATACAACAGCTTGGCACTATTGAAATACTGATGCTCAACATATTGTGTTACTCGACATCAACTGTGTTTTTTCTGATGTTCGACACTTAAAGATCACTCAACACCAATTGAAAACTTTCTAATGCTTGGCACTTGATCTTTACATAGTGGCATACACTAGAATTGTTTGTTACTTAGCTTCTACTAAAAATTTGTTCGGCTTCAATTAACTTACTCGGCACCCACTTATGATCTTAGTTTAAGCTTTGCAGTCAACCTTGTTACAACTTCTTCCTCCAATAATTCTAAGCATGAGCAACCTCTGTATCTTTGAGTATGTCATCAATACACTACTTAACCATTGTCTTCACTGAGCCTTGCACTTCATTACAACATCATAAATCAACCTTTCCCTTAGGTGCTCTTGTTACATCTTGTTGATCAAATCCTCTTCATTAATCAACTAAGTGATAGTACTTGGATCTTATAAGAAAATATCATCCCTACAAATAGTAGGTTTGACATCAATGACAAAACAATGATTGAAAACATTCTTTTACAACAATCTCGCTTTTTGATTTTCAACAACAATGAGCTTTTCAATTAGATTTCCAACACAAACCCACTTTGGGGCCAGACTAATTTCATCAAATCAACAAGATGTTGAGGTAGGAAATGTTATAAACCTCAAGATTGATAGTGACTTGACATGTTTATCATGTATGCAAAATATTTTGAAGTTAGATGTGTTAATATCATATTGGTTTTCACAAGTGAGTGTCTATACACTTGAGTCATTTACTTAGTTCATGCCAAACAAGTAAAATATGTCAAGTATATGTAAGTTAAAGCATGCCAAGTAAATAGTGAGTGTCAAGTCACTCATGTACCAAGTCGTTCAAGTACCAAATAGATAGTATGTGCCAAGTGATTTAGGTGCTAAGAAATTAGTGCATGCCGAGTCATTTGAATGTCGAGTGACAACATTGAAGTCATAGTTAGTGCTGAGCACCAAGGAGTTCAGATGCCAAGTAACATAGTTTTGACATAGTTGTTTGTATTGGCACAAACTACTATGTAACTACTTTTGAGCCAACTTAAGGATTGAATTAAGATCTTTTGTTGATAAGGATGAATCTTAAGTGTGAATCCCTATGTATTACACGAATCCAATTAGAAAAAGGAAAGGTTTAAGCAATAATATGGGTGAATCATAGCCATTGATTCATACCTAATCCTAAGTCACCTAGGTCTTCTTAAGGAGGAAAAGCCCTAAATGTTCTATGTAGAGAAGGAGAGTTTACATGAACAAACAAGACATTCATGGTTACCAAGGTATTATGATTTGAGTTACATTGTAGAATCATTTAAAGCAGAATAAAGGAAGGAAATAATAGATAACAGAGAGACATATGATGTGAAAGGATCAAGTACACATCAATATAGAGGTGATCTAACATCAAGCAATAGAGTGCTAATCATGTGATCATTGCTAAGATATTCTAATAGGTGAATTGGTTAAATCTCTTAACAAAGTAGTCCTTAGAGGTTGTACTAAAATACTCTAACAAGGTGCTTACTTAATTGTGAGTTGAAGTCCTTTAATCAAGCACACTTCAAACAAGGTGTTAAAATGCTTTAATAGGGTATGACCTAATAGTCTTTGTAAGCTTTTAATAGGGAAAAAATTTTACAGGGTAGATCATGTTTCATGATCAAACATTGTAACCTTCATTAGATACACTTTATTACTATAGTAGTGAAAATTTGTGGGTGTCATCCCCACCCTAGTTTTGCCTTCTCATTGGAGAGTTTTTGGGTAATCATATCTTGTATCACATATGTGTCAATGCTTATTTCTTTACATACTTTAGATGTATATTATTTATATGGTATTTCAGTTTACTTGTTAAAGTGTGATATGGATGTATGGTGAATATTTTTTATGGGTAAAATTTTGATGTACTGATTCACCCCTGCCCCTTCTTAGAGTTTACCTTTACTATTGTAATTCCAACAATTAGTATCAGAGCTCAGTTCTCTGAAAGTAAAGTTTTGTAGCTTTGAGGAAAGATCTTGGAGATGGAAGTCTACAAGTTGGGAAATATTATTGAGAACTAGGAGATTGAAAGACAACTCATTCTACATCAGTTGAATGAAGCAAGAGAAGATCTAAAGAAATAATTGAGAAAAAGCAAGGAAATTGTTATTAAGGAGAATGACACACAATACAAATAGATGGACACTACTAAACTATTTGAAAATGTAAACTACAATGAATTTGATGGAGCAATTGTCGATCTAATGGAAACGAATAGAACTCTAGCTAAAGAGATCATAAATCTTAAGATAGAGCAATAATCATAAGCCATATTACTATGTGAGGTGACCAAATAGAAAAAGAAAGCTATGGAAGAAAAATTCATGGTTGAAGATGAAAAAAGAGTTTTGACCAACAGACTAGAAGAGCAATAATTAGATATAAATATGATTGCTCACATGCAATTGGAAACAATGAATTAAGTCAGGATTGCTAATCATGAAATAAATAGTAAAGACATTGAGATCACAACACTAATATTGTAGAATGAATAGGTGAGCAATGATCTGAAAAGGGAAAAGGAGTTTGCTAAAAGTTTCAATAAACTTATTAAAGCCATCAAGTACTTTGAATAATTGATGAGATCCCCTAGATCTAACAATGATAAATTTGGACTAGGATACACTAGTACCGAAGAAGGAGAATCATCCAAAAGTGCTAAAGAAAGAAGTAACAAAGGTAAGAACTCCAAAAAAATTCTTCTCATAATTGTGGTAAGAAAGGACATACTACTAATGTTTTTAGGAGCAAGACTATAAATAAAAATGTTAAGCAAAAGAACATGGGTCACTTCTATAAGTGCAATAAATGATGTAGGAGCATCCTAGGTTGCCTTGTTATCTTGCTCATTTTTGTTCATTTTGCAAGTTGGTGCTTGGCAATTCCTTCATGTGCCTAGTAGTCCTTCATGTTCCTAGCAGTTGCTTGATGTGCCTAGTAGTCCTTCATGTGCCTAGTAGTTGTTCATGTGCCTAGTAGTCCTTCATATGCCTAATAGTTCCTTCATGTGCCTAACAGTCCTACATATGCCTAGTAGTTCCTTCATGTGCTTAACAGTCCTTCATGTGCCTAGTAGTCCTTCATGTGCTTAGTAGTTCCTTCACATTCCTAGCAATCCTTCATATGCCTAGTAGTTCCTTTATGTGCCTAACAGTCCTTCATGTTCTTAGAAATTCCTTCATGTTCCTAGCAGTTCCTTCATGTGCCTAGCAGTAGTTCCTTCATGTGCCTAATAGTCCTTCATGTGCCTAGCAGTCCTTTATGTGCCAAGTTACCTAGTGTATGTCGAGTGTTTTGTCATGTGCTGAGTTACCTAGTGTATGCTGAGTGTCTGCATTTGGACATGGATTCTATGAGCTGACTTGTGGAATTTATTTTGATCATCACATTTATGTTAAGATCTTTTCTTGGGATGTGTCCAAACTATTGTTGGTCATCCCTCCTCTTATGTAATGTTCTAGAATAATCTATAAGCCATTTTGGTAAGTATATATAGAGTATTTAGGCTTAGAGTCAGGCAAGTTTTTGGGAAAGAGGATTGCAAAGCATAACTAAAAGTGCAAATTTGCAGTTGGATCTTTGATTGTGAATGTATTTTTAATTGGTTGTAACCTAGAAGGCATTATAGCTAGGCATGTATGAAGATATATGCATTAGGTGCAGTATTTTGAGGGCTATTTGATCAATTTCTATTCATCTAACATCATTCAAATTTGAAGAAGTGCATGAAGAGATAAAGGCAATTTGGAGAATTTGATCTGAGTGTTTGAAGGAGTTTCAAAAGGCTATTTGATATCATTCTAGTAGGATTCATAAGGTATTTATCATGTATCAAGCTATGCAATTTTAAATTTCACAAACCCTAGTTTCATATAATGGCATCTAGTTCTTCAGTAGCCAAAGGTGTAGAGGGAAAAGAGGTTTTAAATGTTCAATTGATAAGTAATGAAATAAAACAACCTATTTTTAATGCTATCCTAGATATAGCTTATAAATAGGATCCCTCCAATGCATTATCCATGATACCACCGCATGCCTTGCTGATTCAAGATGTTAGAAATTGTTACTCATGAAAAATTGGAAGCATAGAAGATATGGAAATCATGGAAATATATGGGAAACTATGTGAAAATAGAGTGTTGAAGGAAGAGTATAAGATTGTGAAAAATAAAGGGTTAACTCATGCCTTAGATTTCCCCAATGTATTCAAGATAGAGTGGATAAATTTTTTTTTGATGAGAATGCATGAAAGATTTGTATGGTTGGAGAATGGGCCAATAAAAGCCACTAAGAAGATTTTTCACAAAGTAATAGGGTATCCAACCTTAGATTGGACAAAAGATGATGAGAAGTAAAGAAAATGAAATAATTGAAAGGAGCATAAGGGCTATATGGAATAAAAGGAGAATGACAATTGATACTATCATAGATCCCCTAATAGCTTTTATAGTAAGGGTCATAGCACACAAGTTTTATCAATATAGTAGATTAAATAGTGTACCCTACATTGTAGTTGATATGGGCTACAAAATTGTGAAGAACGATCATACTTATGATCTTGCTAAGTTACAGTTACAAAAATTGATTATGAATTTGGGAGCCATAATGAAGACCAAAAATGCATATTGTAAATTTGGATCTATTCTTATATGTATTTTCTTTTATGTGTAGAATACATTTCCTACATTTAGTAAGGTTTCATAGAAGGTGAACAAACCTATTATAGTTCAGATAGGTGAATTTATTGAGCAACTAGGTGATAACTTTGAATCTATCATGACAAGTTATTTTGAAGATTTCAAACAATCTATGAAGAAAAGATTAAGGATACCAGTCTCACTAGTGGAGAATTTTTTTGATGATGTTTTCTTCTTAGTTGATATTGATTTCACATATGTACAAGCAACAGTTCCTAGGGTGAGATGGCTAAGGCCATTAAGATATGAAATAAATGTTGACAAGGCCTCTACAACAATGACAAAATTACTTTTAGAAGAAGTAGATAAGGAAGCCAAAGTATATAGAAATTATGACTTGGCCAAATCAAAGATCACTATGAAATTAAAGACTGCTTCAGTGATCAGGAAAAAAAAAAATTGGTAAAGAAATTGAAAGAAAGATTTGGTGAAGGAGTTGAGAAAGAAGAAGAGGAAGATGATGAAGAAGAAGATGTAACACAAACTCAAGCACCATTGGCATTGACACAAGATTAGGGAGAAGACTAGCAAGAACATGAAATAGAAACTACAGAAGGTGTTGAGGAAGAAGAAGCCGGTGAAGCAACTACTACTATTGAGAAGAAAAAGAGAAAAGTAAAGACTCAAGTAGTGAAAAAATCAAAGAAGGTTGCAAAACCTAATCAGCCCAAACCTACAACACCTATCGCAAGGGCTAGCACTAGAGACACTGCACAAAAAGCTAAAGAAATAGCCAAGCCTAATGAGAAGGAAGCTAAAGCATAGAAGAGATTGAGGATGAAGTATGTTTCTCAAGCTAAATTTGATGAAGAAAATATTGAATTAGATGACATCAGCCAATTTCAAGTGGTAAGTCACACTTCCTCTTCAAATTTAGACAATTTATGTGAGAACATTAGTAACAATGCTGACTTATCAGGATTCTCTCACATTGAGTTTGATGATCTTGGGAAGATTGAGAAGAACCAAGTTGATGAGGCAGTATATGCCATTATGGTTATATTTAAAATGAATCCTCTAGAAATTGCCAACTCCATACCTAAAGGTTTATATTGTACAGTTGAGCAAAAATGGCATTATTGTTTAAACACTAAAAAAGAAATTAGGGAGATAACCCTTGCTCAATTTATGTTAGAACTTAGTAAGGCTAAAATTTATAAAGACACTAAGAAGTATGCTATAATATCTATACCAAAATATAGGGCATTTAGCATATTACAAAACAATATAGAAGATGTTATACAAAAGTCCAAACAATTGTGGAAGATAACATATGGACTGTCAACATCTAGAGAAGCTAACCAGATACCCATTGAGGTAGGAGAGGATGAAAAAGATGATACTAAATGAGGCACAGTTGAGGGGGGCATAGATATGAATATTTACAACCAGGCACCAACTGTGGAAGAGCAACAAACATAACATAGTGTTCAAGACACACAAATACCGAGTGTCAGTCATCCATAGGAGACAAGTTTAAATGCTAAAATTATCAAAGTAAAGGGTTTTTTTGATACGATTTCTTAGAACATCAATCCCCTTACAAAGGATGATTTGAAAAGGATACTTGTATAGTCCACTCTCCAGGCCAAACTATGTGAAAAACCTATATTGGTGAGTGTCGATGAAATTTGGAAGAAATAAATAATGACTATAGGGCAGGAAGTTAAAACACAAGAAACATCTATAATCATTCCTCAATTCACAAGCGTACAACCTTCACAACCTATAGTAGTATATCAAAGGAAGGTGATAACAATTTTCATTATTAGTATACTTATGCAAACCACTCTAGTCTTAATGAATATACAAGAAACTAAAAAAGAAAAGGATGAGATAGCTGGAGAAGATAAGATAAAAACACTAGACAATGATGGCACTCAAGACCAAACATGTTAGGTAGATACATCTTCACCTCTAGCACAAGATCAAGGTGCAATTGAAACTACAGAGAGAGAAAAGGACAAGGCTGAAGAGTCAAGTTTGACAACCAAACCAAAGGAGCTACTAGCTATTCAAGCACTGGTGACATTACTAGAATCTAGTACTCCTTCTAGTCAAACTTTTCAAAGGCCAAGCACAGATGCTACACCATTACAATTCTCAAGGTTGAGTCCTAGCTCATCTAAGGCAAAAGAGGTAATTACTTATGGAGATGTTAGCCTAGATGAAGAGATTATATTGCCTAAATTTGATTTGGCAATAATCACAATTGAGAAAATGGGTATATTACAAGAGGCCCTAACAAGGAAGAAAAATTAGAGAATTGCTCAAAAGGGAGCATAGGTAGAAGCAAGCTTTGATTGACATCAAAGAGATTTTCCTAGATGCATCTGGTCTACCAAATCTAGATGAAAACAAGTCAATCATTGAACAATTAACCAATATAGTGGAAAGGGTTAGTGACATAGACCTAGATACTAATGTAAAATTACTAGAATAGCCTAAAAGGAAGTTTCAAAACAAGGTAAATGAGAAGATATTAAGTGTTATTGTAGTAACACAGATTGAGCTAGCAACCAAGATAGAAAGTGTGAAGAAGGTACTAGAGAACATTTTCTCTTTGTACACCAAACTATGTAATCCCAAACTCTTCCACAAGAAGTAAGGAGTCACATCTAGAGTTTGGAGAGCCATATGCATTCATCTGGGGCTACTTTTCCCAAGTCCCCAACTCAAAGTGAGAAATATTTCAAGAATCTCTTGCAATCCCAGAGTCAGTTTGATGCAGAGCATCATGGAGCTTCTCCTAACTTCATCCAAATCTATATTTCTTCAATATTCATCTCTATAATTTTGACCAATTAGAAAGCACATTACACACACTCTCCACAAACCATTTCAATAAAATAATTGAAATCATACCTTCCTATAGTCAAAATCCATTCTTCAAACACAACTAATACACACTTGGTTAAAAGTTCCTGATCCTCCTTATGATTAGATTCCATAAAATAATAAGATCTACCTTCAAAATCAGAAATTCAAATTATAGTCCGAATCTTGGGTCATAAAATTTCAATCTTTGCATCATGCCTCTATTCTAATCATGTATATCTTCATCCCACTTAGAAAAATCAGAATTTTCAAATAAAAAAATCTGATTTATAGTTTCAAATGGATATCATTTTTAGCCCATATAATAAATCTGAAAACTTGTATCATAACCTCTTGAAAAACATTTTTCATGCTCTTAAATTAAAATTCTCTCTTCATGTTTGAATGATCTTCCACTCTCATCCAATATCTTACCAATTGGAAATTTGAAAACATTTAAAACCAAGGATGTCTCCATAAAATCAGTCCAATACTATTCTTTGAATTGGTCACCAAATTCATTAGTAAAATCAGAAATTTCCAATATAAATCTCCTCTAAACTTCTTAAGCCAAATCAATACCATGAGATACTAAGACATTATATTATAGGAAGACCCAAAATCTGCATTATTATGGAATTTGAGAATAAATAATGATTCCATGAAGAATTCCAAAGTCCAATAAAAAAAATCTGCTCAAAGTAAATTGATACTTTCTTGCCCAATTCTCCATTTTGAACCTTGTATCCATACAGATTGAAATCAGTTCGGAAAGTTGTAAATAATTTATAGAAATAAGCAATTCTTGCTACGGTTTTAGACCATTTAGAAACTCAAATTCATGCACAAGGAAATTGAAATCAGAAGTAACTTCAAAACCCACATTTTTTCATTTACATCTTCATTTTGACTATTTGGGATTGCCGACAGTCGGAGGCTATTATAATTTCTTTACATTTTCATTCCTCCTCCATTTTTGATGCAATATAGTTCCTATTTAAATATAATTCTTCATGGTTACAAAAACTTCTCAACAACCACCATGACTTATCAGATTCTTTATACATTCTCCACATTGCATGACATATAGCAAAACTTAGAATTCATAATGTTTTACATTTTCAATATGGACTCATAAAATTTATTTACAATTCATGACCCAAATAATATAATTGATAAGTGTCAAAGTGCCTCTACACCATAGTTAGCATCATTACAAGTAGATGAAACCAACATAAGGGCTAAATTGATTAACATCTAGTCAACATTGACTCCTCACATGGAGATATTACAAAAGGAGATAGGCTATGTAGAAACGCTTATAAAGAAAGACCTGATGTTCCTACATTGGATGGCTTAGTCCACCTTGATGCCAAGCTAGCCATCCAAATCAAGTCTTTCGAGGTAGCTTCTAATAATTGGGATTTAGCTCTTAAGATTATACTTGAAGTCCATAAATCTTTTTTGGACAAATACACTATAAGTGTATAACCCATTGACATTAGTGTCAAAAGGAGGGAGTAAGAGAAATGTAAGAGCATGAGGGAGCAAGCAAGAAAAGATAAAAGAGATATATATACCCAAGGGGGAATAAGAGATGAAGAAAAAAGGGGAGTAAGAGAACAACACAATGAAAACATTAGTTGAGACAGGCACATAGTAAGAGCATTAGTTGATGCAAATCTACTCAATAGGAGAAAGATTTTTGATATAGAACAGAACTGAACATTCAACTTAGGGGAGTTATGAAATTTTAAGGTATAAGTGAGGTATAAGTTATGTGTTTCTAAATTTTAATATTTTGAAATTTTGTATAGAAGCTGAATAAATATCTATGTTATGCTCATAAGGATAAGATTATTAATGCATGACCAAGTGTTTTTGACACTAATGTTAAAGGGGGAGATTTTTAATCTTAGATTGGTTTTGACAAGTGAGTGTCTATACACTTAAGTCATTTACTTATTTCATGCCAAACAAGTAACATATGCCAAGAACAACATGTAAGTTAAAGCATGTTGAGTAAACAATGAGTGCCAAGTCACTCATGTACTAAGTCACTTAAGTGCTAAGTAGATAGTATTTGCTGAGTGATTTAGGTTCCAAGCAAGTAATGCATGCCAAGTCATTTAGATGTCGGGTGACAAGATTGAAATCAAAGTTAGTGCCAAGAACCAAGCACTTTAAATGTCGAGTAACATAGTTTTGACATAGTTGTTTGTATTGGCACAAACTACTATGTAAACTATTTTTGACCCAACTTAAGGATTGAATTATAATCTTTTGTTGATAAGGATAAATCTTAAGTGTGAATCCATATGTATTACATACATCCAATCACAAAAAGTGACGGTTTAAGTAGTAATATTGGTGAATCATAGCCATTGATTCATACCTAATCCTAAGTCACCTAGATCTTCTTAAGGAGAAAAAACCCTAAATGTTCTATGTAGAGAAGGAGAGTTTGCATGCACAAACAAGACATTCATGGTGACCAAGGTATTATGATTTGAGTTACATTCTAGAATCAGTTAAAGGAGAATAGAGGAAGTAAACAATGGACAATAGAGAGACATTTGATTAGAAAGGATCAAGTAAACATTTGTATAGAAGTGATCTAACATCAAGCAATAGAGTGCTAATTATAAGATAATTGTTGAGACATTCTAATAGGTGAATCGGTTAAATCTTTTAACAAAGTAGTCCTAACAGGCTATATTGAAATCCTCTAACAAGGTGCTTACTTAATTGTGAGTTGAATTCCTTTAATTAGTCACACATCTAACAGAGTGTTAAGTTCCTTTAAGAAGGTAAGACCTAATAATCTTTGTAAGATTTTAATAGGGCAGACCTTTCACAAGGAAGATCATGTTTCATGTTCAAACATTGTAACCTTCATTGGATGCACTTTATTATTGTAGTAGTAAAGATTTTTGGGTGTCATCCCCAACCCAATTTTACCTTCTCATTTGAGGGTTTTTGGGTAATCATATAGTGTGTCACATATGTGTGAATGCTTTTTTTTTTACATACTTTAGATGTATATGCTTTATATGGTATTTTAGTTTACTTGTTAAATTGTGAGATGGATGTATGGTGAATGTTTTTATGGGTAAAAGTTTGAAGCATTGATTTACCAACCCCCCCCCCCCCCCCCCCCCCCCCTCCAAAAGTTTAGCTTTCCTATTGTAATTCCAACAAGATGGATGTGTGAATTCATGCACATGGTGAACAAGTGAAATGTGGATTTAAATGTACCTATCAAAGGTGACTACATGTGAATCTTTTTGTTACTTTAATAAATTCAAATGGTTGCTTGCTCAATGCTATTTAAATGAAAAGAAATTAGTAAAAGAAGTAATTAGAGATGAGAACCTGGTTATCTTGTTTGAGCATGTGTTTCTACACAACTTTAAAGAGAAGGTTCCAGATGAAGAATGCATGTGTTGTCTGTAAGGAGCAAAATTGGTTCGACCAGTTTTTAAGTATAATTATTCTTAGTTATCAATGGATGAGGAACATATCATGGTAAAAAATATATACAAGGGTGATGTTTAGAAATTAAATAGCCACATGAACATAAAGTCTTCAATTCATAGCTTGTCATGAGGTTTTGTTCATGCAGGTCATGCCATTGGAAATATAAATTGGGCACGAAGCTATACATGTTTTTGTGTTCTCAAAACAAAGGTTAGCTTACAGGAACTCATCTCAAAGGGACTTGAGATCAATAAATCCTAGGAATATGGTGTGGGAGCACACTCTAAAACATCTCCCTCCAAGGAATATGACATCTCAAACTATCCTTTTTATTTATGTAATAAGCCTAATTTGTGAGATCAAGGGACACAAGGTCCAATTATAAAAAATTTCATCCACATTGATTAAACATGTTTTAGCATCCTAGAAACAATTCTTGATTGGCATTTTTCTTTTGATAGCTTTTGGCAAAAGTTTTAAAAAAGATGTCAATTTGAAAATTAGCAACTTTTTGCAATTTTGCAAGTTTTGTTGCACTAACTATAAAAACCAATCCAAACCACTTTTTGGTTGAAGGAAATAATAGGATCTATCAAATGAAGATGGGAATGAAGTCCCAATATAGAAGGATTGGTTGTATGGAGGAAACATTGTTTCAATAAAGAAAATTGTATTTTTGAAGCATTTCAATGAGTTTTTGGCATTGTATGGATCTCTACAGTTTGATAACTATGTAAGAATAACATGGTTGGATATAGGTTTTAATAACCTCTTTGATAATTTTGGCTTGAAGGTATCATCTATTATATCAAGAAAGATACAACCATTTTTGCGTTGGTTGTAATATTATAGGCCCCACCTAGGGTATCAAGGGAAATTTGGCTATTTCTTGCAAACCCACCATGGTAAAAATATAAATCTTGGTGATTTTAAAGATATGAGAATGTAATTTAAGATTCCATTAGTTTCAAACTATGGCAATGTACACTATGGGAGGAATCCACAAAACCCTAGGATAGGCATCCCTATGTGACTATCCTAAACTGTGCATTTGAGTGCATGAAATGAGTTGGGGGTGGAAGCTAGCATTGAAAATAGAGAATTAAGACTTTTTTATGTTACTTGACATTTTCCAAGTGTTCTTGGTGTGTTGGAGTCTATTGTTTGTGTACTTTCTTTGTTAACTAGCCCTAATTAGGCCTAGTTCCTATTTGACAATTTTAAGGAAAAGTAGAGTTGGAAGATTGATTTGGTACTCCTCTTTTAGGGATACTTGAGGGTATTTTTTAGGGTCCAATTGAACCTATATTTGGTCTTGTTAAAGTACTTAGAAGCCCTAGATATAAACTTTCTAGTAATTTTCCTTATAGCCCTCCTAGTAGGACAAAATTTATAGAAAGTGCCAAAACTTGGGAGAAGGATTGTGAAGTTTTAATATTTGATTGTGTGGATTTTTCGTAGTGAGTGGGGATTGTATTCCACCCTAAAAGGTCAAATAAATCCTTGAAGAATCATGTTCCTAGTTTGGTCCTTGTAACCAAATACAAAGAGAAGTTGTGGGAATGGTCTACTATGTAGAGCCTCATCTTGTCTAGGTAACCAAACATTGTGATTACTTTACCCATTATAAGAATAAGAAGTGTGTTTTGAATTAGATAACTTGGGGCTCTGCACCAATAGGGTAAACTCCTCTTCTTCCTCCATATGAACTTTCTTCTTTCCTTTCTAATTGACCTTTTTTTAGATCATAATTGGATCTGCCTCCAATAACTTTCCCACCTCTTTGTTATCCACTACATATTCCTCTTTGCTTATGTTTTGATCTCTTGTTTAATTTATCCTTGACCTTTAGGGATAGGTAACAAGAATCTTCTATGGTTTTCATCTTAACTAAATTAATATTTTCCTAAATGGATGTTCTAAAACCATTAAGGTATTTTAAAATTATTTCAACCTCATCATCCATATTTCTAGATCTAATATACAATCTATAAAATTATTTAGTATACTCCTTTATAGTGAATTATCTCTTCTTTAAATTCTGCATCTTCCTTAATAGACTAACATAATAATCACTAGGAAATAATTTACTCTTAAATTTATTTACCATCTCATTCCATGACTTTTTTCTTATCTTTTCTCTTCTTTGTCTACTAGTTTGCAAATTCTTGCACTGTAATCATGCATTTCCTTTCAACTTAGTGCTAGAAATATTTACCTTTATATTTGTATTTGTATTCTCATGCTCAAAATATATTTCTATCTTAGTAATTCAACTAAGAAATTCATCCAACCTCAAATAGGTCTATACAATTTTGCAATAAGAGTAAACACAATAAAAACAAAAAGTATACAAAGAAAAAACAGATGTATTAGATTTTATTCATGGAAAGTCAAATGTATACATGTTTTACAATACTTACATGCCATAATCATACATACCTTGGTGCAAGAGCACCTAGGTAGGCTAAAGGGTAGACCTAGGGCTTCTTTGGTGTTTTTGGCTTGTAGTGATGCTATCCACATCACTAGAGTAATAATAGGATCAGCTTGGTCCTAAGGTGAGGTTAGATATGTTAGAAGAGCCCCATAGTGTAATATTGCTCCTAATTGCTCAAAATTGCTCATTTGGCTCAATATAGCATTTTTGGATTTTGAGGGCCAAATAGGGTAATACATCATTTTAGGGTCCTTATTAGGTGTTTTTGATCCATATTATTCCTTTTAGAAAGTTTTCTAGCAAGTAGAGAAAGTTTGGGTAGATAATTTGCAAAATTGAAAAAATCGCTCTTTTCTTGCAAAGTTGTCATTGACAACTTTTGCAACTTTTATGCAAAAAGAGAAACTTCTTTGTGGGAGACCTTCAAAAAATAAAATTATTTGGAAAAATCCATGCCAAGCCTATATAAGGTCAAACTCAACCTTTTGAAGAGGTTGGAAGAAGGAGAAATGACAATGTATAGATTGTAATCAACATTTTATTTATTATAGCAGTTTCTTGCTTTGAGTGTTTTCTATGCTTTGTAGAGATCATACTTAGTGTTTTATAAGTTGGAAGTGTTATTGGTGGTTTTTATTAATTTAAATTTTAATTTTTTGTGTTTTTATAGATAGTTTTGTGTTTTCCAATAAAATATTTTGTGAGTTAGCAAGTTGTTGTTCTAAACTGGGCAGCCAGCATAAAATGGAGTCTTAGGGCCATTTCCTACTATATAAAATGTACAAACTCTTGGGATTTAGAACTAGACTCCTTGTAAATTAAATCATGTATAGAAAAGGAGAGGCCATGGGAAGCATAGTGAGCCTTTTTAGTGTGATGCCCTAGGCAAGAAAACCATGTTTGGTTAGGGATCACAAATCTAGAAAAGGGCATTTAGAGTGGATTGAAAGGTTTAATTCTTCAATCCAAGAATGTGGTAAGTAAATGGTGAGGGGTAACTCCAATCTAGCGGAGGAATATTTTTAAGGAGTTTTAGGAGGTTTAAATCCTGAACAACACCAAAATCTTTGAAACCCTCAAATTAAGCCTAAAGTTGTGCTTGGGTTGTATGGATAAGTTGGGGTCTTAAGAGTTACAAAATATTCAAGTAATCCAAAATAGATTTCTAGAAAAGTGATTTTTTTTTCCCTTTTTAAGGTATTTTTCAAAATATCTCAATTTTAGTGCATTTGGAGGGCTAATTCTTGTAGCCTTTTTTCAAGCACCTAAGCACAAATTGACCCGTGGATTACAACTTAAATAGGGTTTTGCACTTGTTTTGGGTGTAGTATGTTGATTAGTAACCTAAGGCATTCCTTAGTATTCATTTGACCAAATAGAAAGGTCCAAGGAGCATTAGGGTTATTTGTGTGTTTGTGGAAGTTTAAGAAATCATGTACTAACCTATTGATGTGCACCAGTTGAAGAATTGGGATCTCTTTGATAGAATTCTTAGAAGCATGGGGTGTGAAAAAATCCCTATTTGATTAGGTGGAAGATATAAGAAGACCTAGAGAGTTTAGTGTTTGTTAAAAAGATTGGCTATCACATGAGAGTGGTACTAGAACAAGTTAATGATTTGGGAATAGTTGGTGGATGTTTGCAACTACTAGAGAGTCAGCAGGAGAAACTAGCATGGTGATGAACATAGACCTAGCCAAGGAAGTAGATGAACAAAGGGAGAAGAACATATTTCTTGAGGAATCCCTAGTAGAGGTGCAGGTGCAATTGGATGCATTTGTTGAAGCAACTAGGAGAAAGGAAGAACAAGAATTTGAAAGGGGTATAGAGGTAGCATAGGAGGATATAGTCCTTGAACCTAACCTTATGTTGAATGAAGAGTACTTATTGAAGGATATCAAATCCATAGGAGGAAAATCTTTGGAAGGTGCACCACCTTTCAATGGAAAGATGGACATAGATGCAGTCATGGACTAGATATATGGCATGGAGAACCATTTTGAGTGTGAGGGGGTATCATAGGCACAAAAGATTAAAGTTGCTAAGTCAAGGCTTAGAGGCTCAGCTCTAACATGGTGGAAATATGTACAAGATGAAAGAGTCAACATGGGTAAGACTTCTATAGCTAACTAGAAGGCTATGGTCACTAAAGTGAAGGAGAGATTTCGTCTTGAAGACTTTGAAATTTAGCTCCATAAGAGAAGGAAAGGATTGAAGAAAAAAGACCTAAATTTCAAAGGTTATGTGTGAGATCCAAGTAGCAAGAAGATGAGCCAATCAAAGTGGCAAGATATCTAGGTGGCTTGAAGTGGAATATCCAACAGGAGCTTAATTTGTGGGCACCTACCATAATTCAAAGATGCCATCAACTAGCTCTAAAGGTAGAGGAAAAGAAAATAAGGAAAGGAAATTATAACTTCAAGGATAGAGGCAAGGGAAAAAATCAAAGAGGACAAAGAGGAGACTATTGGGGTAGAGGTAGTGAGAAGAAAAATTAAGGTGAAAGCAAACCCACAAAGAAAGCTAGTGATAACTCCTTAAGAGGTGGTTACAATAAAGGAAGAGACAACCAAGGAGGATCAAGTAGAGGGAGAGGATTAGTAATATATACAATTCATACTTTTCAAGTATGAAATTTTACAACTGTGGTCACTTGGGTCATCCAACCTACAAATGCCTAGAGAAGCCTTCTTCCTCTAATTAAGACAAGAGAATGGCATATGTGCAAGAGGATTGTAGCAATGAATCTGATGTAGACCACATTAAGTTTTAAAAAGGTGAGAACCTCATGTTTAGGATAGTGTTGATCAAACAACCAGCTCCTAATGAACATAAACATAGAAGGGCATTATTTAGGATAAAATGCAAAATCCTAAGAAAAGTATGCAAAGTAGTGGTTGATTCTAGTTCTACTAATAATGTAATATCAGAGGAGGCTATTACTAAGTTGAAATTGTAGAAGATAACTCATGAAAACCTTTACAAGGTTACTTGGCTTAACAAGGGACAAAGCATCTTGGTGAATGAGCAAGCTTGGGTGGAATTCTCCATAGCAGGATACAAGGACAAACTATTGTGTGATATTTTTCCTATTGATGTTGGTCATCTTTTTCTAGGTAGGCCTTGGAAATTTGATACAAAAGTTGTGTGTGATGGTAGGGAAAATATCATAACTTTTAAGAAATGAGGAAAGACCTTCAAAATTCAAACCTTATTGGAAGGGGAGGAAACATAAGAAAAAGTTCCTAGCATGCTATTTTGTAGTGGGAAAGAGTTTGTTAAAGACCTCAAGGACGAGGAATGTCAAACTTTTGTAGTAGTGCTAAAGTTTGAAGAAAATGAAAATGCAGCCAAGGAACCCTTACCAAATGAAGTCAAAACATTTCTTGAAAAGTACAAGAAAATAGTGAGTGATGGTACTCCATCTACTCTACCTCCTAGGGGAGTTATTAGTCATCAAATTGGCTTTGTTCTAGGTGCTTCCTTGACTAATAAAGTAGCATACAAGTTGACTCTAGATCAAAACTTAGAAGTGGCAAGACAAGTCCAAGAATTGATGGGTCAAGGATTGATACAAAAGAGCATAATCCCATGTGTAGTTCCTATTGTGTTGACATCTTAAAAAGGGGGAAGATAGAGATTATATATAGATTCCAAAGCCATAAATAGGATTACAATCAGGTATAGGTTTCCCATACCTAGGATTGAAGACCTCATGAATTGTATTGGAGAGGTTAAGTACTTAAAAAAGCTGAACCTAAAGAGTGGTTATCACCAAATAAGGATAAAGGAGGGAGATGAATGGAAAACAAAATTTAAGACTACTAATGGTCTTTATGAGTGGCATGTAATTCCATTTGGTGTTTCTAATGCTCCTAGAACATTCATGAGGCTCATGAATGAAGTGCTCAAAGATTTCACAAGAAGATTTGTAGTGGTGTATCTAGATTATATACTTATTTCCAACAAGACTAGAGAAGAGCATGTCAAGCATGTTGAGGTAGTTTTGAAGAGGCTTCATGAGGAGAAGCTAGCTATAAATATTGAGAAGTGTGACTTCTTCAAGAAGGAACTTGTGTACCTAGGCTTTGTGGTGTCTCAAGGCACATTAAAGATGAACAAGGAGAAGGTTGCTGCTATACTAGATTAGACAATACCTACCACATCTACTAAGGTAAGAAGTTTCCATGGTTTGTCTCAATTCTATAGGAAATTCATTAGGAATCTTAGTGGTATTTGTTTACCTTTGTTAGATACCACAAAGGGTGGAGTAAAGTCTAAGTTTAAGTGGACTTTAGAAGCTAAAAATTAATTTGAAATGTTGAAGAAACAAGTAGCTACTCAACCTATCCTACAATTGCCTAGTTTTGAAAAATTGTTCACCTTAGAATGTGATGCAAGTGGCTTAGCAGTAGGTGGTGTTTTGAGTCAAGAAGGTAGACTGGTAGCTTTTTATAGTGAGAAGCATAATAAGGCTAAGAAGAAGTATTCATCCTATGCCTTAGAGCTCTATGACTTAGTTTGGTGTCTTAGGAAGTGGAGACATTATTTGTTGCCTAAGTAATTTTTTGTTTTTATAGACAACCAAGCTCTTAGCTACATCAACACTCAAGAGAAGCTAAGAAATAGACACTTGAAGTGGATGGAATATTTCTAGGCCTTTACCTTCACAATCAAGCATAAGAAGGGATAGTTGAACAAAGTGACATATGCAATGAGTAGGAGGATTATGATAGTCCAAGGGATTCAGCTCCAAAGCATTGGAATAGAGAGTTTTTAGAATCTCTACAAAGAAAATGAGAACTTTGTTGAAGCCTATAAGGTGTGCATGGATTTGAAGAGTCATTTTCATAGAAATTTTTTAGAATATACCTTGCAAAATGGCTTGTTATTCAAAGATAATTAGTTGTGTGTACCAAGGGGTTCCATGGGAGAGAACCTAATATAGGAAAAGCATAATGGAAGCCTAAGTGGTCATTTTGGTATCAACAAAACAATAGAACTAGTGCAAAGGTTCTACTATTGACTAAAAATAGCAAGGGATGTAACCAAGTATGTGGAGAAATGTATGGTGTGCATGAAAGCCAAAGGAGGAATCAGCAATGGAGGTTTATATCAGCCTTTTACAATTCCAAATAGGCCATGGGATTGTGTAAGTATGGACTTTGTTGTTGGTTTTCCTAAAACCAAGCAAGGGTATGATAACATTTATGTTGTTGTTGATAGATTTAGCAAAATGGGGTGTTTCATTCCATGTAGGACAACCAATGATGCTAGTCACATTGCCCACTTATTTTTTAAGGAGGTTGTATGGATTCATGGACTTCCATTAAGCATTGTATCAGATAGTGATGTTAAATTTATGAGTTGTTTTTGGAAAACCTTGTGGAAAAAGCTTGGTACAAACATGTCATTTGGTTCAGCTTACCATCCCCAAACTAATGGTAAAAATAAAGTGGTTAGTAGGACCATAGGAAACCTTCTAAGGTGCCTAACTAAGGAATATGGTCAAAGTTGGGATGTTATCATTTCACAAGTAGAGTATGCCTATAATGATAGCAAGAATAGGACCACTAGAAAGAGTCCTTTTGAGGTAGTTTATGGAATGCATCCAAGAGGTGTATGTGAACTATGATATCTTGGTGATATGGATCAAAGAAGTGGACAAGCTAAAGACTTTTTTCAAACTATGAAGGAGATTTAAGAGAAAGTCAACAAGACCATCCAAGATAACACTCAAAAACTCAAGGCCAAAGTGGATGAAAAGAGGAAAAATGTTTAGTTTTTTGTTGGGGATGATGTAATGGTCCATTTGAATAAATAAATGCTTCAAAAAGGCGTTCCTACCCAGATATAGATGAAGATAGTAGGCCCTTGTAAAATCTTGGCAAAGTATGGTGCAAATGCCTAAAAGGTAGATTTACCTTTAGATTTAGGCTTATCCCCTATTATTAATGTATAATATTTGGTGGTATACAAAGGTAACTTACTTTAGATCTATCTAGATGTTCATGTTGACCTTGAACCTATTGTAGCACCTAATATCAACAAGTTGGAAGTAGAGAAAGTGTTAGACTCAAGGGTGAAGAAGTCTACAAGGCAAAAGGTGTATATGGAACATCTCATTCAATGGAAGGGAAAGCCAACTTTAGAGGCTACTTGGGTTTCTGAAACAAAGTTCAAAAAGGTTGGAATACCCTTAGACATGTTGCCATTAGGTGGGATTTAGTTTTTTTTGTTGGGGGGAGTATGGTGCAGGAGCACCTAGGTAGCCTATAGGGTAGAACTAGGAATTCTTTGGTGTTTTATGCTTGTAGTGATGCTATCCACATCACTAGAGTAATAATAGGATCAAGTTGGTCCAAAGGTGAGGTTAGATATGTTAGAAGAGCCCCATAGTGCAATATTGCTCCTAATTGCTCAAAATTGCTCATTTGGTTCAATATAGCATTTTTGGATTTTGAGGGCCAAATAGGGTAATAAATAATTTAAGTTTCCTTATTAAGTGTTTTAGATCCATCTTTGTCCTTTTGAAAATTTTGGTAGCAATTAAAGCAAGTTTGGGTAGATAATTTGCAAAATTGCAAAAATTGTTCATTTCTTGCAAAGTTGTCATGGACAACTTTTGCAACTTTTATGCAAAAGAGAAAATTATTTATGGGATCCCTTAAACCAATAAAATTATTTGGAAACATCTATTATAAGCATATATAATGTTGAACTCAACCTTTTGAAGAGGTTGGAAGAAGGAGAAATGACAATGTATAGATTGTAATCAACATTTTATTTATTACAACAGTTTCTTGTTTTGAGTTTTTTTCATGCTTTGAATAGATTAGACTTAGTATTTTATGAGTTGGAAGTGTTAGTGGTGGTTTTACTTCATTTTTATTTTTAGTTTTTGTGTTTTTACAGTGAGTTTTGTGTGTTCCAATAAAATATTTTGTAAGTTAGCAGGTTGTTGTTCTAAAATGGGCAACCAAAACAAAATGGAGTTTTAGGGATATTTCCCACTCTATAAAATATATAGCCTCTTGATATTTATAATTAGACTCCTTGTACATTATTTAAAGCAAATGAGATCCCATGGGAAGCATGAATAGCATTTTTAGTGTGATGCCCTAGGCAAGCAAACCATGTTTGGTTAGAGATCTCAAATATGAAAAAGAGAATTTGGAGTGGATTGAAATGTTTGATTCTTCAATCCAAGAATGTGGTGAGTAAGTAGATGGTGAGGGATAAATTTAATCTAGAGGAGGAGTCTAGGTAATGATTTTTAGGAGGTTTAAAACCCAAACAATACCAAAATACTTGAAACCCTCAAATTAAACCTAAAATTGTGCTTGGGTTGTATGGACAAGTTGGGGGCTTAAGAGTTACAAAATATTCAAGTATTCCAAATAGAGTATCCAGAAAGGTGATTTTTTTGGCCCTTTTAAAGGGTTTTATCAAAATATCTCAATTTTAGTGCATTTGGAGGGCTAATTCTTGTAGCCTTTTTTCAAGCACCTAAGCACAAATTGACATGTGGATTACAACTCGAATAGGTTTTTGCACTTATTTTGGGTGTAGTATGATGATGAGTAACCTAAGGCATTCATAGGTGTTCATTTGACCAAATGGAAAGGTCCAAGGAGCATTGGGGTTATTTGTGCATTTGTGGAAGTTTGAGCAATCTTTTACTAACCTATTGATGTGCACCAGTTGAAGAATTAGGATCTCTTTAATAAAATCCTTAGAGGCATAGGGTGTGAAAGAAGCCCTATTTGATTAGGTGGAATAATTAAGAAGAACCTAGAGATTTTGGGGTTTGTGAGAAAGATTTTTTGTCACATCATACCTACTTTAGTACAATCTTTAGTCAAAGACCTTAGAGTTGGGACTCAAAACTCCACAAGGATTTTGAGTGTCATATTCAAAAAAAATTTCAAAAACACCCCATAAATTATTTTCATGTCTATATACCTAAGTGGTATTTTTAGGTTTATGACATGTCTCACATATTCCATACCTTACATTGAGCATATTCAAACATCTCAAGTTATTGGTGTCAAGTTTTGAGTCATTTGGTGAGATGTGTTTTTATGCACTTGTCAAATATTGATTTTTGTTTTTGTCAAAAAATGTTTGGAAGCCTAATTTATATTTGAATATCTTTCATTGAATTTAGTCTCATGACTTTCCAATTTGGGAATTTTTAGCAAGCATATTAGACTATGTTCTGACACTCATTCATCACTAGATTACTCGATCTCTACTAAACTTCTTTTCTCAGCACACACATTGTCACTCAGTCAATACTGATGCTTGGTCAACACTAAATTTTCTCAACTTGTTCTGGCACTTAGTTGACACTAGCATCACTCAATATATACTTCAAGATCTTATATCTTCTACTCTATTGCTTGGTCAAGCTTACACATTTGATCTGTCTATGATCACATATTCAAGACTTGAACACTGCTATCTTCTCCACTTGTAATATGATATAAAAAATCAATCTATCTTGTCAAATTCCAACTAATCAAGTATCCATTTAAAGTTTCCTCTTCATAATTCAATCTACCCTCTAGATAATTTTGTTACACTCAGATCAAATAGAAAACTACCTCACCAATAGGTTTGACATCAATGAAAACATAACAATTATTCCAATTGTAGTCTCCAACAATATCCCTCTTTGATATTGATGACAACACCTAAAAATCATAAAGTTACCATACAATCCAAAACTTTTATATTTTTGAAAAATACCCTCAATGTATTAGAACTTCATTAATATCCTTAGTTTCATTCTAATTCTCATCTATAACCCTGATATGCAACTCATAAGTTCTGATCTATCATATCATATCTAGCAACACCTCAAGTAAGTCTTATAAACTCTCTCTAAGTAATCTCTCCTTCTTACTAAGTAACTCTACCATCTTTCACTATCCCCCTCATTCATTTTGATCTTCTTCGTCTTCTTCTTAGTAATCTTTATCTGCTAGATAATTCTCTAATAATCTCTCCTTATTATCTCTCCTTTTTTTTCATGGTAACTAAATTACATCTTCTCCTTCATTGTAACTTAAATAATCTCTCCCTATTTGACAACAATGCCAAAGACATTTTGAACTCTATCTCATGCATCTTTTTATCTAGATATCTTCATGTCAATTCTTAATTTTTTATCTAACATCTTGTATGACTAATCCATCATTTTGTTCTTTTTCTTAGCTACTACCTTAGGAAATTCCTAATGCCAAAATGCATGCATCAATTTGTAAGATAGTCTAATAATCACATTTGATGCAGAGTACTATATTTTCTTACCCCTAGTTTACCTCTAAGATATTCATGAGCATTTTTAAGTAAATATTTAGTGAATATGTAAGTAATTTTCTCTTTAGTATTCACATATTCCAATATCACTTCTTTGTCTTGAACTAGCTCTCTCAAGTAATGATACTTGATAGCAATGTGCTTTATCTTTTTGTGAATTACATAATTTTTTGATATGTTAATAGCACTTCTATTATCACAGTAGATAACCACTAGATCTATAATTTATTTCATCATACCTTTCAAAAATTTCTTGATCCATATGATATTTGAACAATTTACTACAACTACCCACACTTAGCTTTAGTTGTTGATTGGGAATTGTAGTTCTATTTCTTGCTTGTCCATGAAATTAGTCTCTCTCCTAGAAAGAAGCAACACCACTTGTGTTTTTTTATGTCATCAATGTTTCTTACCTAATCAAAATCACAATATACCTTAAGTTCAAATCTATAATTCTTCTTGTAATGTGGTCCATAGTTGTATGTTCCTTTCAGATATCTTAGTATCCTTTTTACTACCATCATATGGTTTTCCTTAGGACTTGCATAAAATATTACAACTATCCCAATTGCTAATGCAATATTAGGTGTTCTATGAACAACATATTATAGTTTTCCAATCATTGATTTGTATTGTATCTAGTTCATATTAGTAGAATCATCATTCTTAGATAGCTTGTGTCCAGTAACCATGGATGTGCTAATTAGTTTTGAATCTTCCATTCCAAAAGTCTTTAGTATCTCCTTGATATATTTGGACTAAGTAATGAAGATACCTTGCTTCATTTGACATACTTGTAAACCAACAAAGAATTTGATCTCACCAAATATTAAGATTTCAAATTCCTTCATTTCATCAAAAAATGATTTGCATAATGCTTCCTTTCCTCCAAATGTGATATCATCAATAATAATTTTAGATAACAATACCTCATTGTTCTTACTAGTCTTAAAGCATAGATTTTTATTATTATTATACCCCAAAATTGTCTCATTGTCATGATCACCAATTCTAGTCTATTCTAATCAACCCTAAATTTCTATCTCATTAGGCAATTCTCATTTTGATTGTCGCTAATTGACTTAATTGTCAAATGCAGAAAATCTCAATTTGCATTCATCATACTCTTTATTTAATTCCTAAAATATTGACTTATATTAGTCACATTAAACCTACTAATTAAGATTTAATTTAATGTGAAGTATTTATACTTTAATTAAATTAAATTATATCCTAAGGCTAATGTACTAGGGAATTAAAATATTTAATTTAATACTTTGCTCATTTTGATTAATTGAATTAGATTATTCAATTAAATGAAAAAGGTATTTGTGAGGTCATATCTCACCTATTAAATTAAATAATATCTTTAAAATTCTCTCTTCAGTCCTAAATGGAAACTCTAAGTGAACTACTTCTCGAAAATGGAATCAATCTACTTAACTCGCTCTCACACTTATGACAAGTTTAGTTAACTACTTATCACACTCAGATCTAAAAAATTTTACTTCACTTGCACAAGGAAGTTTCCATCTTAACTGAATCTTTTTTCTAATCCCAACTGTTGATTTGAGCTGATCTCAACCATTGATGGATTCCTAGATTCTATTGAAGGGGCTCATAATTCCTCATTACAGGGGTTGAATTTTCATGCTCTTGAATTGTTGTTGGATTGAATAGCCACTTTCATAGGTTTATATGTACTTTTGCTTAATATCCTAGTATCATTTAGATTAAACAATGCATACATGTAGCTTAATTTCTTTTATTACTTCTTAGATTAATGCTTGCATAACATATAGATTAATTTGCATAATCATATAGTTGCATTTAAATCCTTCATTCTAGAAAGGTTTGGTTGCCTGCATCTCAACTCTGAGAGTATAAATAGGAAAAATCCTTCTAGTTAGAAGGCAATGCATTACATTGTCAAACCTCTTGGATGAACTATCCCATGTTCATTCCAGGATGAATCCATAGGTAAGGACCACATTGAAGTGTGTGATGTTCAGCGGCCCACAATTCACGCATACATTTTTGGCACCCATTCACTTCCAAGCTATGCTCAAGCTTTAAATACTCTAGTCAAAGGTATTGATCCTATAACACTTACTCATAAATCTATTGATGGCATTGGTCATGTTGCTCACTCTAAAGATTCTTATATGCATACTCATGGTCCATTCACATTTTCTAAATCTATCCTTGGTCTCTTTCCATCTAAGATAAAACCTTCAAACCTTCCATCTAAATGGGTTATGATACTTAGTGAGTTTGACATTCAATATGTTGAACGCAAAGCTATCAAGGGACAAGAAATTACAAATTAGCTAGTAGATGCACCTATGCAGAATCTTCTACCAATGAACATTGATTTCCTTGATGAGTCAATTTTGACACTCACACACCAAATGTGGGTCATGTTCTTCGATGGGTCCTTCACACAATAAGGATTTGGTGCTAGATTAATCTTCATAATACCACAAAGATATTCATTGCTCAAAGCATACAAGATTTTATTACCTTGTACAAATAACATTTCTGAATATGTGGCTTTGAACAATGGCATGAAAATTGTAGCTGAATGGAGGGGATCAACTAGACATCTTTGGTGACTCTTAGCTTGTAATACATCAAGTTAATGATGTGTATCAAACAAAGGATGAGAAATTAATTCCGTACAAATTCATGGTTGATGACTTGAAGAAGCATTTTGCACACATCACCTTCTAGCATATTCCTCATGCATATAATAAAGCAGCTGATGCTATGGCTACTTTGGCCTCCTTGCTAGAGATGCCTGAAAATGATCTTCGACATGAGTTCTTGGTGGAAGAATTAAACTACCCAACCTATGACACCCTTGATTCCATGATGATCTTTTCTATTGTAGGACATGACTCATCTCACTACCATCACATCTATTCCTATCTTCATAATCAAACCATTCTAGAAGGTTTGACCTAGAATGAGAAACATTACCTTATCCATAATGCTTCGCGATATGTCATTATTGCCGACAATCTATATAGGAGAGGTCTCAATGGAATACTCTTTAGGTGTTCAAAACCCAAAGATTCAAAACATGCATTAATTGATAGTCACAAGGGCATTTGTGGATCTCACTCAAATGGCTTGACACTAGCTTGAAAACTCATTAGAGATGGTTACTATTGGCCTAAAATGGAGCAAGAAGCAATCAAGTACACTAGGTCCTGCAAGTAGTGTTAGCTCTATTGAAATCTGATCCACACTCCAGCTTGAGAGTTGATTCCCTCTACTACAACATGGCCATTTCAACAATGGGCCTTCAATTTGGTGGGTTAGATTCACCCAACCTCTTCTAATGGACATAAGCTTATTATCACAACTATAGACTACTTCACAATGTGGGTAGAGACAATACCTCTCATTTTCCTTATGTAAATGATGTTCTCTTCGAGAAATTCCTTCTTTTGGACCAAAATTAGGACCAACCTATCAAAAAGTAGAATGTAACCCCACTTGGTGAATAATGGAGAAAGAATTGATAAGACCTCAAAATATTGATACTCTACCCCCTGCAATGCAATATAGTTGCTATGGAGATTCTGGGAATCCTCTTTGAGGATATTTATTTTATGTGAGAGCATGCTCTCCATTGTCTTGATCTCTACTTCCTTTCCTACTTGTAGCTCATCCACCTCCATTGGCTGATCCACACCCATATTTCCTATATCAAAATTTGTTTGGGGCTCCTAATCTCTAACATCTATGATAGCTCTACTTACATTTCTTAGAGTCCTTACCTCATTCCCTAGGGCACCCATCATTTTCTCCAGCACAGGTTGTCCTCATATTTCTTTCTATTTTCAATGAATATGATGTATGTTTGAAACAAGAGCTCTTCAAGCATATCCATTTTACTCTTCCCTATGAGTGAAAAAATGTTCACTATGTATTGAATCTAGTAACTTGATGTCATAGTTACATTATAGAGTATCACATTTCCTTGGGGAGATTCTCTAACCTCCATCAAAGTTGGCTTATCAGATTTAGGGGCCATGCTCTAGATTTCCATTTTCCTCGAATCAACATTGAACCAAGACACTTTCAGTTCTCCAACAATGTTAGACTCCTCAAATGGAAACAATTTTCTTTTCCTTCTTATTTGGTCTAGCATGAATGATGAGCTAAGTTTCCATCAAGGGAAGAGGAACATCTCACTTCTCTTGACATGATCTCTAGCCTCATCAACCATGAGATTCTCATTGTTTTAATCATATTCTTTTAGTTTTTGCACTAGTTCAACAACTTTCTCTTGTGAGTCTCTTTGTTGTAGTTGAAGTGTGAGTTCATTATGTTTATTCTTAAAGATGAAGGATTTGAACTCCTCATAATTTATGAAGTCATCATCCTTCTTATAATTTGAAACTTGGATTATTCTTTCATCAAGCATCCTTGCTTCAAACTCAATTTTATTTGGGATTCGTTCATGTTGGCTAGCCTGCCTTACTAGCAAGTTATGTCTAATATCATCAAAACATTTAGTCTATCTTGGTAGGAACTACAATGCCTTCTCCCTTTCTATTTCTTTCTACCACCTTGGGCCCATGTTGAACTCTCTCACTAATCCTCTTCAACATTAATCTCTATTATATCATCATGATCAAGAGATTCAAATGTTTGTTTATCTCTTATTTTAGGAGTTATTTGAGACATTATAGAATCATAATTATTGATGCATTTATTGTACCTATCAAGATATCTATCCTCATAATAGAAACCTTCAAAATATGAATCTTCTCTTTTCATCTCCTCTTCTACTTTGATAATTTCTCTCCATTTCAAAGTTCTATCTCTACAGTCCTCTGTTTCCAGGTAGTTCATGATCACATCCTCTTGCCAATAGGGATTACTACTTGGCAGATTGAAATTTCTCATCTTCTTGAGGGCATTCCTAAAAATTTCATTAGGATCATAGGTCCTAGCAAGGGCTAAAGGAAATAAAAATTCACTCATGAATCCAGCTATCTCTTCTATTGCATCTTTCCCTATGAAAAAATCCCCTACTTTGATATTTCTAGGAACAAATGAACCCTTTTTTATCATGGGCCCTAGGTATTCCCTATTATTGGTAAACATATTTGTCTTTTAATAAAACAAAAATTCAAAAACATCTAAACCCAAAATCATAAGACAAATACAATACTGCAACAGTTAAGGAGTCTTAGTTTATGTAATTCCTCTCTAAATTTTGGTAAGGTTCAGCTCCTTTATCAGATTTTCAATGAAAAAAATTTCCTAAATAAGTATTACTTTTAACTAGAAAGTAATAAGGCTCCCCATCTATTCTTGGTTAGAGGGATAATCAAATAAACAACAACTAAATAAATAAAGGATTGCTTAAAATAGAGAGAACACACAGTTTCTCTATATATCACTATTCAAAAGAGATATGAAATAGATATATTATCTAAGATACACACAATATAAGAATCCAACATTAAAAAGAGATCCAAAAATTCAATGTCGATTCAATCCTAAACTGATAGAAAAAAATCCAAAGCATACACTCTTTGAATATATATAAGATCCTTTTCATTCAAAAACCAATCCTATTTCTATTTAATGTTGGAAAACTAAATATTTACATAACAACTAAACTAGATTACATTCACAGAATGATATCCATCAAAAACTGCCAACCCTTTACACTACTAAGTTTCTATCTTAAATAAAATAATGCTTAAGAATCTCCATGAAAACTTGATTCTCAGATGGCTTAAAAGAGTTAAAATAACCAAGTTTCCAATGGGTACACAGACCCCAAAAGTAACCAATTTAAAACTTAAAATTGAAAAGAACATAAAGAAAAGATTCCATAAAAAGAATAATCATCATGCTTCTTCAGTGGCTCTTCTTCTTCTTCATCTTTGTCCTAGGTAGTAGGTCCCTATGTAAGTTTCTAGACCCTATATGTGCCTATGAATTCTAACATGGTGTTCTTGTTTGGGCTTTTTATACTTTAAAGGAAGTTTTTCCATGTGTCCCTATCCTATTTCATTTTGGTGAAACCATCTAGATATTCTAGAAGTTGCTAGCTACATATGTTGATCATAGTTTCTACTTTAGCAAGTTTGGTAAGATCTACCATGGACAAGTCTATTCCATTTTTTATTTCATTTAGGGGTTCTTCATATTTCTTAACTAGTGTTTCTACATCTAAACCTACTTCTTTGAAAGGTTCCAAAGGAATCAAACTGATAGTCTGCAAATCTTTATTCACACCATCATGAATTGTATCAAACTCCTCAAAAGACTATATAGAGGAGATGGATGAACCATATTGAGAAAACCACTAACCTATATTCTTTCATAATACATGGATCAACCCTGCATCAACTAGTTGCAATAGATTCTCCTGGAGCAACTTATCGAGACCACTGCTCTACATCTGCTAGCTGAGTGACTACAGCTAATAATCTTTTAGATTCTTCTTTCCATATTACCACTTGTATATGACCTCACTTATCACAACTTTAGCAAGAGTAAATATCTTGTGTAGGTCTCCTATGAGCTTAGTAACTAGACTTATCACATAGTCTATCCAATTACGGATGACAAAAATTATGGCCTTTCTCTTTCCTAAATCATCCATCAGCTATTGATTCTCCAGTGCATTGGGATCAAATGTGGTCCAAGATGAACTGTCAATTGCCAAAAATTTTCCTTTTAATGATCTTATGTATTCTCCCATTGTATGGATTTCTACCTTCAATCTCTTCTTTTCAAGACCATCCTTTTGTGATTGCAGAATAATTTGTTTTGTTGATGGTTCAACCCAGTGTTCTTTTGGCTCTTGGTTGATCACTCCTAGATTAGTGTGAGTAATTTCAAAATTACTCAAGTCCAACACACCAGTATCACCCTTTTAATTATAAGTGTCCACTTCACTAATACTGTTGCCTATTTCTTGACTGAGTTTGGTTGAACTCTTAGTTCTTTTGGATTTTGAATTTTTGTTAGTTTACTTACTCACAATATCATCACTAGGGAAGCAAATAGGGACTAGGCTCCTCTTTTTATAAATTGAAGCCACTAGCGAATTTTGTGTAGAATCAGGAACCTTTTGAGATTCATTGCCTTTAACTAGGGTACTCAAATTCTCTATCTTTTGAGGAGAAGTTCTCATAGTCATCTACAATCATGGAAGATTATCAATGAGTATACCACTTGTATCCCTGTAAGGTTTACTATCTGTTGGAAGATTTCCAAGATTATTGGAAGATTGGTTTGATGATATGTTATATTCATGACTGAGTTTTTCATTGATGTCAACATAGTATGTTTGATGTATTTTATGGTATATGATAGAAGAATAGTGGAAAGATTAAGTTGGTACAGATGGCTAGTTGAGCATGATAACCACCTGAGGTTATGGGAGATACTTTGGAGTATCTGGTATATATAGTTAATGTCAGAAGTAGAAAGGAAAAGTCCAGAAGAAGTTATCTAAATATTGGTGATGTTTTTTTTGAGATAGAGTTTACAAAGGCATGTTCAAGTAAACTTGTTATATCTCTTAGCAGAGTTGAAATCTTTAGGATCAAGGTTGAGGACATAAAGAAGACATGTTGAGGATGATGTGGCCAAGCTCAATCATCATAATATTGCATGTATGGAAAGTTATTCAAGTTGCAAAGTGGAAGATTAAGGTTATCACTAAGTGTAACATGCTCTTAGTGAGGTCCTATAATAATTAATTGAAAAGGACTAATAGCTGACTTAGGGAATTATTTTATGGACTTAGTCTAAAGGAAGGACATTTTCCTTTATCATGACATGTGTGGATATGGATGAATGTGAATTATGAATATTTTGAAAGCAATAGAGAGTAAAAAATGTGAAGTTGAGAAGAGTAGTGCAGAAGTGAAGGAAACTTCATTGTCGAGGTTTTGCTAATTGATCTAAGGTTTGGTATTTGGATCCAAGGTTTGTGAGATAGTCTACAAGTTTTGAAAGTGATTGGTCTAGTTGATAGGACAAAGGAAAGGATAGAGAAAAGAAGAAGATGGTAGTAAATTACTTGTTTGGATAGTGAGCTCTTCTTGTAGTTGGAATTGCATGTTTGGGTAGTGGACTCTTCTTGCATACATTATACTACAACTCCTATAGGGTTGGCACAACTCCTAATAGGGTTAGAGTATCCTAATAGGGATTTAATATCTTCTAATAGGGACTCATTATACTAAATTTTGTAATAGACTCCTAATAGGGTCTATCCTCTAACAAGGAATATTTATATTAGTACATCATCTTATGGGCATCATTCCCATCAGGGTTTTCCCTCTGATCAAGGGCTTCCCTAGTCAACATATCTAATGTAATTGTCTATGTGCATCTTTGTATGATTGTTGTTTACTTTGGTTGAGAGGTTAAGTTTATTTAAAGAAGATAAATGTTTTAATTGTTGGATAACTGATTCAACTTGCTTGCGCCCCCCACCCACCCCCAAACCCCCCCCCCCCTCCATCTTTTCTATTGTAGGACATGAATCATCTCACTACCATCACATCTATTCCTATCTTCATAATCAAACCATTCTAGAAGGTTTGACCTAGAATGAGAAACATTACCTTATCCATAATGCTTCGGGATATGTCATTATTGCTAACAATCTATATAGGAGAGGTCTCAATGGAACACTCTTTAGGTGTTCAAAACCCAAAGATTCAAAACATGCATTAATTGATAGTCACAAGGGTATTTGTGGATCTCACTCAAATGGCTTGACACTAGCTTGAAAACTCATTAGAGATGGTTACTATTGGCCTAAAATGGAGCAAGAAGCAATCAAGTACACTAGGTCCTGCAAGTAGTGTTAGCTCTATTGAAATCTAATCCACACTCCAGCTTGAGAGTTGATTCCCTCTACTACAACATGGTCATTTCAACAATGGGCCTTCAATTTGGTGGGTTAGATTCACCCAACCTCTTCTAATGGACATAAGCTTATTATCACAACTATAGACTACTTCATAATGTGGGTAGAGACAATACCTCTCATAGTCACCAATGGCAAAACTGTAGCTTTTTTTAATCACAAACTACATCATCTGCAGGTATGGTGTACTGTCCTCAATCATTACTAAAAATGGAGGACAATTCAAAAACAAAGAACTCAAGGAATTATGCAAGAGATTCAAAATCATATAGCATTAGTCTTCCATCTATTACCCCCAAGGTAATGGCCAAGCTGAGGCTTCTAATAAGGTGATCCTCAATATTCTCCATCACACAGTCAAAAAATTTGGGAGAGACTAGCACCTCTAGATTAATCCAACCTTGTGGGAATCTAAGAAAAGCATCAAGACTCCAATAGGTATGACGCCCTTTGCTTTGGTTTATGGAGTGGATGTTGTGCTCCTAATAGAGGTCAAGATTCCTACCTTGAGAATCTCTATGAAATTCCTTATTACTGATCAAGATTATAAGATAGCTTGGCTTCAAGAGCTAGTGTTACTAGATGAATGTTGACAAGTGGTGTGTGACCATCTACAAGCTTATCAACAATGAATGTCAAGAAGCTACAATTGGAAAGTTAGGCCATGTGACTTCTAGCTAGGTGATCTTTTCCTGAGGGAGAACCCTAAGGATCAACAACAGTGAGTCCAAAAATTTAAGTTTGAAACAAATTAGCTTGGTCCTTACATCATTACTATAGTGTATAGATCTAGTTCTTATCAACTTTCCACAACTGAGGGAGAAATGCTTAAGAAACCTGTCAACACTCTCCACCTAAAGTAGTTTTATAGTTGATCTGATCTCATCATCTCTTTGCACATATCTATATGTCTTGAAAAAATCCAAAAATTTTAAAAAGGTCCTAAAAAAATTTATTACCCTAGTGAAAACCTAGCAATAAGTGCCTTGGTGATACCAAAAAAATTGGAAAATCCAAAAAATACAAAAAAATCAAAAAGAGAAAAGACAAAAAAAATTGAAAAACAAAAAAGTTTCATTGGTGGAAACTTGGAAATAGGCATCATGGTAGCAAAAAATTGAAACTTCTACCAAGAAGGTGAAAACTTGGTAAATAGGTGCCTCTTGTTCCTAATGCTCCATCTTGCAGTGCATCTTCTGGCTCCTTGTACAGTTGCTTTCCTACTTTTCTCACTTTCTACTCATGTATTCATGAATTAAGTCTTGTCATAGCTTGGGGGCATTTCCCCTTTAGTGTCACTACTTTTTGAGATTCTCCTCATAGAATCTCTTTCACAATAGTCACCGATCATTCTGGGTGTGTCTGCCTACTATTGCTAGTGTCACTCTTTTCAAGATTCTCCTCATAGAATCTCTTTTGCGATAATCACCAGTCATTCTGGTTGTGTCTACCTATTACCACCAGTGTCACTACTTTTTGAGATTTTCATCATAGAATCTCTTTTGCAACAGTCATGAGTTGTTTTAGATGTGTTTTCCTACTATTTCTTAGGTCCCCCTTTATGGAAGATCTCTCTTGTGGTAATCACTGATTGTCCTAGCTATATCTATCTACTATCACTCAGTCCTCTTAGATTCTTCACCTTGAAGATTCCTCCTTGACCTCAGTCACTAGTCATTCTAACTATGTTTGTATACTATTGTCACCCTACTGAAGAGACTTCTTTCATCTATGTTCTGGACAATGACACCTGACATCAATCCCAAGAACATAGAACTCAAAATGACATACTAGTTTAGATATGTTGAGAATTTCCTTTGTCTATTTCACTTTCACTTTCATCATGTCTCCTTGAGGAAATCAATGCTGTCATTTCTAACTAGAGAGGTAATGACTAGGGGCATGATTTTTTTCTTGATTTCTATTTGCTTTCTATTCCAATAAGTTGATATATTCCTATAAAAGGGGTGTCCACTATAAGAGCCTCCATCTTGTATTGGATGGTCAGGTGTACCTCGGCTCTTTTTATATAGATACTTTAATAACATTGGTTCTTCTCCTTGCTTGTTGGATTGAACTCTTCATGCTATAGTAAATACTGATATTTGTCCTACTAAGTGAATGTATGGGTCACTGTGAGTATATATAGCATACTTCTATCTCAGGTTACGCTCGTAAGGGTCATTGTGGATAGAATACTTACTGATTACTTAGCATAAGAGGGATCTCCCATGTGTTTGGTGTGTTTGCATGTAAGAAACATTCTAGTCATCCTAGCATTTATGCTCTAATGCTTATGTTAACTTGCTACATCAAAAGGGATAAATATTCTGGTCATTCTGGCTTCTTATGCCTCAAATGCAAAGATTTCATCTCGACAAAACTAGTGCAGATGTCCTATTCATATTCTCATGATTGCAATGTTAGTGAGAGTTGTATGACATCTAGGGTTTTGACTATATGCTCAGTGATGGTAATTGTTGAGGCTTGGTAACTATACCTTGGGTTACATTTAGAGTAGGATTGCATTACTTGGTTTAGCATATGATTCGATAGCAAATCTAGTTTTGCCTTCTGTGATGAGGGATTCTTAGTCTCTTCAAAGCATCATGTTCTTCACAATTGCACAAATGATCAATTAATCACCCTTTTGGTTACTTTGGCTGCTTTGAACCCATTTTTTGGGATCAAATTCAAAATCTAACACACTTAAGTAGCTTGAAAACATATTTTAAAATTTTAGGACTGACGTGATCAAATCCTTGTGCAGTCCAATTTTTATGATACTTTGTGAATCTTGGAACCTTTTCAATGTAGATTTCTTTAAATCTTCTAAAAATTTTGGAAAAAGTTAAATATGGTCAACTATTGGTCAAACTTGGTCTTTTAGACCTCAAAATCACTTTCAGTCAACTTCCAAATTTCTTCTAATCACTCTCATATTTCCTATATTTCTTTAGATCATTCTGATCTCTTCATATTTTCTTCTGATCATTCTAATCTCTTCTATATTCTTTAGATCGTTATGATCTTTTCTATATTTTATTAGCTCATTTTGATCTCTTCATATTTTCTTCGGATCATTCTGATTTCTTCATATTTTATTCTAATCATTCTGATCCCTTCTACATTCTGTTACATCTCATATTTCTACTATATCTCTCAACATATTACTTTACATCATATTTTTGGTGTGTCGTCTTTTGATTTCGCTCCCGAGGGGGTAGGATGATAAAATCATTGAACTCAAATTCCAAATCAATCTAAATCTTCATTGCTTGGGGCATCTTGTCCCCATCTTATGTTCTTATCACTTGGGGCATCTCATTGCTAGGGGCATCTTGTTCCCCTCTGTCTGACGTATTTGTCATCTATTTAATCTTGTCATCAGTATGGATATCAGATAGGTATCGATATAATTTGAACCTTGAATCCTGAGGATCAAGTCTCATTTTGGGTATGATTCTATGACTCATGATTTTGATCTTGTAGTCTTTTATCAACTTTCAAGTATCTAGGTGTTCTATCTAGATCCTTAAAAATAAGCTCTGTGTTGGAGATAGTCTTTTAAATGCTTATAAACTCTCAAGTATATAGGTGTTCTATCTAGATTCTTTAAGATTAAGTTCCATTCTAGAGACAGTCTTTTAAATTCTTATAAACTCTCAGGTATCTAGGTGTTCTATTTGGATCCTTAAAGATTTAGCTTCATTCTAGAGAAAATCTTTTAAATGTTATCAATCTCAGGTATCTAGATGCCCTATCTAGATCCTTAAAGATTAAGCTCCATTCTAGAGATAGTCTTTTAAATGTTTATCAATCTAGGTATCTAGGTGCTCTAGTTGGATTCCTTGGGATTAAGCTCCATTGTGGAGATGGTCTTTAAAATCTTATCAATTGGTCTCTGTACCATCAATTTTGGAACCAATCTTATTTTCTAATTTTTACATGACACTTTCTAATTTTATTTGAATTGAATGTGCCACTCACACATTCATTCAAAGAGGGGCAAAATGTAATACCCCAAAATTGGGTCATTGCCATAATCACCAATTTTGGTCTATTCTGATCAACCCTAAAGTCCTATCTCATTAGGTAATTCTCATTCTAATTGTCGCTAATTGACTTAATTGCCAAATGCAAAAAATTTCAATATGAATTCATCATACTCTTTATTTAATTCCTAAATTATTGACTCATATCAATCACATTAAACCTACTGATTAAGATTTAATTTAGTTTGAAGTATTTATACTATAATTAAATTATATTATATCCTAAGGCTAATGTACTAGGGAATTAAAATATTTAATTTAATGTTATGCCCATTTTGATTAATTGAATTAGGTTATTTGATTAAATGAAAAAAGTATTTTTGAGCTCATATCTCACCTATTAAATTAAATAATATCTTTAAAATTCTCCCTTTAGTCCTAAATGGTGTTGGTGAAAAGAATAGTCTTGACAATTGAGTGTCAACACACTTAACCATTTTCACTATATATGTTGAGTACACAATGTATGTTGAGCGATCTAGGAACATTCATGTGCTGAGCAATACAAGATATAACAGGTGCTTAGTGAACCAGGATATAATAGGTGCTGAGCAAATCATAAATGTAGTAGATATCAAGCAATCCAGAAATAGTATGTGCCGAACATTAGCAATATAATATGTGTCGAGTAACTCAAGATCCGTATAAGAGCAGATCTAGTACCTAAATATAGAAATTTGAGATTTCATTCAATCGGGTCAAATGTTCTAATACTCTCTCATAATTGTATTAGAGGTTAAAATCCTATGTTGATAGGTTAGCTTAATAGCTAGGTAGGAGAATCTTTGGAGAATGTCATGAAAGTCCTATTAAATTAAGTGGGTTTAATAACCTATTGTAAATCCTTTAATATGGTGGCACTTCATGTAAGTGTTTGTAAATCCTCTAACTAGGTCACTATTGACATAGTGTAAAGCCTTTAACAAGGAAAACCTTTCACAGGGCAGACCATCATAAGTGGTTGAACATTGATTACTGTAGTGATTTTTGTGGGTATTATCCCCACCCTAGTTTTACCTTCTTATTCATGAAGGGTTTCTAGTTATCAATTTTGGTGTTATGTTTTATTGCATGTGATTGATTTTATGTTGTTTTATATGTTTACATGCATGAATTTTTTTTAAAAAATTTATATGTTTAAAGGATAAAAAAAGTTAAAAAGGTGTGGTACTTCTGATTCACCCCCCCTCTCAGAAGTACTCTTCCCATTTGAATATTCCAACAATTGGTATCAAAGCACTGGTTCTCACAAGGAGAAGCCTAATAGCTTGGAGAAAAAGGTAAGAAGATGGAAGTCTTCAAACTTGGGAAGATCATTGACAATCGGGTGATTGATGTGCAACTAGCTCTATACAAAGTAGAGGAAGCCAGGGAGGAACTAAGAAAATCCTTGAAAAGAAGGAAGGAGATAGCCATAGCTAAAAATGACATACACTACAAGGAGATTGACACCACACAAGTGTTTTCCAATGGAGATTCCAAGGAATTTGATGCACCAATAGTAGAATTGATGGAGAAAAATAGAGTACAAGCTGAAGAAATCAAATTACTCAAGCTTGAACAAGAATCAAAAGCCATAATGCTTTATGAAATGACTGAATAAAAGAAAAGATCTATTGAAGACAAGGCGATGATAGAAGATGACAAGAGAAATATAACCAATAGGCTGGAAGAGAAGATAATTGAATCTAAAAAGATCTCAAACATGCAGCTAGACACCTTAAGCCAGATGATGAATGCTCATCATGAGCTAAACATGAAGGACATTGAGATCTTCACCTTAAAGATGTAGAATGAAAAATTGTAGAATGAATTGAAGAGAGAAAAGGAAATAGTAGAAAGTTACAAAAAACCCAATGAGGCCATCAAGTACTTTGAACAATTACTGAAATCACCAAGGGCTAGTAATGATACTTCAGGACTTGGGTACATCATCACTGAACAAGGAGAATCATTCAAGATTGTAGAATAAAGAAGAAACAAATGTAAGAACACTAAACCTACTTGTCATTTCTATGGTAAAAAGGGACATACCTCTAATGTGTGTAGAATCAAGAATAGTCATCAGCATGATAAGCCTACAAATCCAAACTTTTGTCACACGTGCAAAAAGTAAGGACATTCAGCACAAGACTATAGAACCAAGACCACAAGGACACCAAGATTTGAAGGTCACTGCTACAATTGCAAAAAGTATGGACATAGAGCATTTGAATGTAGGTCAAAGCCTATCTGGACACCTAATCAGCCTACAAGAGGAATCAATCATGCACATCACTACAATTTGGATTACAATACCAGGTATAGCTATCACTATTGTCAAGAGTATGGACATATTCCTAAAAATTGCATAAGGAAACATTTCAAGGGAAGTTACTATAGGTGGCTAAACCAAACTACATGATTTAGTTGTTTGAAGATTGGTCATATTAGCAAAAATTGTCCTATAAAGTTAAAAGCACCAAAGACTAAAGTCAACAAAGGAAAAGATAACATTAATGTTGAACAAATAAAAGGACAAATGAACAAGACATGGAAGAAGAAAGTTGAATGCAACAAATCAAATGGAGAGATCACTTCACCCAAGAGGTCAAGTGATCACACCTCATCTAATTAAGCACAAGACAGATGCATGGGGTTGATACATATAAAAATGTATCATACATCAGCCCAAGAAAACATAGAAGTACTGCAAACAAGAAATATACATGAGAAAATATGCCAAGTTAAAAGTTAGAAGATGATGTCGAGCTACCTTTGGTTTTCGAGTAAAACTTTAGTACATGCCAAGTTGAACAAACTAGTGGATACTGAGTAAGAGATGTTAGTGGCTACTAAGCAATTGAAAAGTTCAATCGATGACAAGTGAAATTAGATAGTAGCTGCCGAGTAGATGAACTTCAGTGGAAGCCAAGTTGATAAAATCTTTGGAAGCCAAGTGTACAGCTATAAGCACAAATGCAATAAAAGCTAGGTTTTTGAACCTAATAAAGGTGAAAATCATTCATTTTCAAGCCATTCAAACAAAGAGAAAAGTTAAGCAGAGCAAATAGGTGATCACATAGTGATTTTTAGTGATTCCAACCATGATTCAACTCTAGTTCATTGATCAATAGGTATTTCACTCAAGTGTCAAGCTATGCAGAACTTGCAAGTTTATTTAATTTTAAACCCTAGTTCGGTAAATGATGGCATCTGGGTCAAAAACCACTAATAGAAAGGAAAGTCATGAAATTAAACTTGTTAGTAAATAAGTCAAATAGCCAGAGTTTAGGCCCATCCCTAAAGTTGCCTATAAAAATGACCCTGTTGGTGCTTTGTCAGTCATTCCGAACAAAGTTGTAATGCTCCAAGATGTCAAGAAATGCTATAATTGTAAGATTGGAGCCATAGGTGACTTAGAAATTTTCAATGCCTTTGATAAGTTTTGTGACAAAGGTATATTGAAGGATGAGTTTCAAATAGTTGAAAAGAAGGGTTTAACTAAAGCCCTAGTTTTCCCCATTGTGTTTAAGACCGAATGGATTCGTATAGTGACAAAGGTATATTGAAGGATGAGTTTCAAATAGTTGAAAAGAAGGGTTTAAATAAAGCCCTATTTTTCCCCATTGTGTTTAGGACTGAATGGATTTGTATAGTGACAAAGGTATATTGAAGGATGAGTTTCAAATAGTTGAAAAGAAGGGTTTAACTAAAGCCCTAGTTTTCCCCATTGTGTTTAAAACTGAATGGATTCATATAGTGACAAAGGTATATTGAAGGATGAGTTTCAAATAGTTGAAAAGAAGGGTTTAACTAAAGCCCTAGTTTTCCCCATTGTGTTTAAGTCTGAATGGATTCATATAGTGTTGAGTCAAATTCATGATGGGTCATTCTAGTTAGAAATAGGGCTAGTGAAGGTTACAAAGAAAATTTTCCATAGGGTTACTGGTTTCCCAACCCTAGATCAGCCAAAGACCTTGAGAAGTGATAAAAAGGAGGCCATAGAGAAGAACACTAGTGCCAAATGGAATAATAGGAGAATGACCATTGATACCATTACTGATCCACTACTTGATTTTGCTATTAGAGTTATATCTCACAAATTCTATCAATCAAGCAGATTGAATAGCATACCATGCATAGCAATAGATGTTGCATATAAACTTGTGAAGAAAGACTACACATATGATCTAGCAAAGCTCATGCTACAACAAATTAATAAAAATTTGGGAGCGATAAAGAAATCAAAAGGAGCTCAGTGCAAATTTGGATCACTATTGGTCTACATATTTTTATATGTTATGAAGGAATTTCCATCAGTTGGAAAGGTTAGATGGGATCCTCACAAGATTATTTCCATGCAAATCAATGACTTAATTAATCAAATGGCAGACAATTTTGATGCTTAGATGAAAAGTTACTTTGAGGACTTCAAGAACCACAGGAAATAGAGGATGAGGATACCAGTCTCACTGGTTGAGTAGCATGTAAAGGACATTTTCTTTCTTGTGGATATTGATTACACTTATATACAAGTAGTCATACCTAGAGTTATATGGCTTAGGCCACTAGGTTATGAACTTGATATTAATCAGGCCTCAACAAAAATAACAACACTACTTGTAGAAGATACTGGCAAGGCAACAAAACATTTTGGAACTTATGATGTTGTTAAATCTAGGGTGGTCACAAACCTTAAAATGGCCACTGTAGTGAAGGAGGACAAATTGATCAACAAGAACAAGAAGAGATTTGGTGTTGAAGTAGTAGGCATAGCAGAGGAAGAGAAAGTAGATGAAGAAGAGGATGATAGTGAAAATGAAGAGGATGAGCCTAAACAAGAGCCTCTACAATTGACACAAGGCCTAGGTGGGGACAAGGAAGAAGGTGTGGAGGAAGAAGAAGTTGAGGAAGCACCTATTAGAACCAAGGTCACTAAAAGAAAGGGTAAAGCTTAACCTACTGCTCAAACCAAGGCAAATAAAGTGACAAAAACTATAGCAAAGAAGCCTACCACTAGAGCCACCACCAAAGCCACTACTCAAAAGGCTAAAGAAGAGGTAGAAAAGAAGAAGAAATCCACCAAGAAGACTAATACAAACAAAGAAAAGACAAAGAAAAGATAGAGTCAGATGATAATAGTTAGTTCAAAGTGGTAAGTCATCCACCTAAGTCTTCAATTGATAAATTATGTGCAAAAATTAGGAATGGAGACTTAAAAGATTTGAAGAATTTAGATTTCAATAAGCTGACAAAGGAAGAGAAAAATAAAATAGAGGAATCTGTGTATACAATGATGGTAGAGTACAAGCACACACCTCTAGAGCTAGATGGCTCAATGCCCAAAGAGTTGTATAAAATAGTAGAAGACAAATGACATTTTTTCTTGCAAATGGAAAAGGAAATAAGGGAGTCTACTTTAGCTAGATTGTTGCTTGATTTGACTAAGGGTCAAATAACTAATGCAGTCAAGAGGCACAATAGTATATTTACTCCAAAGCATAGGGCATTTAGTATTTTGTAGAATAAAATTAAAGATGTTGTGAGAAAATCCACACAATTGTGGAAAATAATTTATAAGAAAACTGATGAGGTTTTTGATGAGGAATACAAGGTAGAAGCAAGTGCCAAGATAAAGGAAATAAAAACAACAAGAAAGACGGGAGAAGAAAAGAAGGAAGAAGAGAAGGAGGTTGAGGAAGAGAAGAAAGTGGAAGAAGAAAAGAAAGATGAATATGAGAATAAAGAGGAGAAAGAGGAAGAAAAGGGTACAAATGAGTAACCAGAACAAAGTGTGCAAGACACACAATTGTGACCTCCTAGCCCTCGTCATGCTATTATCACACCTACATAGAGTATCAAAATAAAGGATGTTATTGACACTTCTTGTCAAAATATAAATCCATTGACTAAAGAGGATCTCACAAAGATTCTTGACCAATCAACCTAAGTAGCTAGACTATGCACAAGTCCTATACTAGTAAGTGCTGATAAGTTGCAAAAGTTTGTAGTAAAATCAAAGGAAGTCAAGGTAAAAACACAAGAACCACCTTCGAACACTCAAAATAATGGAATCCTATTCATTCCTCCACCATATCTACCAAAAGTAGTCATAGATGTACTGCAAATGCCATGTACAACATCAGGAGAAGACAAAGGAAAATTAGTACAATCATCAGGTACACCCCTAGCCATTGATAGTGAAAAAGCAAGACAAACAAAAGAGAAGGAAGAGACAAGAGATGAGGAGGAATCTATAATACAAACTTTAGTTCAACTACCCAAAATAGGTACTCCCACTCAAACTCTTCAGAAGCCAAGCACTGACATGCTAGCATTGCAAGTTAGAACACCAGGCTCAAGCTCAACAAGGGTAGCCAAGACATTTCATTATGGAATTCATGAGCTAGATGAAGAAACTAAAATACCCTACTATGAATCCAACACCCTCACTAAGGAAAAGATTAATGAGATATAGAGTGCATTGGATAGAAGAAGGAGACAAGAGGTATTGAGAAAAGAATATAAATATAGGAAAGAACTGAATGAAATAAAGGAGATTTTTATGGATGCCTTCAGCTTAAAGACACTTGATGAGTCAAGGAAAATAGTAGAGCAACTATCTAACATAGTTGACTAGGTGACAAATGAAGACCATGATACAAATGCGAAATTAATGGAATGGTTAGAGAGGAAGTTCCAAGGTAAAGTTAATGAGAAGATATCTGGTGATATAGCACTATCTCAAGTTGAGCTGGCTAAGAAATTGGAAAGAGTAAAGATTGTACTTGAGAATATATTCTCCCTGTACAACAAGTTGTGTGATTTTTCAAATTTTACACAGGAGACTAGCTAGAGAATAATGAGCTTGGAAAGAAATCTAAAGATTTCTAGTATGCAACTCCCCACCAATCCAACTCAAAGTGAGAATTATTTTGCTCAAATACTTAGAGAAATAGCTATATTAATAGTAGAGGAGGCTAATACAAAAGCTAAGTTGATGCAAATCAAATCCTCTATAACCCCTCACTTGGAGGTACTCCATAAGGAGAAAATGTATGTAGAAATAGTCCTCAAGAAAGATTCAAATCTTTCTACCTCAGATGGACTTATACATCCAACAACAGAGATTTCCATCTAGCATAAGTCATTGGACATTGCACTAGAAAATTGGGATGCAACTCTTAAGATACTCGTGGAGGTAAATAGCACATTTTTGGCTAAACATGGTATTACTCTATAGAATCCTTTGACATCAATGTCAAAAAGGGGGAGAAATATGTATAGGGGAAGAAATAAGGAGATATGTATATAGAAATATGAGAGAATACCAAATCTTTGAAAATTTTGCTCATGTTTCATTACATTCTTTCATTCATTTTGACAATAGAGTGGAAAGTTTTTAAATAGCCAAAAAGGGGGAGTCAAGCAATAAGGAGAAAGGGGGAGATGCAATATTTTGAATTTCACACAAATCAAATACAACATATAGGCTTAGAATGTAGAAATAAGATAAAGGACAGAGAGGATCAGACACTTAAGCACATAATTTCAGTTTCAAGATTGGACAAGGCATAATCAACTCAAGGGGAGTCATAAGGTATATTGTTACTCACAATATTTTTGAAATTTTGCATGAATGCCAAGAAAATAAAGAATTTACTCAATAAGGCTAAGTTCATAAATGCTTAGTTAAGTGTTTTTGATACTCATGTCAAAGGGGGAGATTGTTGGTCAAAAGAATAGTCTTGACAATTGAGTGTCAACACACTTAACCATTTTCACTATATATGTCGAGTACATAATGTATGTCGAGTGATCTAGGAACATTCATGTGCCAAGAAATACAAGATATAATAGGTGCCAAGCAAACCAAGATATAATAGGTCCCGAGAAAACCAAAAATGTAGTAGATGCTAAGCAATCCAAAAACTGTATGTGCTGAGCATTAGGAATACAATACGTGTCGAGTAACTTAGGATTAGCATAAGATTTTGTGCCATCAAAAACTAAGATGTAAAATAGTTTTTGCATGACTCACGAAAGGATAAGAAGATAAGATTGAATCCTTGCAATTACCTATGAAATCAAAATGCAGCCAATTAGAAAATTGGAGATAGCATGCAACCAATAGGTGAAAATAAAGGATTTGAGCGAGAATTTCAAGTTCATGAATGCATAGAAAACCCTAAGTCCACAATATCTTTATAAGGATACCATGATGCCATATTGAAGTTGTCGAGGTTGCTAAGACAAGAGTTGAGAAGGTTATTGATGGAGTTATCAAATTGTAGAATAGAGCAATCAGCAAAGGTGTCAAGGACTTAGTGAAATGGACTACAAATATAAATCTAGTTGATCAGAATAGAGCAAGGGATGCATTCAGAGATCAGTTAAAATAGGGATCAAAACAAGAAGAGTAGATCTAGTACCTAAATGTAGCAATTTGATATTGCATTCAATTAGGTCAAATATTCTAATACTCTCTCACAGTTGTATTAGAGGTTAAAATCCTATGTTTATAGGTTAGCTTAACAGCTAGGTAGGAGAACCTTTGGAGAAGGTCATGAAAGTCTATTAAATTAGGTGGGTTTAACAACCTATTGTAAATCCTTTAATAGGGTGGCACTTCATCTAAGTGTTTGTAAATCCTCTAACCAGGTCACTATTGACATAGTGTAAAGCCTTTGATAGGGAAGGCCTTTCATAGGGCAGACCATCAGAAGTGGTTGAACATTGATTGCTACAGTGATTTTTGTGGGTATCATCCCACCCTAGTTCTACCTTCTTATTCATGGAGGGTTTCTGGGTTATCAATTCTATTGTTATTTGTTATTGCATGTGATTAATTTTATGTTGTTTATATGTTTACATGCATGCAAAAAAAAAATTTCAGTTATATGTTTAAAGGATAAAAAAAGTTTAAAAGGTGTGGTACTTCTGATTCACCCCCCCTCTCAGAAGTACTCTTCCCATTTGAATATTCCAACAAATGGAAACTTTGAGTGAACTACTTCTCAAAAATGGAATCAATATAGTTAACTTGCTCTCACACTTATAACAAGTTCAGTTAACTACTTATCACACTCAAATCTGAAATAGTTTACTTCATTGCACAAGGAAGTTTCCATCTTAACTAAATCTTTCATCTAATCTTGATCATTGATCTGAGTTGATCTCAACCATTGATGGATTCCTATATTCTATTTAAGGGGCTCATAATTCCTCATTATAGGGGTTGAATTTTTATGCTATTGAATTGCTGTAGGATTGAATACCCACTTTCATAGCTTTAAATGTGCTTTTTCTTAATATCTTACTATCATTTAGATTAAATAATGCATACATGTAGCTTAATTTCTTTTACTACTTCTTAGATTAATGCTCACATAACATATATATTAATTTGCATAACCATATAGTTGTATTTAAATCCTTCATTCTAGAAAGGTCTAGTTGCCTGCATCTCAACTCTCAGAGCATAAATAGGCAAAATCCTTCTAGTTAGAAGGTAATGGGTTGCACTGTCAAACCTCTTGGATGAACTATCTCATGTTCATTCTAGGATGAATCTGTAGGTAAGGACCACGTTGAAGTGTGTGTGAGATTTAGAGGCCCAAAAAATCATGGATACAATTATCATTTGTTCTTGTAAAACCAATCTTCACCAAGTAGTTATGCAATCTTCCATGCCATGCTTTAGGGGCTTGTCTCAAACCATATAGAGATTTTTGCAACTTACACACCATATATTTCTTGCTAGGATCCAAAAATCCTTTAGGATGTTCTATTATTCAAATACCCCATTCAAAAATATAGATTTGACATTCATTTGATATACCTTAAATCCTTTATGAGTAGAATATGAAAGTAATGTTCTAACTCCATATAGTCTTTCTACAGGGGAAAATGTTTCCCCATAATCAAATTGTTCCTCTTATGCATATCCTTTGCATACCAATCTAGCCTTGTTCCTTGTAACCTAACCATTTTAATATAGCTTGTTCATGAATACCCACTTTCTTCTGATAACATTTTTGTCTTTAGATCTGGGTACTAGTGTCCATGGTTTATTCTTTTCATTTTTCTCAATTTCTTCATTTATTTCTTGTATGCAATCTTCACTCTCCAAAGAATATTTCACATATTTGGGACCAAACTCACAAAGTAAGCGTGTATCACTTCAAAGGATTTTTCTTGTCATAACACCAGATTCTATTTCTCCAATGATTTTTTTAGGTGCATGATGTCTTCTTATAGATTTTTCTAACACAAGCTCTCTTCCTCTTTGTTCTTCAATAGGTTCATCTTGAAAAATTATTTCAATATCATTATCTCTCTCTTGTTTAGATTTAGGTTCATGTTCTTCACACTCAAAATTTCCTTCCTAATGTTTGGCTTCTCCTTTCTATGACTTGACATCATTTCCCTATTGCTTGACATCCATAGTCTATTGCTCAATAACTGGCTGTTGAAATTTGACATTCCTAATTTTCTAAGGATCTGCAACTATGTTTTCTTGTCTAGGTGGAGTGCTTGGAGTACTATCTTTCACATGAATGAATGAACTATAGTCATTAGGTTCTATCTTGTGTCAACCTTTACTCTTTTTTGTATATTCATCAAATTTCATATTTGTACTTTCCACAAGTTTTTTACTATTATATTTCAAACACTTATAAGCTTTACTATTAGTGGAATATCTTAGGAATATGCCCTCATCACTTTTAGCATCAAGTTTTCCATTTCTATTATCTTTCAGTATGTAACATTTTCTTTCAAAAAATTTGAAATATTTAACATTAGGTGCATATCCATACCATAATTTAAAAGGTGTAACATTTGTACCTTTCTTGACTAGCACTCTATTCAAAGTATAATTGGTTATACTCACAACTTCTCTCTAGTATTTTTGTGACACATTTTTCTCCATCATCAATTTTTTAGCACCATCCATGATTGATCTATTTCTTCTTTTAGGTACTCCATTTTGAGGAGCGGTCTTGGGTTTTGGCATCTATCTTTTGATTCCTCTATCATTGAAAAATATTTTGAGCTCACTAGAAATGAATTCACCACCTCTATCAGATCTCAAGCACATCAAAATATTCCTTGTCTCCTTTTAACTCTGGCCAAATACCAATTAAATAGCTAGAAAGCATTATATTTTTCTTTAAGAAACATTACGATCATCATTCTAGAGTAATCATAAATAAATATAATGAAATATATTTCTCCACAATAGCTTTGAATACCAATGGTTCCACATCAATCACTATGAATCAATTCCAAAATTTCATCAGGTGAATATGTTTTGCTCTTGAAACTAGATGTTGCCATTTTTCCTAGTTGACATTGTTTACACATAGCATTGTCAAATTTATTCAATTTTGGAAAACCTCTTACTCTTTTCATTTTACTAATGCTAACCAAATAGTCAAAACCTCTTGTGCCATAATAAAAAATCTTCATGTTGTGCAAAAAAATATGTCTCATTAAATAAATCTAGATAGAATAAATTACCTCTTATTTGATCACCACTTCCAATTAGTTTACCATTAACATCAATTTTTTTCCTTTTTGTGATGAAATTAAACTCTGTAACCTCATTTGCTCAATTGTGAAACACTCAATAGATTATAGTTATGTCCTTTAACCTAATAAAAATTGTCATATTTTATCTTATCAGTCAGTGTATTTATCCTTTACCTTTCACAAGACATGGAGCATCATTACCAAATTTAACACAACTACCCTTGTATGATCCAATGTTCTCAAATTTGCTTCTATCACCAGTCATATGATTTGAACAATCACTATCAATTATCCATCTATCAACTTTATTCACATAAGCGATTAAGACAGTTTTCTCATCTTCATTAGAATCTTCTTTTATAACAACATAAACAACTTCATCATTACTTTCAAATTCAATATTAGTTTCTTCTTTAGAAATATAGCAAGACTTCTTACCTTTCTCTTTATAGTCCTTGCTCTTCTTGTTGTCTTGGTCATATCTTCTTCCTTTGTAATTTCTTTCCTTTTTCTCATCCTTGTCTTCTCTGTCAAGAGATCTAGTAGCAATATTACCAACATTTCTCCATGAAAAATATATGATAGGAAGTTTACCTTTCTATTTTCCTTTGCCTCTTCCAAATATCCTAGTTATCAGTGCCTCAAGTTCATCAAGTTTAACTTAAGAATTATCACTGTCACTTTTCACATGTTTTACTTTTTCTTTCTTGCTAAGACTAAGTTGTGATTTAAAAGAAGATTCAATAGAATTAGGAGTTTAATTATCAAAATTTTACATCTCAAAAGTAGCAAGCCTTCCAATTACACCTTCCAGAGTTAGGTCATTACCTAATGTACATCGCAGTTCTTGGATTGTAGAAACCCTAATAACATAGATGGGAAGTAGATTTCTTAATACCTTACTAATAAAAATTTCATCTTCAATCTTTCCATATGCACCTCAAATAGAATTAACAACCTCTTTGATTCTTGTATAGTAGTGAACTATATTTTCACCTACTATCATTGTCATTTCATCAAACTTTTCTCTCAAGCTTTTTGATTTGGCTCTTAAGATATTTTCATCTCTGCCATATACAATTTTTAGTTTATCTCACATTTATTTTTCATTCTTGCACTCTTTTATGTCATCAAACTCAACACAGCTTAGGGATGAAGCAATCTCCAACATTGCTTGATTGTGCTCTTGCTTTTCTTTTTGTTGTTGAGCAGTAAAAGTTTGTTGTAATATTCACATATGCATTATCTAGAAACTCTAGTGCAACATCACCAATACTATCTATATGTAGTCTCATTAACATTTTCCATGTAGGAAAATTGTCTTTGTTCAACTTTGGTACCTCCCTTTTATATGCCATGATCTTTAGCCTTGATTATCTTCGAACTCCTCTCTACAAGCACAAATACTCTGATACCAATTGTTAGAATATTTAGAATAACTAAGAGGGGGGGTGAATCAATTATCCAAGGTTTGAATGCACTAATTAAACAAGCAATCACTTAAACAACTTTAGATCTTATCATTTCATAGGTCGGTCTCTATAGTCAACTTATTAGCAATGTGAACTAGATGTCCATTGTCCTAAATATAATAGAGTTGCATAATGTAAAAATTAATAAGTAAAATACCATACATAACATCCACACAAGTTTGACTCTAGGATTTAATGTGAAAAACCTATTTGTTTCTGATTTGACAAAATTTTAACAATCTCTTAAAAGGATTAGAAAACCTACGAGTTAGGCAGAAACCATAATGGGTATAATAAGAGGACCAACTAAAAAGACTATGATGTATTCTCCACTTAAAACTCCACAAAATTTAGGCAGATATATCTAAGAATTCACTTTTTATCTCTTTTAAAAATTTAAAATCTTAACATGATTTCCAAAAATTACATATGATTACCTTATTCTGTTCTAACTCTTGGACTATAATAGAGATGATAAATAACTATTTTATCAAACCCTAGAACTATATGAATCAATTACATGCTCACACTTTAGTTCTTCAACAATAAAATGGTAAAATGATCAACTTATAAAAGATTTATATGTAGAAGCATTCCAAATAGATCAAATTTTATGGATGGTCAATGCTTTATCGATTGGGAAATTAACTTCACAAGAATTTTACATCTATTATCAGATGTTTCCTAACACTTTGTTGTAAGAATATCAGTATTCATTTCCATAACTCATTCTTATCAAAATCTTCAATAAAAACCATAGAATTCTTCCAATTTACATTAAGCATTTACATAACCCATTAGATTACTAGCACAAGTAAATTCAAATTCAATGAACTTTGTTATTTAATCCAAAAGCATTAAATGGTAACAAAGAAAGAGACAAGATCTAAAAGGAACAACCATTCCCTAAGTTTATTTTCATCGTCAACAATTTTATGAATGAAGCTAAGTGTCCTATTGGAAATGGTCTTCATTTTATTGTTTATTAATTATAGCTTGCCAGAAAAGAATGCTTTTAAATATTTGACCTTATTTATCATTTTCCTTATGTAAATGATGTTCTCTTCGAGAAATTCCTTCTTTTGGACCAAAATTAGGACCAACCTATCAAAAAGTAGAATGTAACCCCACTTGGTAAATAATGGAGAAAGAATTGATAAGACCTCTAAACATTGATACTCTACCCCCTGCAATGCAATATAGTTGCTATGGAGATTCTGGGAATCCTCTTTGAGGATATTTATTTTATGTGAGAGCATGCTCTCCATTGTCTTGATCTCTACTTCCTTTCCTACTTGTAGCTCATCCACCTCCATTGGCTGATCCACACCCATATTTCCTATATCAAAATTTGTTTGGGTCTCCTAATCTCTAACCTCTATGATAGCTCTACTTACATTTCTTAGATTCCTTACCTCATTCCCTAGGGCACCCATCATTTTCTCCAGCATAGTTTGTCCTTATATTTCTTTCTATTTTCAATGAATATGATGTATGTTTGAAACAAGAGCTCTTCAAGCATATCCATTTTACTCTTCCCCATGAGTGAAAAAATGTTCACTATGTATTGTATCTAGTAACTTGATGTCATAGTTACATTCTAGAGTATCACATTTCCTTGGAGAGATTCTCTAACCTCCATCAAAGTTGGCTTATCAGATTTAGGGGCCATGCTCTAGATTTCCCTTTTCCTCGAATCAACATTGAACCAAGACACTTTCAATTCTCTGACCATGTTAGACTCCTCAAATGGAAAAATTTTTCTTTTCCTTCTTATTTGGTCTAGCATGAATGATGAGCTAAGTTTACATCAAGGGAAGAGGAACATCTCACTTCTCTTGACATGATCTCTAGCCTCATCAACCATGAGATTCTCATTGTTTTAATCATATTCTTTTAGTTTTTGCACTAGTTCAACAACTTTCTCTTGTGAGTCTCTTTGTTGTAGTTGAAGTGTGAGTTCATTATGTTTATTCTTAAAGATGAAGGATTTGAACTCCTCATAATTTATGAAGTCATCATCCTTCATATAATTTGCAACTTGGATTATTCTTTCATCAAGCATCCTTGCTTCAAACTCAATTTTATTTGGGATTCGTTCATGTTGGCTAGCCTTCCTTACTAGCAAGTTATGTCTAATATCATCAAAACATTTAGTCTATCTTGGTAGGAACTACAATGTCTTCTCCCTTTCTATTTCTTTCTACCACCTTGGGCCCATGTTGAACTCTCTCACTAATCCTCTTCAACATTAATCTCTATTATATCATCATGATCAAGAGATTCAAATGTTTGTTTATCTCTTATTTTAGGAGTTATTTGAGACATTATAGAATCATAATTATTGATGCATTTATTGTACCTATCAAGATATCTATCCTCATAATAGAAACCTTCAAAATATGAATCTTCTCTTTTCATATCCTCTTCTACTTTGATAATTTCTCTCCATTTCAAAGTTCTATCTCTACAGTCCTCTGTTTCCAGGTAGTTCATGATCACATCCTCTTGCCAATAGGGATTACTACTTGGCAGATTGAAATTTCTCATCTTCTTGAGGGCATTCCTAAAAATTTCATTAGGATCATAGGTCATAGCAAGGGCTAAAGGAAATAAAAATTCACTCATGAATCCATCTATCTCTTCTATTGCATCTTTCCCTATGAAAAAATCCCCTACTTTGATATTTCTAGGAACAAATGAACCCTTTTTTATTATGGGCCCTAGGTATTCCCTATTATTGGTAAACATATTTGTCTTTTAATAAAACAAAAATTAAAAAACATCTAAACCCAAAATCATAAGACAAATACAATACTGCAACAGTTAAGGAGTCTTAGTTTATGTAATTCCTCTCTGAATTTTGGTAAGGTTCAGCTCCTTTATCAAATTTTCAATGAAAAAAATTTCCTAAATAAGTATTACTTTTAACTAGAAAGTAATAAGGCTCCCCATCTATTCTTGGTTAGAGGGATAATCAAATAAACAACAACTGAATAAATAAAGGATTGCTTAAAATAGAGAGAACACACAGTTTCTCTATATATCACTATTCAAAAGAGATATGAAATAGATATATTATCTAAGATACACACAATATAAGAATCCAACATTAAAAAGAGATCCAAAAATTCAATGTCGATTCAATCCTAAACTGATAGAAAAAAATCCAAAGCATACACTCTTTGAATATATATAAGATCCTTTTCATTCAAAAACCAATCCTATTTCTATTTAATGCTGGAAAACTAAATATTTACATAACAACTAAACTAGATTACATTCACAGAATGATATCCATCAAAAACTGCCAACCCTTTACACTACTAAGTTTCTATCTTAAATAAAATAATGCTTAAGAATCTCCATGAAAACTTGATTCTCAGATGGCTTAAAAGAGTTAAAATAACCAAGTTTCCAATGGGTACACAGACCCCAAAAGTAACCAATTTAAAACTTAAAATTGAAAAGAACATAAAGAAAAGATTCCATAAAAAGAATAATCATCATGCTTCTTCAGTGGCTCTTCTTCTTCTTCATCTTTGTCCTAGGTAGTAGGTCCCTATGTAAGTTTCTAGACCCTATATGTGCCTATGAATTCTAACATGGTGTTCTTGTTTGGGCTTTTTATACTTTAAAGGAAGTTTTTCCATGTGTCCCTATCCTATTTCATTTTGGTGAAACCATCTAGATATTCTAGAAGTTGCTAGCTACATATGTTGATCATAGTTTCTACTTTAGCAAGTCTGGTAAGATCTACCATGGAAAAGTCTATTCCATTTTTTATTTCATTTAGGGGTTCTTCATATTTCTTAACTAGTGTTTCTACATCTAAACCTACTTCTTTGAAAGGTTCCAAAGGAATCAAACTGATAGTCTGCAAATCTTTATTCACACCATCATGAATTGTCTCAAACTCCTCAAAAGAGTATATAGAGGAGATGGATGAACCATATTGAGAAAACCACTAACCTATATTATTTCATAATACATGGATCAACCCTGCATCAACCAGTTGCAATAGATTCTCCTCGAGCAACTTATCGAGACCACTGCTCTACATCTGCTAGCTGAGTGACTATAGCTAATAATATTTTAGATTCTTCTTTCCATATTACCACTTGTATATGACCTCACTTATCACAACTTTAGCAAGAGTAAATATCTTGTGTAGGTCTCCTATGAGCTTAGTAACTAGACTTATCACATAGTCTATCCAATTACGGATGACAAAAATTATGGCCTTTCTCTTTCCTAAATCATCCATCAGCTATTGATTCTCTAGTGCATTGGGATCAAATGTGGTCCAAGATGAACTGTCAATTGCCAAAATTTTTCCTTTTAATGATCTTATGTATTCTCCCATTGTATGGATTTCTACCTTCAATCTCTTCTTTTCAAGACCATCCTTTTGTGATTGCAGAATAATTTGTTTTTTTGATGGTTCCACCCAGTGTTCTTTTGGCTCTTGGTTGATCACTCCTAGATTAGTGTGAGTAATTTCAAAATTACTCAAGTCCAACACACTAGTATCACCCTTTTAATTATAAGTGGCCACTTCACTAATACTGTTGCCTATTTCTTGACTGAGTTTGGTTGAACTCTTAGTTCTTTTGGATTTTGAATTTTTGTTAGTTTACTTACTCACAATATCATCACTAGGGAAGCAAATAGGGACTAGGCTCCTCTTTTTATAAATTGAAGCCACTAGCGAATTTTGTGTAGAATCGGGAACCTTTTGAGATTCATTGCCTTTAACTAGGGTACTCAGATTCTCTATCTTTTGAGGTGAATTTCTCATAGTCATCTACAATCATGGAAGATTATCAATGAGTATACCACTTGTATCCCTGTAAGGTTTACTATCTGTTGGAAGATTGCCAAGATTATTGGAAGATTGGTTTGATGATATGTTATATTCATGACTGAGTTTTTCATTGATGTCAACATAGTATGTTTGATGTATTTTATGGTATATGATAGAAGAATAGTGGAAAGATTAAGTTGGTACAGATGGCTAGTTGAGCATGATAACCACCTGAGGTTATGGGAGATACTTTGGAGTATCTGGTATATATAGTTAATGTCAAAAGTAGAAAGGAAAAGTCCAGAAGAAGTTATCTAAATATTGGTGATGTTTTTTTTGAGATAGAGTTTACAAAGGCATGTTCAGGTAAACTTGTTATATCTCTTAGCAGAGTTGAAATCTTTAGGATCAAGGTTGAGGACATAAAGAAGACATGTTGAGGATGATGTGGCCAAGCTCACTCATCATAATATTGCATGTATGGAAAATTATTCAAGTTGCAAAGTGGAAGATTAAGGTTATCACTAAGTGTAACATGCTCTTAGTGAGGTCCTATAATAATTAATTGAAAAGGACTAATAGCTGACTTAGGGAATTATTTTATGGACTTAGTATAAAGGAAGGACATTTTCCTTTATCATGACATGTGTGGATATGGATGAATGTGAATTATGAATATTTTGAAAGCAATAGAGAGTAAAAAATGTGAATTTGAGAAGAGTAGTGCAGAAGTGAAGGAAACTTCATTGTCGAGGTTTTGCTAATTGATCTAAGGTTTGGTATTTGGATCCAAGGTTTGTGAGATAGGCTACAAGTTTTGAAAGTGATTGGTCTAGTTGATAGGACAAAGGAAAGGATAGAGAAAAGAAGAAGATGGTAGTAAATTACTTGTTTGGATAGTGAGCTCTTCTTGTAGTTGGAATTGCATGTTTGGGTAGTGGACTCTTCTTGCATACATTATACTACAACTCCTATAGGGTTGGTACAACTCCTAATAGGGTTAGAGTATCCTAATAGGGATTTAATATCTTCTAATAGGGACTCATTATACTAAATTTTGTAATAGAATCCTAGTAGGGTCTATCCTCTAACAAGGAATATTTATATTAGTACATCATCTTATGGGCATCATTCCCATCAGGGTTTTCCCTCTGATCAAGGGCTTCCCTAGTCAACATATCTAATGTAATTGTCTATGTGCATCTTTGTATGATTGTTGTTTACTTTGGTTGAGAGGTTAAGTTTATTTAAAGAAGATAAATGTTTTAATTGTTGGATAACTAATTCAACTTGCTTGTGCCCCCCACCCACCCCCAAACCACCCCCCCCTAATTATCTTGGTGGATTATTGTTCCTAAAAATTGGTATCAAAGCATCAGGTCCTTGAAGAAAAAGTTCAATAGCTTTGGGAGATCCATGGAAAACATATTCAAAGAAGATAGTGCTACATATGATAGAAGAAATTTCAACACCTGAGTTATGGAAATTTTGGTGAATTATTAGATTTGTTTAAAGAGAAAAGTATTGAGTTTATAGATCTAGAATCCTTCTGTTGTATTCAATCAAACAATAGCACAAGTGAAGTTAGATCTAGAATAGAAGATGACGTAAAGATAAAGGAAGGTATTTATTTGCTTACAAAGAGAGAACATAAAGGTATGAAAAATTTTGTTTGTTGGCCATGTAATGAGTTTGGTCATTTTTCAAGTAATCCTAAGAGATTAAGAAAAGTTAGCAATAATCTACTTTTTGATAAAGTTGAGGAATTTAGAGAAAGTGTGGAAAGATTCTTGAAAGATTGTGTTAATGAGTTTAGATTGGTTGATGAAAAGCATGTATCAGAAGAAATAGTCCTAGTGACTATTATGGAAAGTGGAAATGTGAGAATTGATGAGAAATTTAGAATTCAAGAGAGAATAGTTGATTACAATTTAGATGATGTGTTGTTACTAGACCAAGGAATGATGAGGTATTTCTTGAGACTCACAATGATTTGTAGAATGAAGGTTGAGAGCAAAGGTAGGAACAAAGTTTGGAACCTTTAGTAGAGTCAAGAGTTGAGATAGTAACTCTTACTTTAGGAAAGACCATGATAAAAAATTACCCATCTGAATAGATCATCAGAAGAAAAGACAAAGGTGTGATGACAAGGAGAAGAGTGAATGAAGAAATGTGCTTGATATCTCAAGTTGAGCCAAAGAATGTAGATGAAGCATGTAAAGATAATTATTGGAAGCAAGCTATGAAAGAGGAATTGGATCAGATTATAAAGAGTGAGACATGGGAATTGGTCCCCAGACCAACAGATAAGAATGTGATAGGAACCAAATGGGTATTTAGGAACAAGATGAATAAGCTAGGAGAAGTTGTAAAAAAAAAAACCAAGACTGGTATGTAAAGGTTACTCACAACAAGAAGGAATAGATTATGAGGAGACTTATGCTCTAGTGGCTAGAATAAAAGTAGTAAGATTATTCTTAGCCTATGCAGCACAAAAGAAATTCAAAGTGTACTAGATGGATTTCAAGTCAACATTTATGAATGAAGAACTTGAATAAGAGGTATACATTGAGAAGCCTGAAGGATGTCCTTTGACAGATGACAAGTGTAGACACCTAAATCCTTTAAAAAATAAAGTATTTTTATTTTTTGAAAAAGTCTCTGATGACATCATCATTTATTAATTAATTAATTATTTATTTAATTTATTTATTTTTATGCCATTAAATCCCTTTATCTTAATTAAAAATATTTAATTAAGGAATTCCTCCCAAAAATGTTTAAATCTTATTTAAACATTATTTCTTTATTTATTAATTATTTAATTAATAAATTGACCAAAAATCCCAAAATAAATTATTTATTTATTTTTTGCCCAAAACTTGGCCAATTTCCTTAAGACCACTAACCTCTTCCAAAATCTTCTAATCCTTCTTTAATTTTGATTAGGGATAGGAAATATGGGTTAAGACTTGCTAACTCAAGCCAAAGACAACAAATATCTCCTCCTTCACCCACCCTCATTAAATGCCATCCACTTTTCCATCTCTAACAAGCCTAATCTAATCTTAACCTGAGCCTAATCCAAGCCTTAATCATTTGCACATTCCTAAGTCAAGCTTAAGACTTTCTTAATCCAACCCAAGTCAAAATATCTCAACTCTCTCACAAATATCCCAATCATAAAACTTTATGAAGCCCACAAAGTCTAAATGACTCTTACAAGCCCATTCATTGCTCTTACAAGACATTATGAGGGTCTTTATGAGCTTTGAGCCTCCTTTGTTGACCCCTCAACCCCTCTTGCTGTAACCAATGTGTCACTCCTTGATTGGCTGTAAGGAAGCATAATCCATGTGCTCTCCTCTCATTCAATCTAAACCTTCCATAAGCTTTCTCCCATCCTTGCATCCTAGCCCTTGATCCCTCAAGCCCTTTACCTATTTAAGGAATCCTCTCCTAAGCCATTTTAACACAATCACCCATAGTAACAAAGTAATGCCATTTTGATCATGAAGTAAAGCCATAATACCATTTTTGAGAAGCCATTTTACATCAAATCCATTCACCCAAGCCAAAATATATCAAGAACACCATTGAAGCCTTTGGAGAATTGAGCATATATACTATCTAATTAGACAAAGCTACTCAACAAGAGAGCTTCTCATTGAGAGCTCATCTTAGTCTATCTTGAAGTTACATTTATTTAGTTTTGTGAATAAATTTGATTTGATATTTAGTGTTCTTTGCATTACTAATCCTCGTATACATTCTAGCATGCCTAGTGGGACTAAGATGACTAAGATAGACTAAGATATACTAAGATGAGCTCTCAATTGAGAATATGAGCCATTAATGGGCTCTCTCAATGAGAAGCTCTTTTGTTGAGTAGCTTTGTCTAATTAGATAGGATGTATGCTCGATTCCCCAAAGGCTTCAATGGTGTTCTTGATGGATTTTGGCTTGGGTGAATGAATTTGATGTAAAATGGCTTCTCAAAAATGGCATTATGGCTTTATTTCATGATGAAAATAGCATTACTTTTTTACTATGGGTGAGTTAAAATGGCTTGGGAGAGGATTCCTTAAATAGGCAAAGGGCTTGAGGGATCAAGGGCTAGGATGTAAGGATGGGAGAAAGCTTATGGAAGGTTTAGATTCAATGAGAGGAGAGCACATGGATTGTGCTTCCTTATAGCCAATCAGGGAGTGACAAATGTCACAGGGTCATTGGTTAGAGCAAGAGGGGTTGAGGGGTCAACAAAGGAGGCTCAAAGCTCATAAAGACCCTCATAATGGCTTGTAAGAGCAATGAATGAGCTTGTAAGAGTCATTTATGACTTTGTGGGTTTTATAAAGTTTTATGGTTGGGATATTTGTGAGAGAGTTGGGATATTTTGACTTGGGTTGAATTAAGAAAGTCTTAAGCTTGACTTAGGAATGTGCAAATGATTAAGGCTTGGATTAGGCTTGGGTTAAGATTAGATTAGGCTTGTTAGAGATGGGCAAGTGGATGGCATTTAATGAGGGTGGGTGAAAGAGGAGATATTTTTTGGCTTTGGCTTGGGTTAGCAAGTCTTAACCCATGTTTAAGGAATGTGACAAAGTTAGGGGGGGGATTAGGATTAGGGTCAAAGATAAGGATTGACATCTTCTAGAAGAGTCTAGAACTTCCTAGGATGAGGATAAATAAGGTTTTTAGGAAATAAATAAAGTTTTATTTATTTTAAGGGTTTGGGTTGAGGAGATATTTATTAAAATATTTTTAATAAACATGAGGATTAATATTTAATCTTAATTAAATATTTTGAGTTGGGATTAGGGGTAGGAAATGATGGGATTAGCCTTTAATCAAAATTAAATAAGGATTAGAAGATTTTGGAAGAGGTTAGTGGTCTTAAGGAAATTGGCCAAGTTTTGGGCAAAAAATAAAGAAATTATTTATTTTGGGATTTTTGGTCAATTTATTAATTAAATAATTAATAAATAAGGAAATAATGCTTAAATAAGATTTAAACATTTTGGGAGGGATTCCTTAATTAAATATTTTTAATTAAGATGAAGGGATTTAATGGCATAAAAATTAATTAATTAATTAATTCAATAATTAATTAATAAATGATGATGTCATCAGAGACTTTTTTAGAAAATAAAAATACTTTATTTTCTAAAAGATTTAGGTGTTTACAACAAGGACATAGTATGCAGACTAAGGAAAGCATTGTATGGATTGAAGTTAGCACCTAGAACCTAGTATGCAAGGTTGGACAAGCATTTGACAAAGCTCAAATATAGCAAAGGTATGGCAGATAATAATCTGTATTGGAAAGAAATTGATGATGGTTTGATGATTTTGGTAATATTTGTTGACGATATCATATTTGGAGATAAAGATGAAGAAAGTAAGGAGTTTGTAGAAGAAATGAAGAAAGAATTTGAAATGAGTATGATAGGAGAGATAAAATATTTCTTAGGATTAACAATAGTATAGAATAAAGAAGGAATCTTTATTTCTTAGACTAAGTACTTGAAGGATTTATTGAAAAGGTTTGGTTTGGAAACATGTAAACCTATTAGAACACCAATGGTAACTGGACACAAGTTATCTACAAATGATGAGACATCTATTGTTGAGTAGAAGAAGTATAGATCTATGATTGGAGGATTGCAATATCTAACTCACACAAGGCCAAATATAGCAAATGTAGTTGGAATTGTTGCAAGATTACTAGTTGATCCTAGAGAAGCACATTATGTAGTAGTGAAAAGGATATTCGGATATCTAAAAGGAACTTCAAAATTTGGATTATGGTATGACAGATCTAATAATTTTACTTTAAGCACTTATACTAATGTAGATTGGGAAGGCAATATGGATGACAGAAAGAGTAGAAATGGAGGAGCTTTCTTTCTTGGAGGAAGATTGGTTTCTTGGTTTAGCAAGAAGTAGGATTGTACATCTCAAAGTACAAAAAAAGAAGAATATGTTATAGTAGCAAATAATTACAATCAAGTAATTTGGATGAAGCGGATGTTGAAGGATATAAGGATAGAGATCATTAAACATATTGTTATACATTGTGACAACAAAAGCATGGTAAATATGTCTAAGAATCTAGTATTGCATTTGAGGACGAAGAACATTTCTATTAAGTATCATATGTTGAGAGAAAATTTTTCTAAAAAGGAAATTAGATTGGAGGATGTAAGAACAAAAGTAGATTGTAGATATATTCACTAGGCCTCTTCCCAAAGAGACTTTTGATTATTTGTGAGGTATGCTTGGGGTTATGCCCCTTCCTACATCATAGTAGAAGATGCAAGAGTGCATCAGTCTAGGGTAATAGAGCACCATTATTTGTTTGTACTAGATTCTAATGCTTCCTATATAGCGAAGTATCTATGATGGATAGAGCCATCTAGGACTCTTGTTGATATTTTTCTAAAAAGTGTCTTTTGACAGTTGAGCTAGTAAGTATTAGTTGTTGCAGAGTTTGATGTAGAGATGTTGGTTGCATAAACCTTTGACATTGATGTCAATGGGGGAGAGATTGGAATTAAAAACATTATGATGAGAAGATGTTTGGCATGAGTATTGGGGAGAGTTTTGCATGATCTTGAAATAATAGTTTGGTATAGAGTACATTGAGTTATATCAATGGGGGAGTATGATTGATGAAGAGGATTTGAAGACTATCTATCTATTTTTGGTATTCTTGGAACTAGATTTTTTCATCTATATTGACATCAATGCCAAAGGGGGATATTGTTGGAAGATTGGAAAGATTATTGGAAGATTTTTTTTTATGATATGTTACATTCATGACTTAGTTTGTTATTGATGTCAACATAGCAAGTTTGATGTATTCTATAGTATTTGATAGAAGAACAATAGAAAGATTAAGTTGGTATGGATAGTTAGTTGAGCATGATAACCACCTAAGGTTATGGGAGATACTTTGGAGTATCTGGTAAATGTAGTTAATGTTGGAAGCAAAAAGGAGAATTCTAGAAGAAGTTATGTAAGTTTTTGTGATGTCTATTTTGAGATAGAGTTTACAAAGGCATGTTCTGGTAAACTTGTTATATCTCTTAGCAGAGTTGATATCTTAAGGATTGAGGTTGAGGACATGAAGAATACATGTTGAATATGACATTGATAAGCTTACTTGTGATAATATTGTGTGTTAAAAAAATTATACAAGTTTCCAAGCAAAAGATTAAGGTTATCGCTAAATGTAACATGTTCTCAATGAGGTCCTATAATAATTAATTAAGAAGGAATAACAACCAACTTAGGAAATTATTTTATAGACTTGGTATAAAGGAAGGACATTTTTCTTTATCATGAAATGTGTGGATATGGATGAATGAAAATTGTGAATGTTTGGAAAGAAACATAAAGTATAGAATGTGAAGTTGAGCAAAGCAGTGCGGAAGTGAAGGAAAATTCATTGCCAAGGTTTTGCTGAGTGATTTGAGGTTTGGTATTTGAATTCGAGGTTCATGACCTAGTCTACAAGGCTAGACAGTGATTGGTCTAGTTGATAGGATAGAGGAAAGGATAGAGAAAAGAAGAAAATACTAGTAAATTACTTGTTTAAGCAGTGACCTCTTCTCGTAGTTGAAATTGCATGTTTGGGTAGTGGGCTCTTCTTGCATATGTTATACTACAAATCCTAACAAGGTTGGCACAAGTCTTAATAGGGTTGAAATCTCCTAACATGGATTCAAATTCTTATAACAATGACTCATTGTACTAAATATTGTAATAGACTCCTAATAGGGTCTATCCTTTAACAAGGAATATTTATATTAGTACATCATCTTGTGGGTAGCATTCCCACTGAGGTTTTCCTTCTGATCAAGGGTTTCCCTAGTCAACATATCTAGTGTAATTGTCTATGTGCATCTTTATATGGTTGACATTTACATTGGTTGAAAGGTTAAGTTTGTTTAAAAGAAGATAAATGTTTTAATTGTTGGATAACTGATTCACACCCCTGTTTTAGTTATCTTAGTGGACTATTTTTTCTACCACTATCAACTTGAATAGCTTCACTAGACCCAATGATTGTTTCCATCTTATTCCTTCTCTTAGAGTGAGCTTTTTGCACTAGAGGAGGGTTATTTCTCTGTGCCTTGTTAATTCTTGTGGATCTCCTATTACCTGTAGATTTCAAATAAACATTAGAATAGGAATTTGTTGATTTTCAGCACCTTGGATCTTTTTGATTATTAACAAAGAATTTTTTCTCTCAAGCATTGTCTTTGTTCTTCTAAGAATATTGTCTTCTTCTTATATAATGGCTTTGCTAGAAATCAAAGACTCAATCATTTAGGTGCCTATTAAATATACTTTATCTTCTTTAATATTTGAGATATCTATACCCAAATCTAAATGGAAAAGAATAATTTGGGTAATGAAGAACCTTCTATTCAGTCTCCCCCAAACTTCTAGTTCATCTACACAATCCTCCCAAAAGTATTCAATATTAGGGACATGCAAAAAGTTCACATGAGATTCAAATAAGATATGAGCTATCCCTTTGATATCAAAATTTTGTCCAACATGATAGGAGCCAAGGTGAAATTTCATTAAATCTAAACTTATGCATGTATCATCCTCCATACTCCTATAGGTTAGTTTACCTAGCTTGAGTGAAAAAATGACATTAGAAGCTTCATTAGTAGAAAACTTATTTATGACCAATATCAATTGGTGAGACATCTCTACCAAGATGAAATAATCAAGGGAAAATCTAGGGACTGTTAAAGGTTCCTCATCAAAACCACCTATTTTCACATAAGTGAACTTGGTGTATTGGATATAAATGCTACCAAAATCTTGAACAAACTTTATGAGATTAGAAGAGAATCTATGGTGAGGAGGACCTTTTATTTTGAATCATAACTTTCTTGAGAAAATATCATGAACCTTCTTGAAGTTTTCCAAAACTTTGTCTCTATGTAATACAAGATAGTAGCTATTTATAGTGATATTTTCTACCCTAGGTTCATGAGGTAAATACTACAAATCTTGGGTATCGGCCAACATATATGTTAAGTATGAAGACATATAAATCCTTCTCCATGCCTAAAGTTCCTTGGAGTTGGTTTCTTAGAAAACTAGTAATCAATTTGACTGAGTCTAAGAATTAGGATCCTTTAAACACAATATGAATGTAGAATTAGATCCATTCTTTGAAGGAAGACACATCTAGAGAACAAAAAATTTGATGCAACAAGACCATCACATCATGAACCTATAAGATCACTTGACCTTTATAGAGGACTTTGGGTAACTTAGAGCTACCTTTGTATGGAGTTTCAGTTCAACTCTTTCCAATGATATTTTTTACAAATATTGGACTTTTCTAAAAACCTGGCTAGTGATAAGTCAAGAGTCAAATCTACAAACTCTTTTTCTTTGAGATGAAACAACTCAAATACAGTCTCCCTAGTAATACTCAATAATATACTTTTATCCTTCCTCAAAATATTTCCACTAGGGATTTCATAAATACACTTGTGAATGAATTTGGGAAAAGGATATGCTAAGGGGAAGGTGGAGGCCATAAGGAAGTTAGTATCCAAGACTTTCATAGAGAAGGGTTCTACAAGTTTCTCACACAACCTTTCTATTATTCCTCCTAGGTCAACTCCTCAAAGGTCTATCTATGATAAAATGGGCAACTTACTAGACAAATTGTGAGTGTTTCCAGAAATGTGTAGAGTGGACTTCATGATTTAGACTTCCCTCTCGTTGCTTGAAAATTAAAGAAGAAAACAAAATCTTTCTTGGTCACAGGTAAAAGAGAAAGAGTTAAATAACACAAGAGTTACCTAAAGAGTAGAAACTTAAGACAATTATGAAAGACGTTTCTCCTTCATTAGACTCTTGTTGCTAATACTTAACCAATTGAAGAAATTTTTGCTTTTCAAAAGGGAAGTTCTACTCATATACACTTCAGAACAAAAATAGGGCATTAATCATGGGAAAGACATAATGAATTACACATGTTATAAGAAAAGGAGGATGGGATAGGATGGCATCTGACACAAAATATAAAGTGAGAAACTTGAATGATATATTGCCTTTGCATGTACCAAATTTCCCTTTCGTCTCTTAAAAATAAATCTTGACATGATATTTGATGATTACCTTAATTAAATTTATTACCCTTGTGTCACTAGTGAAGTCACATATAGGTGTCGTAGACCAATGAGACATCTAGCTATAGTGCATCTTCTAAGAATTGAACTTCGAGGCACATAAGGCTCATTGCATGAAGACCAAAAATGGGCTAAAGTGATGAACCTTTTGAACCTTTTAAACTTAGCTCAAATGGTACAAAGGGTACAAGAGGTTCAAGAGTTATTAAAGAAAATCAAATCTCTAAAAAAAATCTCAATAAATATGTTTACAAGGGAAATCTAGGGATTAGACTTGGTCAAGAATAACCTTCAAGGGAGTAGGGATTGAAAGGACAAGGTTCATGAATGAATAATTAAAAAAGATTTATTAGACCTCAAATTGCATCTAACACTTGGTAGAACCAATGGTTCAAGTTAAACAATTTAAAGTAGGAGTGAATCAAAAATAAAGAATAAAAATGGTGACTCTAAAAAATCCTAAACTAGGACTGGTTTTCAATTGAAAACTAGAGAACTCAAAAACTCAAGTAGGCAGACCTAAAGAGAGAAAATAGAAAGGAAAAAAGAGAGAAAAAGAAAAAATGGGAACCTAGGCTAAATATGTACAAAATATAGGAGGGGTTTCAATACTTAAACTATTTCAAATCATTTCTATTATAGGTATATGGTAGGCTCTTACCATCCATTTATGACAATTTTACAGCATTAGGTCCAATTAATTCAATCACTTTGAAAGGACCTTTCCATAATGATTCAAATTCACCATGACTCCCTTTATTCTCATTTTGTTTATCCCACAAAAGGACTTCTTCCTTGGTCTTATATTCCAATCAAAGATTTCTTTCACTCTCATCTGATGTTTTGTGATTCTATCCACCATTTTATTCCTCTTTCCTCCAATTTTATCAAGTACATGATCCTCTTTTCTAAAGATGATTGGAAAAAGGAATCTTCTATTTCCATTTGTAGTTTTGTAGCTGCAATATTTAAAGGTAGAGAAACTTTTGCATTAATGCCATACACTAGTTCAAATGGAGACATAGCTATTACTCTCTTGGAGAAGTCTTGTCTACCCATAGTGCTTCATATAGTTTCTTATGCCAATCTCTGCCATTATTGCTCACCAATTTATTCATGATTGAGACCATGTTTTGGTTAGTTAACTTGAATTGACCATTAACTTGTGGAAAATAATCTGCAGCATATGCTAGGTTGATTCCATTTTCATAACAAAACATAGTGATTTCTTCAAAAGAAAAATAAGAGGCATTATCAACAACTATTTTTGTAGGCACCTTGAATTTTACACAAATATGATTCATTAGGAATTCACAAGTTACTTGGGTATTTTCCCTCTTAGTCAAAATAGCCTTAGCCCATTGAGTGAAATATTCAGTCACTGTTGGTATGTATATATGTCTTGCAATAGATGTTGGATTCATAGACCCAATGAAATGAATGCCCCATTGTTTAAAAGGTTTATAGGCAATCACTAGTCTAAGGGGAAATATTTATAGTTGAGGTTTGCTTGTAAATAATTTACATTTTTCATAATCTTTGACATATACATAAGCATCTCAAAACATCCCAGGCTAGTAGAAACAATTCCTAATAATTTTATAAGCTATGAAAGAGGAAGAGGAATGACCTTCGCATACTTCTTCATGAAATTTTTTGAGAAATTTATTTTGTTGAGCTTAATCTATGCAACTTAGGTAAGTCTTATCTATCCTTGTTTGTACAAGATGCCTTGAGAAATCACATATTTCACAGCCTTTAGCTTCAAATATCTTCTCTCTTTGGGTACCATTCCTTCTTTACAATCTCCATATGTCAAGTAATATGCTAATTTGGAAAGCCATGAGTTAGTGAGACTTACCAATTATGCTTGTAGTGATTCCTCCTCTTCAATTGTAATGACAATGTTCTCAGTAATTAACTTATATAGGCTCTTTCCTTGTACAAAGTTTTTTGGCTTTATATCAATGTCATATTATTGCAAATTAACTGCCTAGGTAGCTCTTTTATTTAATCCCACATCTTACTAAGTCAAGATACTTTTCATAGTAGTTTTAGGAATGTAAACAACAAAGTAAAAATGTAGGATATGATATCTAAACTTTTTAACTAACATTACAAAAGAAAAGGCTTTTTTCAAAGGCACACTCATAAATGCAATAGTTGATTCAGTACCTTGATTATTTTTCTATTTTAGGCTATCTAGTAGCATATGCTCAAAGGAATAACAATAAATGATGAAGTCTTTCTTCAAATAATGAGTTACCAATGTCAAAGTTAGAATAATAGATTTCTTAATCTCCTTGAATGCTTTCCTTCCATTTCCATTCCACCTAAAGGCTTATTTCTCACTCATCATCTTTATTATGTCGTTGGTAAGTTCTGCAAAATCTGGCACAAAAGCTTGGAGAAAATTTACCTATCCAAAAAAAGATTTGACCCCTATTTTATTCACTGGAAGACTCAATTATTGGATAGCCTTTACTCTCTTAGGATCTATCTAAATTCCCTTCTTTAACGTGATATTCCCTAGCAATTTCCTCTCCTTAGCAAAGAAAATAGACTTTTAAGGATTTAAGGATATCCCATGTTCTCTACACCTTTGTAGCATGGTAAATAAATCTTTGAAATGATCTTTTCTCTTCTAAGAAGGCACAATCAAGTGATGAAGATAAATTACATTGATTCGGTCTCTTGGATCCTTAAAAGAGGAATTCATGGCTCATTGAAATGTAGTGCCGATGTTGATGAGGCCAAAATTCATTTCATTGTAAGCAAATGTGCCCCAAGGAGTTATAAAATTTATTTTGTATTGATTTACCTCTGCTACACTTATTTGGTTATAACTTAAAAAACAATAAAGCATTGACACCATTTCTACTCTTGCAACTTTTTGAAGTAAATGCTCCATTATGGGGAGTGCATAGTTATCCTTGAGATTAGCTTGATTCATGTTGTGGAAGTCTACACAAATCCTTATTTCTCCATGTTTTTTTCACATTGAGACTATATTAGCCACTCAAGTAGAGTGGTGGATTGGGTAAATAATTCATGCCTTGAGCATCTTTTCTACTTCCTTTAAAATAGCTTCAAACACTTTAAGATTGTAATTTCTCAACTTTTTCCTGAAGGGGACAATTTCAATAGAACAGAGTGTTTGTACTCTGCATTTCTAAAACTTTTTAAATCAACATAACTCCAATAGAAAAAATATTTAAAATCTATTAATAATGATTTAAGCTTGTCTCTTTCTTATGAAGAACATGTTTTTCCAATAGAAGTCCATTTTGGATCATCACTGCTCCCAACATTGATCTTATCATATTCTCTATTTACTTCAAGGTCTGGCCCCTTTTCTGGTGTAAAACCTTCACTCTTTCATGAAAAAATATTTTCAAGAGAAACTGACCCATGAGGAATTCTGTTTCCTTTTAACTAAACTATCTACTATTCATTAGAGGGATCTAAGAAATCTTCACTTAGTGTTTTCGACAAACCTTCAAAATAAGAATTAGTAAAACATCTTGCATAGGTCATGAATTGTTCAATCTATTTATCATTATCAAAGACTTGCCAATGACTTAGATTATTAGGCACACTAGGATGATAAACCATCTCAATCTTGTATTGATTTTGATCAAATTCCTTATTTGGAAGAAGTAATGAAGCTAATACTACAAAAGGATTTTCTTGAGAATTCTCTCTCCTAGGGATTTCTTTGATATTGAATGTAGATCAAGGAACTCAATATTGTCCCACACTAGGTTTGAATAATCTTTTAGTTGATCATTCTTCACAACATAGAGACCTCGAACCTATTTTACAATTAGTTCAACATCTCTATTTACTGCAAGAGATTTTATCCCTTTCAAATTCACTTTATGCAACCCCAAAAGAAGGATGTTGTACTCAAAAGTATTATTGGTGTTAGGGAAATCTAACTTGAAAGAATGTGTCGACATGTCTCCTTTAGGGGAAATTAGGAAAACACCTTCTCTTGACCTAGAACTAGAGTAATTTCCATCAAACTCCATACTCTACATTTCTTCTTCTTCCAAGTGATCTACCTCTACTTTAGACTAAATAAAATAATTACCAAACTAACATTCCCAATATAAAATGTGATATTTTGGATCATCTAAAGGAAACATTGCATATTTAATTTTCTCCTCAGTGGTCAAATTGACTCTCTTATTGCCAATAGGGATAATTTCTTAAGACTAGTCCATTTTTATCTCACCCCCCATATCTCTACAAAAAAAAGGTACTAAGAAACATTCTATAACTTGCTAGTATTTTAGCCACTAAAATGGTTAATTTTAGTCTCTTGTTAGGATATATTTCCAAGACTGCTTGTGCATCCTTTACCTGACCTATTAAAGGTACCTATTTATCATCGATGCAATAGAATTTTCCATAATTTTTGGTAAGGATCAGTCCTATGGCCTTGGCAATAGAAGAAGCATTATATTATAAGATGCACTAGAGTCAATAGTGTAGTTGTTGAGTTTTCTCCCATTTAGTGATAGGGAAATATAAAAAGGATTAGGTTTTCGATCCTAATTATCTATCTCAAGAATCATCGAACTCTCAAGGTCTATGGGTTGTTTAGGGGTATGATCACTAGTTGAAACAAGATCTTTGGTCAAATTAGAGGCTTCTCCAATGAGTTGTGAATTATTACATGGCTCACCTTTTATAAATTCAATTAGTCTATCTAATTCCTTAGGATTAAATTTTAAATAACTAGCAGTAGATATAGTAAAAGTAGAAGATCTACAAAACTTAACTATATCAAAGGAAGTATAAGAAATTGAATTTATAACATTCTTTTTAGGAAAAAAAAAAATTTAGTACCTTTGGCAGTGTCTGTGGTAGATTGAGATGAGTCTTTCACTTTTGCACCTTGTGAACTTGAGCCCACTTAAGGAGTAAAATTTGACGCCCTTTGACCTCTTGTCAATATAGAACATGAGGGATTGTTGGTGGCTAAAAAAACATCTCCACTTTGGTTTGAATCAAACTTGTACTCCCAAAATAATTCTTGTGAGGTGCTCATTTTAGGTGAATTCGATTCTACTTTAGTAACAATCCCATGTTGACCTTCAGTCTCTTTCATATGTAAGTATCTTAGCCAGTCTATATATGTTTAACCATCATGATCTATAGGAAGGTGAAAAGAACACATTACTTCTTTACTAGAAGGAGCTTCAATCTATAACTTATTTTGTGGGCTAGGTAATTGATAAGCACCTCTTTCTTTTTGTGCAAGAAAATTATTTTGTCCCACTTGATTATGATATTGGTTTGGATAAATACTAGGTCTACCCTATTGTATCTTTAGGGTAATAAAATCATTAACTAACCTTTGAACCATAGGGTCTATACTTGTAGATACTTGAGGGATGGAAGTTTGAATAGCTCTCCTCCATTTTCTAGCAATTATTAAGTCATCCTCTAATTTAATGGCTAATCTTTGGGCAATGACCAAATCGACTTGTACATTTATTCTCATCTAAAAAGAAATATTAGGAGTTATTACTACTATAAATAATCATTTCCAATTCTCAACATTGGGTCTTGAGGTTGTAAGGATTCTTTCTAAAATCTTGTTATATTTAGCCATGAATTCCCTCATAGGTTCATGCATTTCTTTCTTAAGTTGTGACAATTGGATAAGAAGAGAATCTACATCACTAGGGGTTTTGAAATTCTCTCCAAATGCATGAGTCATGGTATCCCAATTTGTTATGGAGGCATGTGGGAGATGGTTAAACTAGTTGTAGAAGTGTCAGTGGAGGTTTGGATGAAGAGTCAGACAACAACATGTTCAGTAGGGACGTCCACAGTCCCACAAGCTACTTTGAAAGAGATTAGATGATCTTCAGCCAAAGTTTTACTGTCTCCACTAAATTTGGGCAAGAATTCTTTAGCACCCTTGGGCATGGCTCCAAGGTTTTCTCTGAGCTAGAGAGGCCCATTTTGTTAACCCCATAAATCCATGTATGGATTGATGATGTTAAATGGTTTAATGTGTATGAATGAGGGAACTACCATATTATGGATATTAAGGGATTATAAAAAAAGAGAGGGTTGTATTGAAGGTGGTGGAGATGTAGGTTTTCTAATTGACCAAACCTTCTTTTTTCTTCTTTTAGTATGATCAAGTTTGAAATCAATCAACTTCAAAGCTTCAAAGTCATCATTAGTTAGACCTCTATCTCTATCTATCCTAGTATATCTTCTCTCAGCCATCTTTTTCAACCTTTCTTATTTAATCTCTCACCAGTTCTTGGGCTAACCTCTATACCATAGTAGCTTCTTCAGCTATAGGAATATTTCTCAATGTTTCACTAATTACTTCTTCTCTTTCTAAGACTCAAGAAAACCTACACATATTGTCCATTATTTACTCTTTCTCTCCATGCTACTTTGTTCAAGTCTGATATGATATCCTCTTGAGTATTGTTAAAATCAATATTAGGTTGTAAAATAGGGAAAATATCATAATGTGGGAGTACCATATTGGAGCATGATACTAGTTATTTATTTTGTAAAATACTAGATCTTCTTTGCTCGAATCCCTAGAAAAGTTACCAAAATCTATTGGTAAACAAATTTTTCTTTTAATAAATTAAATAATCAAAAACCTCTATGTGCAAAATCAAAAGACAAATATAATCTTCCAATAGTTGAGGAATCTAAGCTTCTCTAATTCCTCTCTAAATTTTGGGAAGGTTTAGCTCCTTTATCAGATTTTCAATGAAAAATACTTTTTAAAATAAGGATTACTTTTAACCAGAAAGTAATAAGGCTCCCCATCTATTCTTGGATAGAGGGACAATCAAGTAAAAAATAACTAAATAAATCAAGGATTGCATAAAATGATGAGAACACATAGTTTCTCTATAAATCACTATTCAAAAGAGATATGAAATAGATAGATTATCTAAGATATGCACAATATAAGCATCCAACATTAAAAAGAAATCCAACAATTCAATGTCAATTCAATTCTAAATTGACAGGAAAAAAATCCAAAGAATACAATCTTTGAATACATACATACATACATATATATAAATATATATATATATATATATAAGATCCTTTTCATTCAAAAACACTCCTATTTCTACATAACACTAGAAAGATGAACATTTTCATAACAACTAAACTAGATTTTAGTTCATAGTATGATATCCATCAAAAATTGCCAACCCTTTACACTACTGAGTTTCTAGCTTAAACAAAGTAACATCCAAGAATCTCCATCAAAACCTAATTCTCAAATGATTTAAAAGTAGTTAAAATAACTAAGTTTTCAATGGGTAAACAAACCCTATAAGTAACTAATTTAAAACTTAATCTTGAAAAGAACATAAAGAAAAGATTCCCTAAAGAGAATCATCATCATGTGACTCTTCTTCTTCTTCATCTTCATCCTGGGTAGGAGGTCCCTGTGCAAGTTTCCAAACCCTAAATGTGCCTATGAATTCTAACATGACACTCTTAGTTGGGCTTTTTATACTCTGTAAGTAGTTTTTCCACATGTCCTTATCTTGTTTCATTTTGGTGATACCATCTAGATATTGTGGAAGATGCTAGCTACACATGTTGATCATAATTTCTACTTTAGCAAGTCTGGAAGATCTTCTATAGACAAGTCCACTCCATTTTTATTGCATTTAGGGGTTCTTCATATTGTTTAACCAAAAATTCTACATTTGAACCTCCTTCTTTGAAAGGTTCCAAAGGAATCTAATTGATAGTCTGCAAATCTTTATCCACACCATCCTAAATTGTCTTGAACTCCTCAAAATACTATTTGTGGGGGATGGTTGAACCATAGTTAGAAACCCAACAAGCTATATTCTTTCATAATACATGGATTAGTCCTGCATTAACTAGTTGCAATGGATTCTCCTCTAGGAATTTATCCAAACCATACTCCTCTACATCTGCTATCTAAGTGACCATAGTTGATAATTTTTAGAATTCTACTTTCCATACTGTCACTTGTATATGAGCCTCACTTATCACAACTTCAGCAAGAGTAAATATCTTGTGCAAGTCATGTATGAACTTAGTAAGTAGAATTCTCACGCATTCTATCCAATTATGGATGATAGAGATTATGACCTTCCCCTTTCTTAAATCATTCATCAACTATTGATTCTTTGGTGCACTAGAATCAAATATTGGTTGAGATAAACTATTAGTTGCTAAACTTTTCCATTCTAATGATCTTACATATTCTGCCATTGTATGAATTTTTGTTTTCAATCTCTTCTTTTCAACACCATCCTTTTGTGATTGTAGAATAATTTTTTTTGTGGAGGATTCCACCTAGTGTTCTTTCATCTCCTAGTTGATCACTCCCAAATTACTGTGAGTCATTTCAAAATTACTCAAGTCTAGTGCACATGTATCATCCTTGTGATTATAAGTGGCCAAACCCAATAATATTGTTGCCTATTTCCTAATTGAACACTATTATGGATGAACTCTAAGTTCTTTGGGATTTTGAAGTTTTGGTAGTGTACTTACTCAAAATATCATTAATAGGGAAGAAAACATGGGCCAGCCTCCTCTTTTTGTTAATTGAAGCCACCAATCAATTTGGTGTGGAATCAGGAACCTTTTGATAGTCATCTAAACACATTAAAGATTATCAATGAGTACATCATGCATATCCCTATCTTGTTCACTATCAACCTAAATAGCTTCACTAGACACAATGGGTGTTTCCATCTTGTTCCTTCTCTTAGAACAAGATTTTTGTACTAGAGGAGGGTTATTTAACTATGCTCTATTAATCCTTGTGGATCTCCTATTACCTATAGATTTGAAATGAACATTAGAATATGAATCAGTTGAATTTTTAGTATGTTGGGTCCTTTTCATTATTAACCAAGAATTTGTTATCTCAAGCACTATCTTTGTTCTTTCAAGAATATTATCTTCTTCTTCTTCAAAATTCTAGTTTATAATAGCTTAGCTGGAAATCAAAGAATTAGTTATTTAGGTGCTTGTTAAATTTCCTTTATCTTATTTAATATCTAAGACATCTATACCCAAATCTAAATGGAAAATCTTAATTTGGGTAATGTTAAACTTGCTATTCTCTCTCCCCCAAACTTCTAGTTCATTTATACAAACCTCCCTAAAGTATTCTATATTAGGGACATGCAAAAACTTCACACAAGATTGATACAAATGATGAGCTATCCATTTTCTATCAAAGTTTTATCTACCATGATAATAGCCAAGGTGAAATTTCATTAAATCTAAACTTATGCATGTAGCATCCTCCATACTCCTACATGTTAGTTTACCTAGCTTTAGTGGGAAAATGACATAAGAAGCGTTGGAAATATAAGAGGAGTAACTGAGATGGGAGGGGTGAATTGCCTACTACAAAAATAAATCCTAGATCTCTTAGATGTCAATATAAATCATAACTTTGATTAAACTATATCTTGTTGTAACTTGGCAAACACACATGCACTCAATTTACACTAGCAAATGATGTAACTTGGTAAACACTAAAATAACTTGACAATTACTTAACATGAAAATATTAAGATATTATCTATGGTTATCCTCATTTAAATTAGTTGTATACACATAAAATAAATAGCATGAACACAAGTGACACCAAAATTTAATTTGGAAACCCTATTTGGGAAAAACTATCAATTGCAACTAGTTACTAATTTTCACTCTTTTGCAGTGAGCCCTATGAGGATCCAACCCTGTTAAAGGTTACAAAACACACTATTAGGTGTGACCCTATTAGAGGATTTAATCACCCTATTAGGAGTGGGCTTGTTAGAGGTCTGTAGACACTTATATCTAGAAATGCCACCTTGTTAGAGGATTTAAAAATAGCTATTAAGCCAACTCTATTAAGAGATTTTGATCACTACTACAATGGTTAGAAAGTAACAATAAGATGACCTAATTTTTGATGCAAGTAAATTGTTGACTACAGATCTTAATTCTAGATTTTATACTTGATCCTTCCTGATCGAATGCACCTTTCTAGCTCAGGAAGGATATTCTACTTATCCTTCTAATTTTCTTCCTCTAGGCATCATTAAATCTTCTATTATGTTTCACACATTCAATCCTTAACTTAACCTTATATTTATATCTTACACAGTGTCAAGTAAGCTTGAATACAACTTAGAATACTTAATATTCATCTCCATAGTTTTCCAAAACCAACAAACAAATTAATTGAGCTCAATATGAAAAAATAAGAAAATCTTTCATTAGCCAACCATGCTTGGTAGTTGTTAACTCATAAATGATTTTCCTATATTAACCAAGTGAACTCAAATAATACTATATATTCACAAAGTTCCTTTGGTAACCAAGTAAGCTTACTTAACTCTAGTTCCATCCAAAATTTTCTTCATTAGCTAAGTGAACTTAGTTAACTCTCAACTTGTGCAAACTTTCTTTTGATGCCTAAGTGAACTTAGGAGGCATTTTCTTCTAAACTAGGAAAACTCTAGAATGCTCAACAAACATAGGAAACTATCTTTACTAATGGAGTGAGTTTGACATACACTAATTGGCAATGATATGGCATTTTATGTAACATCAAAGATAATACACAATTAATCAATTATTTTCAATAATCTCCCTCTTTGGCATTGATGGCAACACAAAATGTCATAATACAATGAAATTTTTAGAGCAAGAATAAAGTAAGGAACATATCTTTAGTTTCATTCTGATTCTCATCTTTGAGAACTCCCTCTATCAGTGTGAACTCCCTTTACCTTAAGTTTCTCCCTATATTAGTAAAACTTTGACTTCAACAACTTCTTCTGATAGAAAACTTTTGTTTTTTATGCTAGACCAAGTTCTCCCTCTTTGACATCTCATGCTAAAGATAATATTTAGTGAATATCAATGCACCTCATGTACTAATTCATTTGCACTGTGCCTTTGTCAATATTGTATCATATTTTATCTTTGACATGCTCTAGTTGATGCATCACTAAACTTCATTTAGTGAGCTTTAGATAGGGTAATGACCCCTAACTTACCTCTTAGATACAAAAATGGATCCTTAGGTAATGACTTAGTGAATACGTCTACGATTTGTTCTTTAGTATTCACATATTCCAATCTTACCTCTTTATCTTGTATCAATTATTTTTAAAATGATATTTTATAGCAATGTGCTTGGTTTTGGTGTGCATCATAGGATTCTTTGATATATTAATTGTAATAGTGTTATCACAAAAGACAACCATTAGATCCTTGATCTCTATCTTCATACCTGCAACCGATTGCTTGAACAAAATAACACTGGAATAATTAACTGCCGCTACCACATATTTTGCCTCTACTATAGATTGAGAAATACAATTCTTCTTCTTGCTTGTCAAAGATACTAGTCTTTTACTAAGAAAGAATGCTCCACCACTTGTGCTTTTTCTGTCATCAACACTTCCTGCCCAATCAACATCTATAAATGCTTTCAAATCCAAATTGTCTCTTTTTTTGTACCATAATCCATATTATTCAATACTTTTTAGTTACCTCATGATTCTCTTGATTTCCATCATGTGATTTTCTTTGGGATTTTGTGAGAATCTTGCCACCATACCAACTATTAATGCAATATCAAGCCTTGTGTGTACTACATATTGCAATTTTCCAATCATTAATCTGTATGTGGTCTAATATACTTTTTTGGAAAGGTTATGTCCATTATATAGAGGTGTTCCAACTAGTCTTCAATATTCCATTCCAAATTGCTTTAGTATCTCCTTGATATATTTCGATTGAGTAATGTAGATACCATCTTTCTTCTTCTAAATCTATAATCCAACAAAGAATTTTATCTCTTCAAACATGTACATCTCAAATTCTTTACTCATCTATTCTAAAAATTCCTTGCATAGATCATAATTTCTTGTAAATAAAATATTATCCACAAAGATTTTACCCAACATGATTTGTTGGAAATATTCAAGACTATGCTAAATTACTGAGAGGGGAGGGGTGAATCAGTAACTTCTAAAACTTTAACAATTTTAATTCTTAATCCAATAATCCAATTAGTAATTAATTTATCACATATGATCTAATTGCATGCATGAGAAACTAAAAACATGAAAGCATCCATAACAAATTGACACAAAGATCTGGTGACCCAGAAAGCTTCCAAATAGAAAGTAAAACTGAGGTGGGGATGATACTCACAAACTTTAGTACTATAGCATAAAGTTGGTCTATTAAGGCTTACATTGATCACTTTTGATGATCTGATCTATTAGGAGCAATTAGGACTGCTAGGTCCACCTTGTGAGAGGATTTACAAACATACAATAAAGTATGCACTCGGTAAAGAGATTTATAAAAGACTATTAGGTCTACCTTTTTAAAGAATTTTCATTGGTTCATCTATTAGGATGAATTAGTAGTAGATATTTTATTTGTAACTAGGTTTGTTGAAAAAGATTCCTTTGTGAACTGATCACCTTTCTGTGTTAGATATGTCTTTTCTACTCCTTATGGTGTTATGGCCTTTATAATTTTTTCTTCTACTACATTCATAATTTGAACTTTTGCATCCATATTCACATTCACATTCACATTCACATTCACATTCTTTGATATGGTAAAATATATTACACATATATACCAATCCAAATTTCATAATTACAAAGTTGACCATGATACAAGTTAACACAAATATTACAAAGTTGGCCCACATGAAGACACTTGTGTTCTGAAGATTAACTCAGTGAGGTTATGATACTCAACATGCTTGGCATCATCATGCACTCAATAGACCTAGAAGCTCAGTCCATACTAATCACTTTCAAGTAATCTTGAACTTGGTCTATACTAGTGACTCAGTAGATATTGTGCAACTTGGAAAACACTAAATCACTTGGTTAGCATAAAGTAGCTCAATTAAAACTAGCTTCACATCACTCGAACTGCAAACTCGGTAAGCATTTCACTACTCGATAACCAATGATAAACTCAGTAGCAACTATATAACCTAGTGATATCTGAATTACATGGAAAAGATATCTGAATTACATGGAAAACACTAAGAACTATTCTATGATCTTGATATCTATACACAATCTAAATAAGTTTGTGTCACTAATAACAAACTTGATTGATATGTCAACAATCTCCCCCTTTGGCATTAGTGGCAAAAACACTTATTAGCCAAAACTGAATACCTTTCATCACCACATGCATATTTTTGAGATTTTTCAAAATTGATTTTGTAAGGTATATACAATTTACTATACATCTTTTTCTATATACAACATGTCTTATTGATCATTTCACACTTGTTACAAGTTCTTCCCCATAGCATATTTCTTCCTCATACTATGTGTCTCTCCCCTTTTTCACAGTAATGCCAAAGATTTATTCTAACTTATTTACATAGAAACACCAAAATGGGATAATAATTCATGATGTATCTTGAGAATGATTACCAAGGTTTTATCCCAACTTTCTTGTAGGACCTTGCATGTATGAAGTGTAATTTGTACCTCTACTAGTAGTTCAATCATATGGTCCATAATAGAGAAGTTATTATCATGGATCAAAGTTTTTGAATATACAATATGTTTTTGCATTGCATGTATGTTTGGAAGGATCATATTTTGTATGTCAATTAATGTTGATATGATCCTTGCTTCTTCTCTTAGCAATTTAGCTTGCATGTTTGATAAAAATTTGATTTTCTTCAAATATGCAGAGCTTGAACTAGGGTCAAGTTGTAGCTATTGAGCACTAGCCTTTAGATCTATATCTATTTTGGAAAATTTGTCCTTTATTTCCTTTGTAAACTTAGAGACATCACATAGTTTTCCAAAAAGTGATGACACATTTGAAAAGAATGATTCAAGATTGACCAAAATTGTAGAAAGATCTACTTAATGAATGGCTATTTTTTGAGCAATGTGCTCGAGCACTTTATTATTAAATTTATTTTTAGCCTTTTCCACTAGTTTATCTTGTCCATTAGTGCCCTCATTGAATTTCTAGACTACTTCTGCTAGTTGGTACAAAATAGGTTGAGAAGAATCAATCTCAATTCCTATTGCCTCTATCAGAATGTTCTTGGCATCTTCAATTAACTTATACTCTTTATCTCTCTCTTCTCTTAGTCTTTTCTATTTAGCCTTTTTCTGCAGGAGCTCACCAAATGTCTGTATTTGGTCTAGAGTAAGCTTCTAAATATCCCAATTGAGGATTACTATTTCCTCATCTAAATTGATGTCTTCCTCTATCTCCTTTCCTTTCCCCAAAAAAATTTGTGCTTGGTTGAACCTTAGGCTCAATTATCCTTGCACTTATTGCTTTTGTATCCAAAATGGAAAAAATAGTAGACATACTTGGGCTTGTAGTAAAAATTGATACTGTACTGATTGAAGGAATACTTACATAAATACTTGAAGAATCCAAAATTGATGAAGTCAAAATTGTAGTAACCAAAATTGATGTAGTCAAAGCTAGTGTGCTTACCACTAATGTACTCAAAATTGAATTAGTCAATGTGTCCATAGTTGATGATGCCAACTCGGTTGATGAAGAAGGAATTTGTCACTTGATAGATGAAGTATAAGTTACTTCTGTCAATAATGTGCTGAGCTAAGTTGGGGCAAAGAGTGATTGGACATTTGATATATCACTAGTAGTCACAATCAAACTTGTTGAAGTTTTCTCCAAACTTGATGTAGTCAATGGTTTACTTGGGGAGCGAGGAAGAGATGCAATGATTGCTGCAACTATCTTAATTGGGTCAGTCTCCTCATCATCTTGCTTTTCTTCCTTGGTAGCCATTTGCTCCTTGTATCCTTCATAATCAACTATAACAAAATGAGTTCATCCTTCATCATCCTCTTCATATTTTTCATCATCATCATCATCATCCTTTACTTCAACTAGAAAATCACTTGGTTTGTGAAGATTATAGATATTTTTCCAAGTGTTTTTTGCCTTCCTAATAACATGCTCAATATCCTTGATTAAAACCAAAAAAGTATTAAACTTTAGAGTCATTTTTTCTTCATTTTTCTTTAATGATTCTTTCACCTCAACATCTAATATTCTCAATAATAATTGCCTCAAGGTTTGTGCATATATGTCTTTGACTATTTGCATAGCAAAACCCCTTCTTGGTTTTATCTTTTCTAATAATTCACTTGGAACTTGAGAAGTGATATGATCTCATGAGTATTTCCACTTACCCATTTTATTTAGCACTAGGTCTTCAACTTTCTTTTGTTCTTTTTCTGTCCTAATCTCATATTTCAATGATTTAAATTTTTTTTATCCCTACTACTTCTTCTAATTGCTTTAACTTGTCCTGGAAGGTGAGTAGAGGTCTACTAAATATAATGTCACCTTCTTCCTTGTCAGCTTTCTTTTGTGACCTCCTTTTGAAGACTATAGTGGCTGGCTTTGGTGACTTGGTGATGATCACCTTGTCCTTCTTCTTTAAAGGCTCTTCTTTCTTAGATTCTTCCTCATCCTCTACTTCCTCCACATCCTCACCTTTTCCCTCGGTTAACAAGAGAGGTGCACTTGATTTCAGCTTTGCTATCCTTCTCTTTCCTTTATTGACCACTTGTGGGAGCTTTATTTCAAGTTCAATCCTAGCCTTGGCTTCATCATCCATTCCAAAATAAGGGGACTTAGGATCAATTGGTTCATTAACAAGAGCTTTAATAATATCCTTTGTCTCATCAATATTCATCTCATAGCCAAGAGGTTTTACCCATGCAATTCTAGGCTTAACTGCCTAGATATACACCTTGTCACTATCCACCATGAAGCATACATCATCCTTATAGTCTTCAACTAACCTCTTCAGAATCCTGAACGTATTGTTCATTTTTTCCTTGAATACATCAAAGTAGTTGTCTGTGATGTCCTTGTTTTGACATATAAATTAAACCATAGATAAGTATTATACATAAAGTATATTATTTTAAAATAATTCATAATGTATAATTATACTAAGATATGAATATAAATTATATCATAATAATATAATTATAATTATCAACTATATATATAATTATATATCCACATATAATTAGATATTTAAATATATGTTATAGATAATTATAGATAATTAATATATATATACATACATATATATACTATTTAAGTACAATAGTATATGGCAATTATATCTTTGTTATATATATTAAAATAATATTGTTATAATAAATGATTTATATATAATATATAATCATATATAATTTAATAATATATAATATAATTAACATTTTTGAAAGGACATTTCCCTATGAAATATCATCTATATATAATATCAACTTTTGAGAAAGAGGGCACATGGATTATTATGAAAACTGATAGAAGTAAAAAGTGAATAAGAAAATGTCCTAAATGGTACATTACAAGTGGTATTAGAGTGAAGTTTGGAATGAAAATAAGGAAGGAAATGATAAATATTGTCCACCACATACGGTGAAGGATCTATGCCAACAAGATCAACTTTTACATACAGTCCTACGTCATAGAGTACAGTGAAGAGCCCTATGCAAGAGGATTGATGCTGGTACTGTCCTTATATGTAGGCCATTACCATTATTAGATATAAATATATACAAACATCCAAATTGACAAGGTAGTTTAATAAAAAGTGATCGATGAGGGAAAAGTGATTATTATTAGTTTTATTAAAAGAATATATTTAATTGATAAATTGAATCAATATGGATTAAAAGGATATACATTAAAGATTGGTAATTGAATTAATATAAAAGGAATATACATTAAGTTGGTGTTGTGGTGTTCACAACACACGCCCCATCCCTTACTAGGAATGGGGACCCCCAACTTTTTTAACTCCCAGACTCATAGTTCGGGTGTCAGGAGAAGAAAACTCGGTTAAATAAGTTAGAAAGTTGAGTCCAAAAAACACAAAAAAATCAAAAATTGAAAAAATAACAAAAAAAATCAAAAAACACAAAAAAAAAAAAAATTTATCCAAAAAAAAAAAAGTGCTACCGAAGGCCACACACGTGCCCCAAAACATCATGCGCATGCTGCCAAGAGGAGCGCGCACACCCCCAAGGTAGTGCGTGCATGTCGCCATAGAGGGTTGGGTGTGCTGCCAAGGCACAACATGCGCGCCTCCAAGGCACAATGCACGTGCGCTGCCAAGGCACATTGCGTGCACCACCAAAGGGCCGTGCGCGTGCGCCACTAGAGGGTCATGCACACGTTGCCAAGGCAGAGTGCGCGTGCCACCAGAGGGCCATGCACACTACCAAGGAAGAGCACGTTTGGGCCGCCATGCTCCCAAGGACCTTGTGTGCTTGTCAAATCACTTTTTCACCTTCAATTTTGTCTGAATAGCCATAAAAGGGGTTTAAAATATATCGTTTAAGTATAAGTTGAGATAGGTTTCAGACCTCCCGGAGATAAGGTAAAGATTCTAGGAAATTTCAGGGCTTCAGAAATCTAGACTTAGCCAAATTTTAGGGCTTCAAAATTTTAGACTTAGCCAAATTTCAAGATTCACCTCAAGTTTTGTTTGAGTAGCTAGTGTTTTTGCTATGCATTGTTAACTCTACGCACTAATGTTTGCTTCTTTTGTAGGTAAAAAATTGCATTCTCAACTTGTTGAGATCATAACTTTTGACTCGGGCCTTAGAATTCAGAACCACTTACACTATTGGAAAGAAGAACTGAAGATCTAATTTCAATCCCTAAAATAGCGAGCCTTCGATTGCCCAATTTTAGGGACTGATGAAGGTTCCGACTTGAAATTTTGAGCAAAAGACCTCCAAAAAGGTCATTTAAAAATGCCTAGAAATTTTGTGAAAAAATATGAAAAAGTTGCAAACATTTAATTGTCTTGGATAATTTGGATCACATGGTTTCTTGCTGGGAAGGATTGGACAGGTGGAGAGAAGACAAAGGTCAAAGATATAGAGGTTGGACCCATAAAGCAAATTAGGTTCCTCATCTTATGTAGCATTTCGGGACAAGATTCAATGTAGCTTCCTTGAGATTTTTGATTGAAGAAGTAGAGGGAGTGCAAGTTTATGAAATTAATTGGCTATAAAGAGGGTGTAAATCATCAAAAAAGGGCATGGAGCGTATACAAAAAGTGATCTAAAATCTCATTTGAGCAAAACCCAGAAATCATTTTCAAAATTGAGAACTTTAATTTTTTGGTGAATTGAGCTCCGCAGGTCCATAGATCTACAACTCCGTAGATTTGTAGCTCCGCAGCTTTGTAGGTACGCAGCTCCATAGCTATGCAACTCTACAACTCCACATTTTCATGTAGCTTTGCAATTCAAAGGTGCACCAAAAGTTGGCTGCTAGTCTCAAAAATATCACTTTCCATGCATTAGGAGCACATTCTGATGGCAAGTTAACTCCAGCACACATCAAGTGAAGGGCCAACTTCTATTTTTGGTTTCCCCATGCAGTTCTACTTCGAGTGATGGATTCCTCCTACTTTCTCTCTCATGCTTTCATTGTTTTCAACATGTAAAGGGCTCATGCATCCAATTAATGAATAAAATATGGATGGAGTCCCTCTAAGCACTAGTTAGATTAGCAATTTGTATATATTTAGTTTTTTTTAATTTTTTAAAAGCATTTTATTGCATCAAGATATCTCTCACTCTCAACACAAATCGAGGAGATGATTTCTTATAAATACCCCATTGCAAAATGTAAGAAAGGCCGCCATTATTATGCAATAAAGTTATGCTTTTGGTGCTAGCATTCAAAGTGTAGTTATTCTTGCCTGAATGTGTCATTGTTTTATGTATTTATTCATGAGATTGTGATTGAACCAAAAGTTTATTGTGTTATTTCTGGTTGTGCGATGTTTTAGTTCTGGTGTTTGCTATAGATATATGAATTTTGTTGACGTAACGAGCTTGAGAAGAAATCACCCGATTCTGTCTACATAGCTTTTTGTCTCACATGAGTGCACTTTCTATGGCCTTGCGATTTGATGAAGAGTGAAACATCATTCGATTTGTTAAAGATTCTCACTGATGATTGCATCAGTGGATTCTAGGAAGCGCTGCTCTTGTTTTCATTGATTTCCTACCGATTTCCTCAAAGGTTTAACTCACAGCATGTTGTGTTCTGTAGCTTATGTCCATTTAGGAATTTCACTTTCAAGTTATTTGATTTCATGTTATTTTCTTTTAGTTTCATTATTTGCTTTGCTAACCCCCTTGTTAGAATAGGACCTCATAGTAGCTGCATTGTTAGAGTTGCATTCATTGAAAAATAGAAAATACAAAAATATTGTTCTTTTGGTGTGATATTTTGGGATAGCGAACAAATTTTACTTGATTCCAAGGTAAAAGAGTTTTTGGAACCAGCAAAGGCCTCCTTGTGAACATTCACATTTATCTTCTACTAAGCAGATTTTGGTACGTCGCAAGACAAACACTGAACCTTGGAGTGAGTCCTTAAAAAGATTTTCTTTTCAAGAGAGGAATTACACTATGGATTCCTACTGTTGACCTCGTGCAAAAAAAATGCCCAATAGTTGGCAATTGAATTAAAAGAATATACATTAAGTTGATAATTGAATTAAAGAATACACATTAAAGTTGATAATCAAATTGATATTAATAAAAGACTATACATCAAAGATGATAATTTGATTAATATTAAAGGAATACATTATATGAGTAATTGAACTGATTAATTTCTCTATCAAAGGAGGCCTTAGAATAGAAATTGAATAAATATTAAACCCAATAAGATCATGATTCTCCAAATTGAGATAAGGCCTACAATGGAATGGACTGGGTGATACCACTCGGGGTACTGGATAAAGCCTATGAGTACCAGGTAAGGCCTACGGTGGAGTGGATATCCCAAGGTACATCATACAAAGGTACCTTCTTGGGAATAATAATCAGAGAGAGGTAATGATAATGAGGGAGAAAAGTGACGCCCATTATTGGGTAATAGGGCAGCCCATTATCGTTTCTCTTCCCGTACATAGAAATTGATGAGTTAATATTATAATGAATAGATACTTTTGATTGAAAAGTTGGTAAATTGAGACTATAGACACCTTGTCAGGAGATTGATTTATATATAATGTGTACTAATGATTTTTTGGTTGCAGGTTCACAAATAAGGAAATGCATAACATGTGTATTGTGTGTTTGCATCGTGTCTACTTCATGTTTTCATCTATCTACTTCGTGTATGCTTTGTGCTTTAATGCATTCATGTGACTAATTTTTTATTCATTAAGATGTATACCTCATAAATCTTTTAGGCCCTTGTATGCAATTATGTTTTGTGCCTATGAAGGAGCTTGTGTATTAATGATTTTTCTTGAGAACAAGCGAATTCGAGAGGGGAGGACTTATAAATTAAATGATAGATAATTATTATACATAAATTATATTATATTAAAATTATTGATAATGCATAATTATACTAAGATATGAATATAAATTATATCATAATAATATAATTATAAATATCAACTATATATATATAATTATATATCCATATATAATTAGATATTTAAATACATGTTATAGATAATTAATATATATACATACATACATATATATACACTATTTAAGTACTATAGTATATGGAAATTATATCTTTTTTTTTTATTAAAATAATATTTTTATAAATAAATGATTTATATATAATTTAATAATATATAACATAATTATCTTATTAAATATAATTAACATTTTTGAAAGGACATGTCCCTATGAAATACCATCTATATATAATATCAACTTTTGAGAAAGAGGGCACATGGATTATTATGAAAACTGATAGAAGTAAAAAGTGAATAAGAAAATGTCCTAAATGGGACATTACATTGTCCATGATGTTGTTGTAGTTCTCATCCATCTCGGCAATATACTCATTTATTTGGTAGAGCATAGTCACATCTTTTCTCCAAGCTATAGTGCCTTTAGAAGGGAAGAACTTTTGTACATAAAAGAATAGGTAGGTTAACAATGAACCAAACTTACATGGGTTGTTCTTTGATGTTCTTCTTCTTACCATGTTTTTGTTGAACTATCTCAACAATAGGTCAGCAAGGTCATATGACAATTTGTTCTTAACCACCTTGTATGCCAAATCCACGACTTCACACGACACACTATTTAGTTAGCTTGAACTATATATCTTGTGTGTAATAACGTGAATTCCAAATTTTAATTCTACATCAGTGACACTATTGATTTTCATTCCTCAGCCATCCTATTCAACTAGGGTTTTCTTCTCCAACTCTGCCCAACCTAAGGTTTTTGTCATTTTGGCTTTGGCTAGCATAGGGAGGCTAGTGATTCAATGAATCATTTTCTTTGTTATCAGAATTGGTTGTCCTAACCACACCTACTTGTTATGCACCTAGCTAATGATAAATCTAATCCATTTTATTTGAAATTCTCAGGGCATATGGGGGATATGTGTTAACCCTTTGGTGATCTGAATTAAAGATTCAGATTATAATACCTGGTGTGAAACCTCCAGTATTGAAAAACAATAATAATGAACAATAAGATTGCCAACCAAAAAATTGAAAACTCCATTCTATTGGAAATATGAGTTTATACAAATATGGAGGATCTCAAGGGTCACTAGAATCCCCTCGAAAATGAAAATGAAGAGTCATTGAATGTGTAATACAAATAAACTTATTCAAACCACCAAGATTATCAAAAAACTATATAAAAAAATAGGTCCACTTGGATAAGGCATAACTTTCTAGTCCTAGCTCCGATTTGTAAATCGTTTACTTTGTTGGAAAGCTGGTCAAAAACTCTAGAACCAAAATTGGGACATAGAACCTAGAACCATTAAGATTGTCCCAGAAATGCTCCGAAGGCCTTCAAAAATGCAGTTTATTAAGCCATAGAAAAATACTAAAGAATTTTATTATTTTTGTATTTTTCCACTACCAACCTAATCATTCCTCCCCCCTTGAGAGGCAATGGGCCCCATTGCACTAATCTGCTGCAATAAGTGAGGAAATTGTGCTTCAATTTGCTCCTTGGTTAACCACTTGACTTGATGAGGATGTTGACCAGCTTGAACCACCAGATATAGAGGAATATTTTGATTTTGCAAAGTCTTTAAAATGACTTCAGTAATATGGTCACACTAGGCTAGAATAGTAGCAGATAAGTCTATGACTTGAATATGTTCAGTAGCTTGGGAAATGTCTAACAAAGGAGCAAAATAGGGTCTCAACAATTCGACATTGAAAATTGGATGCAATCCCAAAAATGATGGTAAATTAAGTTCAAAAGTGTTCTCACCAACTTGCTTGATAATAGTATATGGGCCATAATGAAGAGGACAAAGTTTCTTGTTTGTTCAATGAAGGTGCTCTTTTTGAAGATGTAACTATACCTTGTCACCAATCTGAAACTGATGAGGAGTGCAATGTTTATCATGCCTCTCTTTATACTTATGATTATTCTGCTCCAATATCTCATAAACTTGTTCCTGTAGGTGCCTAATGTTATTAATGAATTTTTCTACTCTATCTACCTCCTTGTCACTATTCAATATGCTATCAGACTGTAGAATTGGTAGTGCAACATCCATTGGTGCCAATGGCTGATACCCAAGACAAACCTCAAATGGACTATGCCCTGTAGTACTATGTAGTGCACGGTTGTAGCTGTGTTGCACATAGGGTAAGCTTTCATCCCATGTGCGAGGATGTTTTGAATGATACATCTGTAAGATATGAATGATCATTCGATTCACCAGTTCTATCTGGCCATCTATTTGGGGATGGAATACTATAGACTTTGTCAACTTTGTGTCCATTTTATCCCATAGTGTGGACCAAAATTTGCTGATGAATCTGCTATCCCTATCAGAAATAATGCTTTTGGGTAGCCCAAAATGAACCAAAACATATTCAAAAATAACTTTTTGGACATCATTCATCAACCTCATAAATGTGGCTGGGGCATTTGTTAGATGAAAAGGCATTACCAACCATTCGATCAAACCTTCCTTAGATTTGAATGCAGTCTTCCATACATCTATTGGATCAATTGGGACTTGGTGATATCCAGATTTCAAATCAATTTTTGTAAAAAATTTAGCCCCCCTATGTTGGTCCAATAGATCATCAATCCGAGGGATTGGATATCTATTTTTCATAGTGATTTTATTCAATTCCCTATAATCAATACAAAGTCTCCAAGTTCCATCTTTCTTTCTAGCAAGGACAATTGGACTACCACAAGGTGAAGCACTTGGATGAATGTGTCCTTTTTGAATCAACTCTTGAATCTGTCTCTTGATCTCATCATTTTCTAGAACTAGCCTCCTATATATTGGCTCATGTGGTAGTGGTGTGTCTGGGATTAAATCAATAGAGTGCTTGACTTGACAATGTGTTGGGACTCCCACTGGTGATTTAAATACACTATGCTATTCTTTCAACATCTTATCCATCTAATTCTTTTGGTTTTCTATTATGGTTACCTTAGCATGTGTATTAAGGACCACTGACTTTGTTTGTTCAGAATGAACCATGAGAAGAACAAAAGCCCTAGTTTGAGCAATCAAACATTTGCATTGTTTAGCACTAATTAAAGAAGCAGTTTGTATTGGACATACCTTTGGTATTCGATACCTCTTCTCACCAAGCTTGATTGTAACACTACGTGTCCTAGATTCATATATTGCATGCCTTTGATACATGTAAGGCTGCCCCAATAATATGTCACATACATCCAGTGGTGCCACATCACATATCACTTCATCCTTGAAAGGCTTGATTGAATATGACAGATGACACTGTTGAGTTATTTGAATATCTTGTCCTTTATTTACCCACCCCATAGAGTATGGTTGTGGGTGTCTTGTCACTTTCAAATTCATTCGTTTGACTGTCTCCTTGGATATCAAATTCTTTTGGCTCCCACTATGAACAATAAAATGTAGAGGTTTTCCATCAACCCACATCTGTGAATGAAAAAGTCTCTCTTCATCTTCACGATGCATTACTTTAGCAGTTCCAACTATGGCATATGGGTCTGCTTCTATGATGGAGTCATTATTCTTTTGTTCATAACTATCTATTGGTGATGATTCAGCTTCAGGTTCAGCTTGCTCTCTTCATATTTCTGTAATAAGATTTTTAATATTTTGACAATCCTTTGTATTATGGGTTGGAGATTTATGCATCTCACACCACATTCCTATATTATTTTGTGTCTTTTTTGCAGCCCACCATGTGTTCTTAGATGAGTTTGAGTGAGGTTCCTTAGTCACATATTTTCCCTCAGATTTATTGTCACCTTCAATCTTTGGCTTATTATTTGCAAAGTAATCCCTCTTTCCTTTATACTTCAATTTTTCCTCAATTTTTGTAGCATATTTATAAGTAGTTGCAAATGTTTCAATATTCAAAAATTCCATCTTTGTTTGAATATACCTGTGAAGTCCACTATGATATTTCAGAATTCGATGATTCTCTGAATCCTTAATACCAAGTTTTGCTGAAAGTGCATGAAATGTATTGGTGTAGTCTTGTACAAATTGGTCCCTCTTCTGTTGAAGTAACTACCATTCTATGTATTTCTGTTCATACATATCCTCAGAAAGATATGCTTCTTTTATGTATTCTACGAATTCTCCCCATGTGGGTTTCTTGTCAACATACGTTTCATTAGAAAAATTTTCATTGTTTATTTGTTAATTTAGTTTCCCAAGCCAATTTCACATGAGTTTCAGCTTTCAAGAGAGAAAATGTAATTTTTTCTGCATCTAAGAAGTTGTTTATAGAAAAATACCTTTCTAATTTCGATAACCAATTATCAACAGCTTCAACATCGACTTTTCCTTCAAAATTTGGGATGTCAAAATTTACCTGTACTTTGAAAGGAGTAGTTCCATGAAATGGTGTTTCTGATCTAGAGGGTTGTTGGTTCTGGAGCATGAGTGTGAATTGACTCATCATCTGCTCTCGTTGCTTATTCAAAGCCTCTTCCAATAGCTTCATTATATCGTCTGACATCTTCGGTCATGTGCATCTCAAAGGTGGATATAATGGCAAATCCTATGTCTCCAATCCTAATCTTTGGTAGGATGTCCTTGTGTAAATTGGCATAAAAGGAGCATTCCCGTTCTAATACCACTGATCTGAATTAAAGATTCAGATTATAATACTTGGTGTGAAACCTACGGTATTGAAAAACAATAATAATGAACAATAAGATTGCCAACCAAAAAATTGAAAACTCCATTCTATTCAAAATATGAGTTTATACAAATATGGAGGATCTCAAGGGTCACTAGAATCCCCTCAGAAATGAAAATGAAGAGTCATTGAATGTTCAATACAGATAAACTTATTCAAACTACCAAGATTATCAAAAAATATATATAAAAAAATAGGTCCACTTGGATAAGGCATAACTTTCTAGTCCTAGCTCTAATTTGTAAATTGTTTACTTCATTGGAAAGCTGGTCAAAAACTCTAGATGTGCCCGAGGAAGATTTTCCCAGAAATGCTCTGAAGGCCTTCAAAAATGCAATTTACTGAGACATAGAAAAATATCGAAGAATTTTATTATTTTTGTATTTTTCCACTGCCAACCTGATCATTTGGCTTCCAAATGTTGTTGTTCAAGTTTGAAGGCTCCATTTACACATAATTGACTCGAGGCATCATCCATTTCTAGAGTACCAATTTCTTGAATAGAACATTTTAAATGAGTACAAATTTTGTTGATAATAGGTATCTTAGGAGGAATTTGGGATTGAGCTCCTCTTGGATCTAGGGTTTTAGCAACTGCAGGAGTGAGTTTGAAATCTGGTGCATTCCATTCAACTCCACAAACCAACATGTTAGATCCTTCCTTAACCTTGATACTACTAGATGCAATTTTTACTAGGTAGATTTTGAAAAACATTCAACGAAATTTTTTCTCAAATCACTTTGATCACACTGAAAATCATTCTTTGTAATAGAACTTAAAAATTATCAGTAAGAAATGAATTTTCTTCCATGCCTTTTGATAAAAAATTTCCATTAATGCTCAGTACAAAAGTAGATATGTTGATAGACTATCATCCACTACATAGCATTGAATACTTGGTGGCATCTTTGCAACTTGATAATCATAGTTGTTTTTATTACTCTTGACCTTGCTTGGTAGAGTCTATAATCTAACCTTGCTTAGTAGAGATGATAACTTGGTAATAATTAATACTGATCTTGCTCAGTGATCCCTTTGTATCTTGTTTATAGATTTGGATCGTTGTCACTTTTCAACTAAAACTAATTCGGATGTCTTCTTTGATAGCCTAGTTCCAGTTCTTCCTTGAGAACTTAATTAGAAATGTAGAGTCACCCAATTCTTGAGTGACTTTACCATCATTGTTTGGACCAATATACTCGGTAGACTTAGGAATACATTGCTATCTCATTTGCTTTTGGATGTTATCATATTTTGCCTTCTTTTCATATTCAATTGTACCAGTATTCATATAATTCTTGGCAAGATGACAAAGTTCTATACAAATGAAACATTTTTTGGTAATATCTCTTTTCCTAATATGACTTTTAACACAATTCATACCAATGTGTCCAAATTCTCCACAGTAATGACATGTACACTAGGTATTATAGTCCCAACCAAATATTGCTTTCACAATTTTCTCTGCAGGATTTAATGTCTTGGTTTTGCATTCTAATGCCTTGTGTCCCTGTTTCTTACATTTATGACAATTGCCTTCAAATCTTGGTTTCTCTTTGCATTCATTAGCCCTATGAATATGCTGATTTCAATTATAGCATTTTCCATTGAATTTTGCTTTTCCATTGCTCTAACATTTTTTTGATGTATGATCTTTATTACCACATTGATTGCATGTAGTTCTTTGATTCTTTTGAGCACCTTGTTTGGAGGATTCACCTTCTTCTTTGTATCCAATTCTTTCTTTTCCTTTTTGCCTATAGAGGTTTTTCTCATTCAATTGATTCATGTCTACTTGAGATTCTATCGTTCTCTCATTGATTTTCTCTTTAGAGTTTAGATCATTCCTCAATCTTTCATTGATCTATCTTTCAAAATTTAGATCATTTTTCATTCTTTCATTGATTTTTATTTAAGAATTTAGATCATTCCTAATTCTTTCATTTTCAAATCTCAGGCTCATGATTTCCTCATTTGCATTGGAGAGTTGATCAATAAGGTCTACTTGTTAAAGGGATTGGTTCTGGACTTTATTGTTCCTTCCATCTATCTCTTCTTTAATCTTGCTTCTCTGTTTCAAGACTTCACATAACCTTACTAATTGAATCTCTTGCTCTCTTCTTAGTTTCCTCACTTCTTCTTGTAGAGAACCATTCTTCTCTAGGAGTTCCTTGATTGCATCATTTGCTTCATCTGAGCTACTTGAAGGGTGAAATTCTTCAATTCTTTCTTCAATGTAGAGATGATCATTCATTTGATTTGCAAGTTCCTTTCTTCTTTTTAAGGATTGGGAAAGTTTCTCCTTAGCTTTCTTGAGTTGGGCAATGGTCATTTCCAAATCCAACTTTTCATTGTCAATAGCTTTGTCAAGTTTGAATATCTCCATATCCTTGATCTTTGCTCAAGTTGTTAAACTTTCTCTTGAGAACCACATTGCTTTGATACCAATTTTTGGAAATATGCAAGACTATGTTAAGTCATGAGAGGGGAGGGGTGAATCAAGAAACTTCTAAAAATTTAACAAATTCAATTCTTAATCCAATAATCTAATTAGTAATTAATTCATCACATCTAATCTAACTGCGTGCATGAGAAACTAAAAATATGAAAGCATCCATAACACTTTTACACAAAGATTTAGTGACTCAAAAACCTCTCAAATAGAAAGTGAAACTAGGGTGGGGATGATACTCACACACTTTAGTATTACAACATGAAGTTGGCATGTTAAAGCTTACATTGATCACTTCTAATGATCTACCCTATTAGGAACAATTAGGACTACTAGGTCCACCTTGTGAGAGGATTTACAAATATAAAATGAAGTATGCACTTAGTAAAGAGATTTATAAAAGATTGTTAGGTCTACCTTGTTAAATGATTTTGACTGGTTCACCTATTAGGATGAAGTAGTAGTAGATCTTTGATTTGCAATTGGGTTTTTTGAAAGAGATTCCTTTGTGAACTAATCACCTTTCTGTGTTAGATATGTCTCTACTGATCTTTATGCTATTATGGCCTATACAATTCACTCTTCTTCTACTACATTCATAATTTGAACTTTTGCATCCACATTCACATTCTTTAATATGGTACAATACATTACATATATATACCAATCTAAATTTCATAATTACAAAGTCGACCATGATACAAGTTAACACAAATATTACAAAGTTGACCCACATGAAGACACTTGAGTTCTAAAAGATGACTTAGTGAGGTTCTGATACTTAGCATCCACTATTGATGCTTGGCATCATCATGCAATTAGTAGACATAGAAGCTCAGTTCATACTGATCACTTTCAAGTAGTCTTGAACTTGGTCTACACTAGTGACTTAGTAGATATTGTGTAACTTGGAAAACACTAAATCACTTAGTTAGAATAGAGTAGCTCATTTAACACTAGCTTCACATCACCTAAACTATGAACTTAGTAAGCATTGCACTACTCGGTAAGCACTAAAAAACTCAACACAACTATAGAACTTAGTGACAATTGAATTACATGGAAAACACTAAGAATTATTCTATAAGCTTGGTAGTTATACACATTCTAAATAAGTGTGTGTCACTAATAACAAACTTGACTGATATGTCAACACAATTATCTTGTTTAGCCCTTCTTTTATATACAAGCTACTGTTATAAATTTTTCTTTGAAAACCAATCTTTATCCTATAGTTATGAAGTCTTTCATACCAAGCTCTGGGAGCCTGCCTCAGACCAAACAATTCTTTGTGTAATTGAAAGACCATATCCTTTTTGATAGGATCCACAAAACCTTCAGGTTGTTCTATGTAGACTTCCGCTTCAAGAATTCAATTCAAGAATATAGATTTTATGTCCATTTGATAAACTTTAAATTCTTTATGTCTTGCATATGCTAGTAGAGTTCTAATCTTGCAATAGGAGCAAAAATTTCACCATAATCAATAACTTCTTCTTAAGAATAACCTTTACAAACTAACCTTTCTATATTTATGAAAACTTCTCCATCTTCATTTAGTTTATTTCTAAAAACTCATTTTGTGCCAATTACATTTTATCCTTGGGTCTAGGAACATGAATCCAAGTCTTATTCCTCTCTATCTATTTTATTTCTTCATTTGTAGCTTCAATCTAGCTTTCATTATCGAAAGTATCATTAACATTTTTAGATTAAAATTCAGCAAGCAAACACATACCTTTCAAATTATTTCTTGTCATTTTTCCATCTAACTTGTCTCTAATGGTCTAATTAGGTGTATGGTTCCTTATGACATATCTTGCTAACACACATACTTTTGATTTAGAACACATTCCATTAACCTCTTCATGATCTTTTATATCAAGCTCATGTCCCACTGTCTATGACTCAGGTCCATTAGACTCGATTTGCTCTAGCACTAGCTTGGTAGCTTTAGACTATGACTTCGGTCTTTCAAACTGTGACTCAAGTTGCACTAGTTACAACTTAGTAGCTTTAGGAGATCTTGGGGACTCAGGAGGTGAGGCCTCCCAACTTCCAAATAGATTTGACAATGTATCAAGTTCATATTAATCAAACCTTATGTAATCCTTAGGTTTTTTGTTGCTTTCTTATTCACTCTTTTCTACAAACTCATCAATTCTCAAATGTGCACTTTCTATGATCTTATGAGTTGACAAATTTAAACATTTGTATACTTTACTTCTATAGGAGTATCCTAGGAATGTCCCTTCATCACCTTTGACATCACATTTACCTTTCTTATATTCCTTTAAGATATAACATTTTCTACCAAAAACTTTGAAGTAACTTACATTAGGTTTGTAGCCATACCATAGTTCATAAGGAGTTTGATTTGAGTCTTCCTTTAACTATACAATATTCAAGGTATGCACTGTAGTACTGATTGCTTCCTTCCAATATTTGATTGCAACATTCTTTTCAATCATCAAGGTTCTTGTACAATCCATGATGGATCTACTACTTCTTTTAGCTATACCATTCTGTTGTGGTATCCAAGGGACTGATACTTGTCTCTTAATTCCTCTTTCAATATAGAATTCATTGAACTCATTTGAAATGAATTCACCACCTCTTTTCAATCTCAAACATTTCATCTTCTTTCTAGTTTCTCTCTCTACTCTTGCTAGATACCACTTAAATTTTTGAAATTGTTCAAATTTTTCTTTCAAATACATTTAGTCACCATGCTAGAATAATCATCAACAAAAATAATAAAGAACTTGTCTCCATTGTAACTCTCTATTCCAATAGGTCCAAAAAGGTTTGTATGAATAAACTCCAAGACTTCTTCTAAATGATAGTTCTTGCTTTTGAAGCTAATCTTTCTCATCTTTCCAATATGAAATTTTTTGCATAGACCAATATCAGGTTTCCTCGGACTAGGAATACCTCTTACTCTTTTGTTCTTTCTTATCTTGATTAGATTATCAAAGTTTACATGACATAACCTTTTTTACCACAACCATCTTTCTTCTACTTGAGAAATAAAACATGAACTTTCACTAGGATCTAGGTAGAATAGATTACATTTTGTTTGTTTGCCAGACCTAACCACATTTCCTTTTCCATCCAGCAGTTTGATCTTCCCATTCATCAATTCTACCTTAAATTAAATGTTATTCAATTGTGCCACACTTAGTATATTATGGTTTAGTCATTCAACCCAATAAGCATTATCACATCTAATTTCATTGGTTAGTGAGATACAACCTTTTCCTTTTATGCAATGAGGTTTAATGTTTCGAAATCTCATACTACCACCATCATAATGTTCCATGTATTCAAACTTTATTTTATTACTACTCATATAATGTGAGTAGCCACTATCAATAATCCATGTATCATTCTTTCTAGAGAGATAAGTGTCATTCTATCTCCTTCATCATCAGATTCATCTTTTATAGAAATATAAACCCTTTCATCATCTTCACTACTATCTGAATCTTTGGCTATAAACAAGATTTCTTACCTTTGTCTTTGTATTCCTTTAAATTATTGAAATCCTTCTTTCCTTTGTACTTTTTCTACTTCTTTTCATCTTTTTCTTATATGTTTGAACATCTTGTAGTAATGTGTCCAACTTCTTCACAAGAGAAACAAATTAAAGGAAGTTTACCTTTATATTTTCCTTTGCTTTTGGGATACCTTCTTGCAAGTAATACTTCAATGGATTCAAGATAACTATCAAAACTATCTTCCTCTTATCTTTTAGATTATTTTCTTTTAGATCTTTTAGCTTTCTTCTTGAGTGATACCTTGGCTTTAAATGTAGACTCTAGATTTCTTAAACTAGGAGTATAATTATCATAGTCATCTAGTTCAAATGTTGTCAACCTTCCAACTAGAGCATCCAAAGTTATCTTTTTATTTGGATCGCATCTCATCTCTTGAATAGAAAACACTCTAATTGCATACATAGGTAGAAGGGTTCTACATACCTTTCTTACCATTGTAACATCTTCAATTGTCCCTCGAGAGGCTTTGATAGCACTAACATTGGCTTTCATTTTTTCAACATATTTTGCAATGTTTTCATCCTCTCTCATTTTCATCTAATCAAACTGACCTCTCAATCTTACTACCTTAGCTCTTTTTACATTATCATCACCTCCATAGATAACCTTCAATTTGGTCTACATTTCATGAGTAGTAGCATATCCTTTGACTTCATCAAATTCTACATAGTTAAGAGTTGTTGCTATGTCAATTATCATGATATTATGATTTTTCTTTTCAACAACTTCTTTTATAAAAAATGTACCAATAGGAGCTTTATAAGTAGTGTTTAAGTATTTTAAACCTAAATTACTAATGATTGTTAGATACAACTTCATAAGTTCCTACTATGCTACAAAGTTATCTTTGTTCAACGTGAGAATCTTTATTCTGTAAGACATCCTAATCTTTAGCTTAGGGCCTTGAAACCTTCTCTACAAGCACCAAGAAGATCTGATACCAATTGTTGGAAATATAAGAGGATTAACTTAGAGGGGAGGAGTGAATCAGTTAGTACAAAAATAAATCCCAAACCCCTTAGATGTCAATATAAATCAAAATACGGATTAAACTATATTATGCTCTAACTCAAAAAACACACATGCACTTGGTTTACACTAGCAAATGTTGTAACTTGGTAAACATTAAAAAAACTTAGCAAATACTTAACATGAAAATATTAAGATATTATTAGTGATTATGCTTATTTAACTTAGTTGAATACACATAAAAGAAATAGCATGAATACAAGTGACACCAAGATTTAATGTGGAAACACACTTTGTGAAAACAACCAATTGCATCTAGTTACTAATTTTCTCTCTTCTAAAGTGAGCTTTTTTAGGAGCAAACCATGTTAAAGGTTACAAAACACACTGTTAAGTGTGACCCTATTAGAGGATTTAATCAGCCTACTAAGAGTGACCTTGTTAGAGGTCTTTAGACAGTTCAATCTAGAGGATTTACAAATAGCTATTAAGCCAACTCTATTAAGAGATTTTTATCACTGCTACAATGGTTAAAAAATAATAATGAGATAACCTGATTGATGGTGCAACTAAATTGTTGATTATAGATCTGAATTTTGGCTTGTATACTTGTCATTACTGATTGAATGTATCTTTGTAGCTCAACAAGGATATTCTGCATATCATTCTAATTCGCTTCCTCTAAGCATCATCAAATCTTTTGGTATGTTCCATGTATTCAATGCTTAACTTGAATTTATATTTATATCTTACACAATGTCAAGTTGGCTTGGATATAACATAGAATATTTAATATTCATCTCGTTAGTCAGCTAGAACAAACAAACAAATAAATAGAACTCAATATGCCAAAAAAGGAAAATCATTCATTAGCCAATCTTGCTTGGTAGACACTAACTTAGAAATAATTTGCCTATGTTAACCAGGTGAACTTAGTTAACATTGCATATTCACATAGTTCCTTTAGTAACCAAATGAGCTTGGTTAACACTAGTTTCATCCAAAATTTTCTTCATTAGCCTAGTGAGCTTAGTTAACACTCAACTATTGATATCTTATTGAAAAGATAATTTGAGTAGAAATATTGTTGAAGAAGATTGTGTGTTTTAATCATTGTTTTGTCACTAATGTCAACCCTACTATATGCTGGTTAGATAATTGCTTATATGTTTCAAGTACTATCACTTAATTGATTGATGAAGATGATTTGATCAACAAGATGTAACAAAAATACCTAGAGGAAAGGTTGAGTTATGATTATGTATTGAAGTGCAAGAATTAGTTAAGATAGTGATAACATAATGTATTAATGATCTACTTGAGGTTACAAAATAATTGGCTACACTTAGAAAGTTTAGAAGAATAAAATTAAACAAAATTCATTTGCCAAGCTTGACCAAGTGGATAGTAGGTGCCAAGAAAATTTAGTGCAAGCCAAGAAAAAAGTTAGTTGGAGCTGAGTGAAAGCAAATTCTAGTGGATGTCGAGAAAGTTAGTAGATACTAAGTGATTTTCAATTAATGCCAAGTGCTAGTAAAATTCAATTGATGTAGAGTGATTTTATAGTACATGCCAAGTAACATAGTATGTGCCAAGTATTAGAAGATTGATAATATTGAGCTATTACATTATGATAAAGATTGAAGATTCAACAAATAAAAGTCAACAATTTTATTTTCTTGGAACTTGTGAATTAGGAGGAAGATAATATTGATGAGCTAGTGACATAGAATCTTATGTAAACTATTTTGGAGGTGAATTCAAATGGATTCTAAGAGAAGTTTTTAGAAAAGACAAGTTATGAGGTAGATACATTTTATCCTACTTGATCTATTAAAAACCCTAATTTTGGTGATGGATAATGAATGGAAAAATGTTCTAATTTCTTATATTTAGGAATGTCTAGTCACAAAGCAAAGAGTTAGAAATTTTTGGTGTGAAAATTTGACAAGGAGAAGAAAAGGGGTTTTGCATCATCAAGTGACCCAAGTAAAGAAGTCTACAATGGCATACTAAGCAAGAAGGCTTAAATAGGATGAATGCTTGAAGGGTGAACAAGCTTTTAGAGCTGCAAAGATTTGAAGCCTAGCAGAATTGAGGATTGAATAGCGATCTGTAATCTGCAAGTAAGGTTGTAAGTTGTATCAGATCAAAGATTTAACAATTGTATTAGCCTAAGGTAAATCATTTGGAGTAAGGTTGACTTAACAGTCATTGAAAAATCCTTTAACAGGGTGGCATTCCAAGTGAACAGTCTAAAGTCCTCTAACAAGGCTCACTTTTGATAGGGTGATTGAAATCCCTTAACCAAGTCACATTCAACAATGTGTATTGTATCTTTTAATAGGGTTGGCCCTTAAATAGGGCATCACTTCAAAAGAGCGAAAAAGGAGTAGCATGTTAGTAGTGGTTTTTCCCAAATTGGATTTCCATGTTAAATCCTTGTGTCAAATATGTTGATGGATATGTTGTGTTTCATGCTTTACATTTCTATAAGTTGATTTGATAGTAACATATCAGTTTTAGTTAACACACAATGAATGCATGCATGGTTAAGAATGTTTGATGGGTTCATTGAATTGTGAAAATTTTTATTTGTACATCTAAACCTTGAATAAATAATTCAACCCCCCTCTCAGTTATTTTAAAAGAATTCCAACAATTGGTATTAGAGCCATCTACTTAAGAGGATTAGTTTTAAAGTACTAGAAGCACAAAGATCAAGATGTCAAAAATAGAGGTACCCAAGCTCAACATAGATAACTTTCCTGCATGGAAAAGCTTGATGAAGCTACACCTTGGAGGACTTGGAAATTATGTACAATCTTGCATTACAGTAGAACATGTTGATCCAGGAGGAGCCCTAACTGGTAAAGATTTGAAGAAAAATAAAGAACATACTTAGGTGATGTTGGAGATTGCCTCTACCCTAAGCTATGCTGAATTTGATGATATCAAAGGCCTTAAAAGTGAAAAGTAGATGTGGGATGCTCTAGACACCATGTATGGAGGAGACAAAAATGTTCAAAAAGCCAAGTTAGAGAGCCTTAGAGGTAAGTTTGATGACATGAGAATGATAGAAGGTGAGAATATTGCTCAATATGTTGCTAGAATAAAAGAAGTTGTTAGTGCAATAAAAGGTGCTACTGGTAAAATAGATGATGATACTATGCTAAGTAAAGTCTTAAGAACATTGTTGTCTATGTATACCATTAGAGTATCTACAATCCAAGAGTTAAGATATAAACCAAGAATGATCTAACCCTTGAAGGTCTGGTAGGAAGACTCACTACTTTCCAGCTATCTAATTTTGACAACTACAAACCAAAGAGTATTGAATCAACTTTCAAAGAAAAATCATTACTAAAGGATTCTAAGGAGGTAAAGTAGAAGAAGAAAAAGAAAAGGAAGATAAAGTATGCATCTAGTAACAGTATCACAGATAGGGAAGAGATTGAACAATTGGAAGCATTGCTGGCAAGAAGATTTCAAAGAGGAAAAGACAAGTTCAAATGTAAGTTACCTATCATTTGTTTCAATTACAATGAAGTTGGTCATATTGCTGCAAAATGTACATAAAAGAAGAACTTCAAAAAAGGAAAAAAAAAAAAAAAGAGAGAAGATGATGGAAGAGACTACAAAGACAAAAACAAAAAGTCATGCTACATTGCTGATGAACATGACTATGATGAAAATGATGATGAAGTGGTATATGTTGCAATGAATGAAAAATTTGATGAGGATGAGGCAACTTCACTTATGACTTGTATGAACAAGAATGATAAATGGATCATTGACAGTGGATGCTCACATCACATGACTAGAGACAAAAGTAAGTTCATTACCTTAACCTGCTATGATGGAAATTGTCATGCCCAAAATCTAGGGGCAAAACACACACACACAATTTTTTATTTTTATTTTTAAATTAAACTTAAATTCTCTAAGATGATAAGGTTAAGGTAAAAAAGTTAAGATTAGTTAAAATGAAAGTACATTGCAAGACGGAAAAAAAATTACCTATCAACACCTTAAGGCATACAACTTAGTTTAAAAGAAAACATCTTGTAGGTTTACGTAGGTAGACTTAAACATTCGTGGACAAACCATTTAACTAAAATGACTATACTCCATAAATTATATGGTCTAGCTCTTGATAATCTTTAATTTCTCTTAACATGATAGTTTAAACTTTTATTGATCAATCGATTAATTAATCTAAACGATCCAAGTTAGCATTAATGAATAAAATACCCCTTAAGCAATTATCAAGTTTATAAAATAACAATTTGATTTGAGTGACCATTAAAATAGTATTTACTAATTATATTCGAGCTCATTGAATTAAAAGATCCTCAAATTAATATAGTGTAACATCCATGTTTAAACTTTATTTCTATTTTCAATTTTTTTTTTGAAACTAAAATTTAATTGGAATGAAAATATAATTCTAGCAGTGATGGAAATATCATTTCAAATTAATGCGATTATACAAAAGACAAACCCAAATAACCTTGACCTTTATGCTACTACCATAATAACACTAGATTAAATATGAATACCATTACTAATGGAATATAATTATTGACAAAAATCTAATATCTAAAATTTAATTATTCTACCAATAAATTAAAACTAATTTATTAAAAAAAACTACAACTAAAAAAAAACTTAGAACATATATTAACTAACTTATACAAGATAATACATACACAAAAAGAAACACTAAAATCTAACATATGCTAATATCTTAAAAGACATATTCACTTAATTACAAAGACAATTTCAACATTAACTAATAATTAAATTAATCTATACAAAAAAAAAATCTTTAATTTAAAAAATATATATTTATAAATCTATCTCACCACAACCTACAAACTACCTATACCTACCTACCCACCTACCTACCCACCCACTTGGCCACCTGGCCCCTTTGCCACCCTATCCCAATGTGCTTGGGTAGACCCCAAGATCCCTGGCACTACCCCCAAGTCTACGGTAGTGCAGATCTTGTCCCCCATAACATGCATGCTAAGCCTCCATATTGTGAGCACTTGGGATGGAGCAGTTAGGGGCTGTGCTAAAAAGGTGGAGTTAAGAGTTTTTCTTGAAAACGTATGTGTTTGCATGGGAATAAATGTTCACCTCCACCACTTTCCTCATCCACCCATGAGGTCTATGTGAAAAATTAGATGGGTAGAAGGCCATGTCAACATTTATTTCATTGACTTGGTTTACGAGCTCAGGTCTACCCCTCTATTCAAAACTGATGCCATGGAAATGATGAGTGGGGGTGTGGGTTAAGGACTAGGATAGAGGGTGGATAATAAGTGTATAAATTTATTTAGGTGAGTTTTAGGATATTTTTAGGCAACTATTTCTCAAGTAAAAATATTGTCTTTAAAACCAATTTCATTTAGTTTTATATATGAGGAGCTTGAATAAAGATTTTTAAAAGGAGTATCAGGAGGGGAATATGCTCTGTTGTTAATGGGACTTTGTTTGGTATCTCCATACAAACTCTAAGGAGAAAATTGCTCCTGGGGGTGAACATATTTTTTCAAGCCATGTTTTTTTTTCTAAGTGTTATTTTTTTTTGTAAGATATTTTTTTGAGTCAGACATTTAAATGCAAGGGTATATTTTTGTCAATTTATTTTTTCCAATTAATTTTATAACAAGGGCATATGTTTTCTCCCAAATTGGATTTCACAATCACTTAGTTGGCACAAGAAGATTGAATCATTTGAATCTATCATCAATCTAAAATTATTTGTTTCCAATAGTCACAATATGAATCAAATTTTCCACATAACATACTTTCTTCCTTAGCATAATTGAATTTGAAAATTTTCATAATTGATCATCACCATTTACTCTATTTTTCCACACACATATACATGAATTGAAATAACATAAGATATAATGCAAGAGGGTTTCTCAATCTTTTCTCTTCTATTAATCAACCCAGTTCAAGGCTCCATCGAGAAAGAGCCAGTAAGAAAACTCGACATCCTTGCCAAATACATCAAAATTTAAATACATTTTTACATAATGTTACAATTCAAATTAATTCTCTTCTAGGTATTTCACAAGAGATCATTTCCAATATCTTCAATGTATTAAGGGAATCATGGGAAAGGCGAGAACTGACCTGGAGGTAAAATGACATAATATGATGATTATTTCAAGCATGCACCCCCAACCTAGTTTTGCACAATAGGTTCAACATTGAACCCAACTAAAGGAGGAGGTTGATTTTCTCAATAGGAGACGTCAATCACCATACCATAGCATATCCCTTTCGGGGCTAAAACTCAAGAACTTCCATTCTTCTACAAATGCCCTTTGGAGGCCAATACAACAAGGATTTTCATTCCTTCCCTTCTTCAAAAATTCAAATTTTCAAACATGGTATGTGATGACAAGTAGGGGCCCAAAAAACCCTACCCTTTTTTCCTCTTCTCACCATGAGAGGAGACTCTACACTATTAAAGTCTAACTAAGGCCCTTCCCTCATACATGACCACTTCTTCCCTATCCAAGGGTGAGTAATGCTAGAAAAATCCCCATGAAATCCCCTAAAAATTTCAAAGCAAGCATAAGAATGACATCAAAGAACAAGTTAAGATCCCTCCCAACAAACCTCAACATAAATACAAGCAATACAAGAACAACACAATGCCTTATGCATGAATCAAAGTATGAAAAATATGAAGAACATGATCAAAAGAGTGAAGAACCCTACCTTCACAAAAAGTTATGGTAAAATGACAAGTTGAGAAGGGTTTTTTCTTCCTTTCCTTCAATTTTCAAACTTCTTTCTAAAACTAGAGATTGGGTAACAACCTTAAAGCTTCTCCAAAATGCCTCTAAATATGATCCTAACTCAACTAGACTTTAGGTAACTCCAAGGTGGAGTTTGAGTCACCAACTCATGAAGGAGACAAATCAATTTTTGCAATAAACCAAAAGTAGGGTTTTTGAGTGACCCTAAAAGTCAACCAAAGAGGCTAAGGGGGTCTAAAGTACTCCCAACCCATACCCTTATCCCTAGATTACTTAAATTTAATGTTTTTAGGCTTAAAGACTTAATAAAAACCAAAAAAAAAGCTAAGAGAATAGTAAGACCCAATAACAACCTTCAAGTAAAGACAATGCAAAATAGCACAAATTAGCAAGGGGTTTAGTTCCATCTTTCCATTAGATTTCCTAGCTAACTATCCTGCACACTCATTGCACACATTAGTAGCTCAAGAAATGACATGCATATATGTAAATTACATATTAGGAAAATCATGTAAATTAAAAACATCCATTTTTATAATAATCAATTGTTCATCTCATTCTACTCATATTTTTACCATTAAAAAAAAATTACATAATCAAAGTGTTAGTTCTACATTCATTTACTTCATCATTATACATGTTCATAAAGTATTAAATGACAAAATAAAATATCTAAAAGTAAAACATCACAAATTATAAAATAGCATAATAATGTCAAGTGCATCAAATAGTGTCCTGACATATCAAGTCATGATTATCAAAATAATAATGTATCAACTATGCTACGATGGGTTGGGGCAAGGCCTCAAAGAAATAGTGTAAGATTTGGTAATGATGCACCATTTTTGGTAAAAGGAAAAGGGTCTATCAAACTCATAGATAGGATTTCATGTGTCAATGCTTATTATGTTGATGTATTGAATTATAACTTGTTAAGTGTGTCATAATTGAACAATTTGAGATGCAAAGTTGAGTTTGAAAATAAACCAGCCAAGATATATGATACAAATGGAATCTTGAATGGAAAAGGTGATCAAACTAGAAGTAATCTGTTCTATCTAGATATAGAAGATGCTACTTGTCTTATTTCAAAATTTGATGATGTATGGCTTTGACATAAGAGATTATGTCATGTTAATTTTGATAATTTAATTAGTATCAGTAACATGAAAAGAGTTAGAGGTTTGCGTAAGTTGAAGAAACCAAAAAATGTAATGTGCAAACAATGTCAGCTAGGCAAGATGACAAAGTCAAGCTTTAAAGGAAAAGCTTATACCTCTAAGAAAATACTTGAAATTATTTATACAAACTTGTGTGGACCTATCAAAGTGCAAAGCTACAAAGGAGATAAGTATATAATTTTGTTTGTTGATGATTACTCTTGGATGATGATAGTTGTAATGCCCCGCCAAGGGATCCAAAGAATTAACCTAGAATTTCACTAAGTTTGGTAACATTTTTTTTTTTTACATGAAATTAAATACCATACATAACTTATTCACAATAACAGAAGCAATAGCAATGTCCATCTGAAAAGTAAACATAACATACATAACAGATTACATTCTTTAAGATCCCTTAACATTGAATTACATACATGAATCCATCTAGTACAACATCTACATGAAATATTAATGATAAGTCCAATGTTTAAACATTACATTTCCAAATTCTCAATCATCCTCTGTACATGTCACAGGGTATGACAAGCTCAAAGAATATACATATGTAGAATAAGGTACATCATCCCATTCCAATCCATGATACATCAAAGTAGAGATAATCACATGATACATCATCATAGAAGACATATAAATCCATCATAAAGATCAAAAAAAATAAACTAAGTGAAAGGTTCCTCTCAACTGTTAATAGCATCATTAGACCATCATGGGCCCTAGCCATCCCTCTGTGCATAACATCCCAAATCATCGAAGGGATCATCGGTATTAACATAGTAGGAATGTCACTCCTAACATATACAACATCATATGTAAAAAGTAATATAACATGAAAATATAAGCATAAGATAACATCATCTAACATATGCTAATCATCTATGAAAGGATACATATCCACCATCACGAAGGACGCATCAGGCACGATGTCTCGATGAATCTCAAATGATAAGAGTGGAAAATAAACTACCACCCGACCACGTGGTACCTAAGTGGTTCACTCCCACCATGCTGAGGAGATAATCTCAAGTCCCAAATAGGCTATCCATAACACATAGCACAAATATCTATAGTCCAGGAATCCTAAAAGTATACTTACTCAAAGGTTCTAATCATGAAACTGACATCTACTTCCCAGAGGCACACAATGACATGTAGGAACCTACTATGCAAGCGGGAAAGTGTCATCGCAATTATCACGTACAAATTACCCTGGTAGTTAGCTAAACTCCATGGGTCCATAATAATTTCATGCGGCCACTAGTATCCTCTCATAATGATGAGGCATACTACGGAATGCAAGGTCGCAACCATGCATCTCACTACTCCCATCCTAGCCTATACAAGAACTCAAGGCATGGGCGAGAACAAAACACTTATATTTTTAGGTTCATTTTGTTAGTATTAGGTGTGAATGTTATCACTTATTAATCCAACTTACAATGAGTTACCCTGGCAGCCTCTTAGGGCCCCGGCCCCCATTACAAGCCACTTCTCGTCACTACATGCAGATATCCTACCCTAATGCTCATGGACTCATAAATCTCAAAATCACAAAAGATAATCCATAAAATTATCAAATATGCATAAAAACATCAAATCTCAATGAGAAAACATCCATAGAAAAATATGAACACAACAACTCTCTATTGGCAACTGAAGTATCACTGATAATCAAAGTATCCAATGGTTCTCAATAACCAAAATATATATCTCAATCATACTGATCAAAGACTCTAGAAATGGTTGAGTCAAACATGTCACAACATGACATCATCAAGAATAAATCCACATCTCAGTCCCATCACAGCGACTAGAAAATAATCAAGGATAACTGATCGATAACTCAAAAATGATTAGCTCAAGTGTCTCATACACATACATCTCAGCTTCACACATGAAGACTGATGAACAAATACAAACAATAAATACAAAAATTTCATAGAGCATACAATCACATTACTATGGTTGGGCTTATACAGATTGAGACCAAATAAGATCAACATGCCAACACATCTCATAACCCTCGAGCCTCTGGTAACAACCTAGGACTGGTCAACACTAGTTAACCCAAAACCCAAAACAAGAAGCATATAGAATACACGATGCAAACACATGTTTTAGTTTTTGCTAAGTTTTCAAATTTGAATTTAGAAGTCTCAGTTTACATATTCCCAAATTATATTAAGTGGAGAAATTTCACGTTTTTCCTAACCCATGTATTTGTTTGATAGATAAAAGTTTCTCCTCAAAACTATTAGACTCCATTTGCTAATTGTACTAATAATATTTTTTCTATATAAACGTTGTTTAAAAAAGATCCCTATCACAAACCAATAAGACTCATTGTAGATTTTAACATGAATAATCTCCAAATTCTTAACATTATCATCTGCATTAAACAACTCTAAAATTGTTTAATATATATTAAATAGTATTCAATATACATTATAAAAAATCCACTATATTAATATCTCTTTCTTTTTAATTTTCTCTTATTTAAAAATCCATTTACTTAGATTGACTAATAATTAATTACACTTCTTCTACTATTAACTAATCTTAATTAAATTTGATTTAATTATATTAGATAATAAACCATATAAAACTAATGCATATTAATAAGATTCTAATAAGGGAAGATTGCAATAATATCTTTAATCCATTCCATGCTTTGGTATATTATTTTCTTCTTTTGAAGTTTTAGCATAAAGAACTCTTGGTTATGGGAAATGGAGAAATATCTGTCCTTGAATAAAACAGTCTCAGTACGACGGCCATATCTCCCTAATGAACCGTTGGATCGAGCTGAAATTGAAATATGTTGGAGAGGGCCAAGTCGCGCCAATTCTGACTGGAGTGATCAAATAAATTCGATCACAATAAAAAGTTATGAATAACTGAGTTCGGGTCTATCCAAGAGGCAGTGACAGGGCAGTTTGTGATGAATTAAAAATTTCCTCTTAAAAATAATTGTTCTCTAAATTTAACCATAAAAGGGTTTATTCATACGCATCCAAAAATATAATTGATAGAAAGATTACATCTAATCATTCAAATTTTCACCATAAAATTTTTTATTTTAATTCCAAATCTCGTCTTTCTAATTTAATATAAATTCAAACCCAAATTCGATTCATATCTAATTATTTCTCCTTAATTGGATCTAGGGTTTTTCTATTGTTTTCTTCTCAACCAAATAGCATATCTAGATTCCAATTTCAAATTACAGATTCAATCATAGAGAAGTTTTAGACACATAAAACATACACGATGAAGACAGGAATGCATGATGCAAAAATAGCATAAGTAAAATCACAAAAATCTACCCGAATTTTGATGCTAATTCGCTCTTCCTCAGAAAAATCCACAGAGTAAGCTCCCTTCTTCAAAGTTCTTGAGTCCTCCAATGCTCCAATTGCTCTCCACCCTCTCCCTAAGCTTCTATGAATGCCTGAATACAAAGAGCTCTCAAGAAACCTTTGGAATGCTTCTTGAAACTGTTGAAAGGTGTCACCAACTAAGCATGAGTCTTTTCCAATTCTTTTTGATGAGTCATAGAATTGTAGACACCCTGTGCTTAATTGATGCACTAACCCCCGTGTTGTTGACACATGTTAATTCCCATGCAAGCTTATAACTCCAATAATTTCTATTTAAATTTTATAACTTTCATTTTAATCTTTTATAACTTTTATTATTATTATTTTATTTATTACTTTATTATTATTTTATAATAATTATTAATTTTAATTTCTAGTTTTCTTTTATTTAATTCATTTTCTCCAATAATTCACATTACAATCAAAATATCAAAGATCATGATATTTTATTAATTTTCTCAAATAAATAATTTATTAATTAAATCTATTTGTTAAGACTTAATTAATGGAAAATTCACCATAGACCTCCAAGATAAAATATGAAAACCCATTATTGAACAAATCATACAAAATAAATTTAAAGGGTTAAAAATCACGAAATATGTCATCCGACACATTCGGTGGGTATTCAACTTTGATACTTGTCCTAACTCACTAGGACAAATGGTTTTTAGGTTTGGGATTTGGACTTGAGAATTTATCTCCCTTTTCTTATCATTGAGATAGTATAATAGGGTACGCTCATCCTGGCAATTTTGGGAAGTCGATACCCGGTACCTGCAACCTATAGAAAAACCATGCATGTACATATAATATATAATGCTAAGCTAAAAAGACAATGGCAGGAAGTGGTGCATCGTGTAGATCCTGACTAAGTAGGTGACTATGACTCCCTTCCTTAACCACATCAGAAATGCTATACAATAAGAAAACACACACACCATACACATGCAAGTATGGGGTAAGTAACCATAATAAAACACATGAGATAATAAACCATCTAACTAATCATCATTAATAACTAAAAATGATGTAATGATCATCATACATACATGAAATGTAAAGTCTAAATGATCTCATCATATATCAACTGAATCCTTATCATAATATCTGATAGTGTCAAAACAACACCACTAAACCATCAATCATAAAACTAGTCTACATAGTCTGATAATAATAGCAACAATTAAGTCTAGAAAAAATGTGAACGAGGGTAGGCACTACAATAGTCAAGTTTCTAAAACAAAAATTAGATGCTTTTCAAATGTTTAAATGGTACTTGGCAAGAGTTGAAAAAGAAATAGGTAGGAGTCTAAAATGCTTGAGATCATATAGAGGAAAAAAATTCACTTCAAATGAGTTTGAGATGTTATGTAATGACACGAGAATCAAAAGATAGACATCTACACTTAGGAGCCCTCCACAAAATAGAATTGCTAAAAGAAGAAACATGTCTATAATGGACTATGCTAGAACACTCATGGTGCAGAAGAATGTTTCTCTAAAATATTAGAGAGAAGTTGTAAGTACTATTCTATACACCTTGAACCATGTGCAAGTCAAGAAAGGTACTCATTCAACACCTTTTGAACTATGCTATGGATATCCACCTAATGTGAAATACTTTAATGTATTTGGAAGTAAATGCTATACTCTTAAAGATGTTAGGAGTGGAAAGTTTGATGCAAATAGTGAAGAAGGTATATTCTTTGGTCACTCTACAAGAAGTAAAGCTTACAAGTTTTTAAATACTAACTCTAACAAAATTGTGGAAAGTGCAAATGTGAATTTTGATGAGTTTATAGAAGTACATGAGGCTAAACCTAAAAAAGAACTAGAAGAATACAAATCATTGATGCAGGAGCATCCAGAGGTATAAGGGCAATCTTGTGTCACCAAAAAAAATGTACCTAGATTTAGTTTCTATTTCATGTCTTTACATTTTTGGATACCCATTTGGCTCAAATAAAGGTTCCAACTCTCATAGTTCAACTATCAGTGCATTTGAAAATCTCAAAAAAATAGGAGCATGTATTTGGGCCATCATTTCGGTAAACTAGAAGGTGTGAATGGGCCAGATGAATGTAATTGTGATTTAGAGCATTCCAAAAAAAGAATCAGGTCAAAAGACCCCACGGTTTGAAAGTTATTGCAATTTTTTGAGTTTTGGAGACCTCCTAAGAATGCTTCAAATTCAGGTTTGGGGCATTAAATGACCTCAAAAAGGGTCAAAAAATGGGGGACGAGAAAAGCTGGTCCATAGGGCTATAGAGTGCTTTGAGAGCTTTCCAAAAATGTAAACGGTTCGTCAATCGAAGCTACGGTTCAAAAGTTATGCCTCCCAGAAGTTTGACTACCGTTTTTGGATTCTTCTAGATTTGCACCGACTTCTAATGCAACTTCTGGAGCTTTCTATTTTGTCGGTGGATGCCTACTAGCACTTTCTAGAATGTACTCCTAGTCCTTAACCCTCCGGGGTCTATTTAAGGAGATTTTTAGTATTGTAAAAGGCAGTTCGGGGTGGAGTTTGAGAGGGGGTGCTAAAAGGAGAAATATTCTCCAGAGTTATGCTATTGTAAGCCCTTAGGGCATGTTTTGAAGTTTTTTTTCTCTGCACTATTTTTACTAGCTTATTTTCTCAGTTAATATAATTTTCCCTTTCTGTTGGTTCTATTCTGTTCTTGGGTCGTGCCCCCATCAAGTGGTATCAGAGCACCGACTGTGAGGCAGTTTGCACCAGGACTGTGTGGTTGTGGGTTTGAGTTAGAAGATGCCTCCATGAAGAGAGCATGGTGGAAGGGCCAGAGCTATTGATCCTGAGGAGGTTAGAGCCATCCAGAGGCAGGTACAACCATTGCAAGAGGAGCTTCATAGAGGAGCAAATGTTGCCGCAGGTGACAATAGTGAGGATGACAATGAAGAGGAAGTAATGGGACCAGAAGAGGAAGCTGACGGGGAAGTTCTAAATCCTATAGAGGAAAGACTTTTTAGGGCCATTACTAAGTTTGGGAAAAGAGCTACAATTGAAGTGGGTATATTTTTAGGAAATCTGAAACCAAATGAGTTGATCGATTAGATCAATGAATTGGAAGAATACTTTGAGTATGAGGATATAAGGGACCTAGATAGGGTTAAGTTTGCAAAGGCCAAACTGAAAAGCCATGCAAAAATTTGGTGGCAAGAGGTTCAACTGGAAAGACTTAGAAGAGGAAAGGAGAAGATCACAAGATGAGATTGCATGGTGGACAAATTGAAGAAGCAGTTCATTCCTGTAAACTACGAGCTTGATCTGTTTAAAAAGATGCATGGGTTAAAGAAAGCAGGAAGATCAGTCCAACAATATACAGAGGAGTTTCACCAACTCTTGATTAGAGCAGGGCATGCAGAAGCAAATAAGGATAAAGTTGCTCATTATATCAGTGGGTTGTGACCTAGCATCCAGGAGGAATTAAGTCTGGTAAGAATGACCAGCGTTGAAGATGCACACCAATTTTCCCTATGAGTTAAAGAGAAGTTGAATAAAAGGTTTGAAGGAAGACAAAGAGGACGTGGTCAAGGAGGAAGGGGAAGTGGTAGATCATCTGGAGGCCACAATGAAACCCAAAAGAAAAATGAAGATGTGGGTACTAGCAGAAACCAGAGGAATGAGGGTTTCAACTACTCCCATGATCAAGACTTTGAAAATCAAAGAGGAAGAGGTAGAGGATGTGGACAAGGAAGAGGAGGCTTCCGTGGTAATTGTTTCCATTGCAATGAAGAAGGTCATCATGCCGTTGAATTCCCTCAATGACAAAGAAGGACAAATAGGAGAGCTAAGGGTCAAGCTAGGGTTGCTCATGTGGATGAGGATGCACAATCGTCACATTAAGAGGATGCAGAAAGAGGAGAGACCTTGGTAAATGAAAGAGTCCTACTAAATGGTGAGAATGAACCAAGACAACGAAGGAGTTTGTTTCGAACCAGATGCAAGTGTGAGGATAAATGTTGTGACGTGATCATTGATGGTGGTAGCACTGATAACCTGGTATCAGAAGAGATGGTCTCTAAGCTAAAGCTCAAGAGGGAGAAACATCCCCAACCCTATTGGATTTCTTGGGTAAAAGATGATCATAAGGTCCTGGTAAGTGAACAATGTTTAGTAAAATTCAAAATTGGGAGTTACCATGATGAAGTTCTCTGTGATGTTATTTCGATGGATGTTTTCCATCTATTGTTGGGTAGACCATGGCAGTTTGATAGACATGCAATACATGATGGACATGCAAACACGTACTCTCTAACAAAGGATGGAGTTCGCCACAAATTGAAGCCCATGAAAAAGGAAGGTGAAAAGGTATGTAGCAGTGCTAGGATTTGTCTTATTGATGGAAGGAAGTTCTTAGATGGCATGAAACATCAGCATATGTGCTATGCTTTGATTCCTATGAAAGATAAAGAAGGTAGTAGTGAAATACCATTTGAAGTTTTAGATTTACTGGGGGAATTTGGAGATATTATCTCTGATAATGTTCCAGATGGATTGCCACCAGTAAGGAAAATCAGTCATCAGATAGATCTGATTCCAGGAGCTAGTTTTCCTAACAAGGCTTCTCATAGGATGACTCCTACTGAAACAAAGGAGCTAAATAGATAGGTTTAGGAGTTGCTGAGGAAGGGCTTGATTCGAGAGAGCCTAAGTCCATGTGCAGTACCTATAGTACTTGTACCAAAGAAGGATGGAGAGTGGAGGATGTGTACAGATTCTCGAGCTATAAATAGGATAACCATCAAGTATCGATTTCCTTTACCAAGGATGGATGATCTTATGGACTGCTTGAGTGGAGCTCAGTACTTCACAAAGATAGATCTAAAGAGTGGCTATCATCAAATACGGATTCGAGAAGGAGATGAATGGAAAACAGCCTTCAAGACCAAGGAGGGTCTTTATGAGTGGTTGGTCATGCCCTTTGGATTGACGAACGCGCCAAGCACCTTCATGCGGCTCATGAATGAGGTACTTAAGAAGTTCTTGAGAAAATTTGTTATTGTCTATTTGGATGATATTTTAATTTTCAGCAAGACTTTGGAAGAACATTTACTGCATATTCGTAGTGTCCTTGAAAGGCTAAGGGAAGAGAAATTGTTAATTAATCTAAAGAAGTGTGTCTTTGCAAAAAGGGAGTTAGTCTATTTGGGATTTGTTATATCACTTGAAGGTCTCAAAATGGATTCAGAGAAGGTAAAAGCCATCTTGGAATGGCCTACTCCAAGGTCTGCTACTGAGGTAAGATCATTTCATGGTCTGGTTAGTTTTTACAGGAAGTTTATTAAGAATTTCAGTGGCATATGTGTACCCCTAACTGATACAATAAGAGGGGATAGAAAAGAGTTCAAATGGACTGCAGTAGCTGCGAGAAGTTTTGAATTTCTAAAGAAGAAGGTGATAGAACAGCCTGTGTTGGCACTTCCAGATTTAAGAAAAGTATTCCAAGTGGATTGTGATGCTAGTGGTAGCGTTATTGGGGCTGTATTAAGCCAAGAAGGTAAGCCTATTGCATATTTTAGTGAAAAATTGAATGATGCAAAGAAAAAGTATTTTGTTTATGATCAAGAGTTCTATGCAATAGTTCAGGCCTTAAAGAAATGGAGGTATTATTTATTGCCAAAGGAATTTGTTTTGTATACTGATCATCAGGCATTACAGTACATAAATAGCCAAGGTAAATTGAATCAGAGGCATATGAAGTGGGTAGAATTCTTACAGAGTTATACATTTGTGTTGAAGCATAGAAGTGGAAAATCTAACAGGGTTGCAGATGCACTAAGTAGGAGACAGTTGTTGCTTACAACAATGCAGGTTGAAGTAGTTAGGTTTGATGAACTCAAGAATTTGTACCCTGAGGATCCTGATTTTGCTAAAGCATGGAAAGCTTGTAAAGAACCTGTTGCTGTAGATAGAACCAAGTGGTTAGACTATTTGATTCAGGATGGCATGTTGTTCAAAGGTAGTCAATTGTGCATTCCAAGGAGTTCCATGAGGGAAAATCTGATTAAGGAGAAACACAGTGGAGGGATGGCAGGACATTTTGGTCGGGATAAGACCATTGCCATTCTTAGAGAACATTATTTTTGGCCTCAAATTTCACAGGATGTGAAGAAGTTTGTACAGAGTTGCCAAGTTTGTCAAGTTGCCAAGGGGTTTAGTCACAATACTGGCCTATATCAGCCATTGCCTGTTCCATCAAGGCCATGGGAGGACATAAGTATGGATTTTGTTCTTGGATTTCCAAGGACACAAAGGGGTAATGACTCAGTATTTGTGGTGGTTGATAGGTTCTCCAAAATGGCACATTTCATTCCATGCCACAAAACTCATGATGTTGTCCATATTGCAGACTTGTTTTTCAAAGAGGTGGTAAGACTACATGGTCTTCCAAGGAGTATAGTTTCTGATAGAGATACTAAATTTTTGGGGTATTTCTAGAGGACATTGTGGAAGAAGTTGAGAATAGACTTGAAATTCAGTTCCACGCATCACCCACAGACTGATGGCCAAACAGAAGTGGTAAATAGAAGTCTGGGCAATTTGCTGAGATGTTTAGTTGGAGATAAGCCCAAGCGGTGGGATTTGATTCTACCATAGGAAGAATTTTCTTATAATAACTCTGTAAATAGGAGTACTAGAAAATCACCATTTCAAATTGTATATGGGAATAGCCCAAGGATTGCACCAGAATTGAGGAAGATAGAATAAGGGGAGAGGACAAGTGTTGAAGCTGAGGAATTTGCTGAACACATCAAGCGTCTACATGAGGAGGTTCAAGCACACATTATCAAGATGAATCAAGAGTATAAAGCTAGGGCTGATCAAAGGAGAAGACATAAGGAATTCCAAGTAGGGGATCTAGTCATGGTGCACTTACGAAAAGAAAGATTTTCAGTTGGTACTTACAACAAGCTGAAAATGAAGAAATTTGGCCCCTGCAAAGTTTTGAAGAAACATAACTCAGGAAATGCATATGAGGTGGAGCTGCCAAATGGTATTCACATTTCTCCCATTTTCAACATTGCAGATTTAACAGAGTATCATGATGATGGTGCAGATGAGGAGCTGGTTTTAGAGCCATGTCCAATTCCTGCTTCTAAGAAGGAGGAGATAGAAGACATTCTAGATCATCGTATGGGTAGGAGTACCAGAAATAGGTAGTATGAAGAGTATTTGGTCAAATGGAAAGGACGGCCGATCGAGGACTCAACTTGGATTTTAGCAGCCGAGGTTTCCCATTTGGAATTTCCTCTACCATCCATAAAGTGACAGGGTCACTTTTCAATCTACCCTGGGTGTCTGATGCAGGAGCATCTAGAGGTATAAGGGAAATCCTGTTCACCCAAAAAAATGTACTTAGACTTAGTTTCTATTTCATGTCTTTACATTTTTGGATACCCATTTGACTCAAATAAAGGTTCCAACTCTCATAGTTCAACTATCAGTGCATTTGAAAATCTCAAAAAAATAGGAGCATGTATTTGGGCCATCATTTCGGTAAACTAGAAGGTGTGAATTGGCTAGATGAATGTAATTGTGATTTAGAGCATTCCAGAAAAAGAATCAGGTCAAAAGGCCCCACGGTTTTAAAGTTATTGCAATTTTTTGGGTTTTGGAGACCTCCTAAGAATGCTTCAAAGTCAGGTTTGGGGCATTAAATGACCTTGAAAAGGGTCAAAAAATGGGGGAAAAGCAAAGCTGGTCTATAGGGCTATAGAGCGCTTCGAGAGCTTTCTGAAGATGTAAACGGTTCATCAATCGAAGCTATGGTTCAAAAGTTATGCCTCCCGAAAGTTTGACTACTGTTTCTGGATTCTTCTAGATTTGCACCGACTTCTAACGCAGCTTTTGGAACCTTCTATTTTGTCGGTGGATTCCTACTAGCACTTTCTAGAATGTACTCCTAATCCTTAACCCTCCGGGGTCTATTTAAGGAGATTTCTAGTATTGTAAAAGGTAGTTCGGGGTGGAGTTTGAGAGGGGGTGCTAAAAGGAGAAATATTCTCCAGAGTTATGCTATTGTAAGCCCTTAGGGCATATTTTGAAGTTTGTTTTCTCTGCACTATTTGTACTAGCTTATTTTCTCAGTTAAAATAATTTTCCCTTTCTGTTAGTTCCATTATGTTTTTGGGTCGTGTCCCATCAATCATTTGTATACTATTATGAAGGAATGTCTGCTAAAGAAGATGCTACAAATCATGTTGTAAGCAAATAATGAGTCTGAACAACTACCAAGTCACAACATATATATACTAAGTTGCATTGAGATGTCGAGTTGTAGAATGAGGAAAATGCACAATCTAACTCTAAGATTAGCACACATGAAAGAGATGTTGAAACACCTAATAGAGATGTACATAGTGATACCAAAGCTGAGAGATAGAATGTAGCCACAAGAACTGAGCCTAGACTATCCAAATATGTCAAAAGACACCACCCTATAGATCAAACCATTGGAGACAAATAAGCAAGGCCAATGAAAAGAAATAGATTAAGAAGTGAATCATATTTGTTAAGAATGAAGGAACCTAAGATAGTGAGAGATGCATTGGAAGATGATGACTAGTACAAGGCTATGGAAGAAGAAATTTAGAAAATAAAAAAGAACAAGACTTGAGTCTAGTTCCTAAACTAGAAGATAAGAATGTGATTGGCAAAAAATGGGTATTCAAAAACAAGCTAGATAAGAATGGTGAAGTGACAAGAGAAAAAGCAAGACTAGTTTGCAAAAGATATACACAAGAAGAAGGAATTGACTATGGTGAAACATTTGCCCCTATTGTAAGAATGGAAGGAGTGAGAATTCTGCTTGCTTATATTTCATACAAAGATTTTAAATTTTATCAAATGAATGTCAAGTCTACATTTTTGAATGGCATATTAGAAGAAGAAGTCTAAATAAAAACAACTAGAAGGTTTTGTTGATAAAAATAATAAGAACATGGTATATAGATTGTACAATGCCCTATATGGATTGAAACAAGCACCAAGAGCATGGTATGAGAGACTTTATACTTATCTTGTTAAGATTGGATTTGAAAGGATGGATGATAACAACAACTTGTACATGAAGACAAATAAAGAAAAAGTTATACTATTATCTAAACTATTTGTTGATGATATCATATTTGGAGGACAAGATGTTTTGTGTAAAGATTTTGCAAATTATATGAAGCAAGAATTTGAAATGTCAATGTTTGGTTAGATCAAATTCTTTGTGGGATTACAAGTTTATCAGATAAAATATGGTGTATGTATCACTCAGTCAAAATATGTCAAATAAATATTGAAGACATTTGGACTAGAGGATTCAAAACCAGTAAGTACACATATGGTGACAACATTCAAGCTATCAAAGAATGATGATTCAACTAAGGTAAATCGAACATTATACAAATCCATGATTAGCAAATTGAAATATGTAGTGTAGAATAGAACTAATATTGCATTAGCTATAGGGATAGTTGCAAGATTACATGCTAATCCTAGAGAGAATCACTTGATGGCTATAAAAAGGATAATGAGATACTTGAAAGGAATAGAAGAGTTAAGAAGAATGAAAAGTTTGAACTGAAAGCCTACACTAATGCTGATTGGGCTGGAAATATTGATGATAGAAAGAGCACTAGTGGAGAAGCATTCTTCTTAGGCAAAAGACTTGTTACATGGACCAGAAAGAAATAGAGTTGTACTTCCCAATCTATTGCTAAAGCAGAGTATGTTGTTGCTGCTATCAACTACACAAACATTGTATGGATCAAACAACTACTTAAGGGAATGAAGGAAGAAATCATAGAACTAGTGACACTTTATTGTGATAATACAAGCATTATAAATATATATCAAAGAATCTTATAATGCATACAAAGAAAAATAACATTGCAATCAAGTATCATTATGTAAGGGAGTTGGTTCAAGATAAAGAAGTGAAGATGGAATATATTAACACAAAGGAGCAAATTGTTGATATCTTCACAAAAGCATTACCTAAGGATGCTTATGAGTATCTGAGAGGTAAAATAGGGGTGATACCCCTATCAAAGGCTATGTAAAAGATCGAGGGAGTAGCTTGCATCAAATAAACTGACATTCATTTTATACAAATTGATCCAGTGCATCTTACTTTAGGAATTGCCTAAAGTAATCACAAAACTGGAATTACAAATCAGTCACAAGCAAGATGATAGAGGGAGAAAATTGAAGAACCTACAAAAGCCTATATCTACATATATCAAAGATGCCAAGTGTTGAATATAAGTCCTTCGCATTATTGTCAAAGAGGGATATAGTATATTAAATTGATCAAGTGCAAGAGGAGCAATGGAGAGAGCATACCATTAGAAGATTAGAGGACTTAAAAAAAGAAAGAGGGAGATGTCAAAATTCTTTTAGAATAACTAAGAGTGGGGGTGAATTGATTATTCAAGGTCCAGATGTACAAAATAAAACTTTTCACAATTCAGTGAAACCATATAACATTCTTAACTATGCATGCATTCATCATGTGTTAATCAAAACTAATATGTTATTGTAAAATTAACATCCATAAATGTAAAGGATCAATACAACACATCCATTAGCACACTTGACACAATGATTTAATGTGGAAACCCAATTTGGGAAAAACCACCAGTAACATGCTACTTCTTTTTCACTCTTTTGAAGTGATGCCCTGTTAAAGGCCAACCCTATTAAAGTTTACAACACACATTGTCAAATGTGACTCGATTAAGGGATTTCAATCACCCTATTAAAAGTGAGCCTTGTTAGAGTACTTTAGCCATTCACTTGGAATGCCACCCCGTTAATGGATTTTCCAATGACTATTAAGTCAACCTTTCTCCAAAGGATTTATCTTAATATGATACAATTGTTAGAAAGTAATAGTAGAGCTTTGATCTGATACAACTTGCAACCTTCCTTGCAGATTTGCTTGGCTTCCAATCTTTGCAGCTCTAATAGCTTGTTCACCCTTGAAGAATTTTCATCCTTTTTAAGCCTTCTTGCTTAGTTTTCCATTGTAGACTTCTTCTCTTGGGTTACTTGATGAAGCAAACCCTCTTCCTTCTCCTTATTAGATTTTTGCATTCAAAACTCTCTAACTTCTTTATTTCATGACCAAATATCCCTACATATAGGAAATTAGAATTTTTTTCCTGCTCATTATGCATCACAAAACTTAGTGTTTTTGATGGATTATGTAGGATACAATGTATCTATCCCATATCTTGTCTTTTCTAGAACTTTCTCCTAGAATCCATTTGAATTTTCCTAAAAAATGTTTTACATAAGATTTTGTGCCTCCAACTCATCAATATTATCTTCCTCCTAATTCACAAGTTCCAAGAAAACAAACTTGTCAGCTTTTATTTGGAAAATCTTCAATTTTTGTCATAATGCAACAACTCGGCATTATCAATTTACTGATTCTTGGCACATACTGTGTTACTCAACATCTATTGTAAAATCACTTGGCATCAACTAGATTTTATTGGTGCTCGACATCAACTGAAAATCACTTGGCATCTGCTAACTTACTTAACACCTACTAGTTTACTTGCCATCCACTAGAAATTGCTTTCACTCAGCTCCAATTGACTTTTTTCTTCGCTTGCACTAACTTTTCTCAGCACCTTCTATTAACTTGGTCAACCTTAGCAAATAAACTTTGTTCAACCTTATTCTTTTGAACTTTCTAATTGTAGCCAATCATTTTGTAACCTTGAAGTAGATCATCAATACATTATGCTATCACTGTCTTAACTAATTCTTGCACTTCAATACATAATCATAACTCAACCTTTCCTTTAGGTATTTTTCTTACATCTTGTTGATCAAATCCTCCTCATCAATCAACTAAGTGATAGTGCTTGAAACATATAAGCAATTATCTTACCATCATTGTGGTAGGTTTGACATTAGTGACAAAACAATTATTGAAAACACATAGTCTTCTTTCATTAATCTTTCTACTCAAATGATCTTTTCAATTATATATCAACAATCTCCATCTTTGGCATTGATGACAAACAAAACTAATCAACTAGTCAAATAAATGATAAACTAACTAGGTTAGAACAGTAAGGCAATACCAAAAAGAAAGTTTGTAAATAAAAATTCTCCCTCTATCACTAGCTCCTTTAGCTCCTTCTTCTAATTAGGTTACAAAATATAACATTTATTCTTCCATGGATTAGCAGAATATCTAAATATCTCCCTCTCTTTTTTTTCTACTTTCTCCCTCTTTCTTTCTTTCAATATTTTAATCTTCTAATGATGTACTGATGCAGAGCCCTTTGTATTTATCTTCAAGGAATCTTAGTTCAACTCAAGGGATTCACAATAGTCTGGTACACCCTCAAGGAACCAAGAACATCTCAAAGATTACAACAAAGAACCCTGACATTATACACCAATAAAGACAAAATCTTCACTCACACAATCAGATTGCTATGTCTGATTCCATTGTTCATAACTCTAGGTCTAAATATCTTATTGAAAAACCATTTGGAGGATTTGTTCCAAATTAGTAATTCTAAAACATATCCAAATCTGAGACCAATCCAATAAGTAGATTATAAATTACATACTCTAAACCAAGACCCATTTTATCTGTCATAAACTAGAAACAAAACTGGTAACCCTTCCTAGGGCATCACATAAAGTTCACAAAAAATATTCAAATAACCCCAAACCAATTCCAAATCATCCATTTGTGAGTCTAGTTTCCAAATCTGTAAGTAATTAATTTATCCAATACATAAATAAATCTATAAGCACAAATCTTTGCCCGCAACACCATTGAAGGCATTTAAAAACCACTTTTCACTCAAATCTTCATAACTTTCACAAATCTATATAAAAACAACCCAAACCAAAAGGAAATGAAAGTTAAGTCATGTATCTTTCCAATGAATATTTTTAGAGGTCTTTATTTTTCAAAATATTCCTGTACCAAACGTTTCAATCTGACTGTAGTTGGGCATTCTCAAATCTGCAATTTACAAGCTTTGCCAAAACCTGCATAAATTCTTCATTTCTAAATGAAACAAATCCAAACCAATTCCAAAAGAAATTTTATTCACTTCTCTATCCAAATATACAAAATTTACATGGTTTTCAGGCTATACATGGTCGTACAAGACCTGGAACCAACACTAAAATAGAAAACTAATCAAAATAACAACTTAGGATATTACCAAATTTCTTTCAAAATGTATCTCTTCCTTTCCTTAATGCTTTTTTTTGACCTTACATACAGTTTTATAGATTTTTTGGTTGGTTATAACTTCCAAACCACCCTTTAAACCAACCCATTACATTCTTTTGACCCTTTTGCATTCTTGACAACATTTTATGCATTTTATGCATTTTTACATTTCAACTTTCATACAAACCCAACCTAGACCAACATTATGACTCAAATGACTTTAGATGGATGTCAATAGATCCATTCACCAATTAAATCATATTAAGACCTCCTTTGACAACTTATTACAAATGGCTTCTCTAGCTTTTATATCTTTGTCTTCTTGAAATTTAGGTGCCTCTGCACCATACTCCCAACCTTGAAAAGTTTCCAAGTCCCTTGGAAGCATGGAATCAATAACTTGCAAGAAAAAATATTAGATCAAAATCCTCATCTTTTCCTTTGACTCTTCACCATCATCACTGGATCGATGCCTCCTCCACTTTCCTATCTCTTTCACTAATGACTCCCATCAATGGAGTTATGCTGGTTGCCTCTATGGTGCTTCTCATTCCTCAGTCCACTCCTCCATGCTGCATCACAACCTCTTGTCCCTCACCTGGGAGTCCCATCATGCCTCTCTCCCCAGTCTATTGGTGACACACAAAGGACCATCCTCTCTAGCCCTGGATCATCTCCTATGATCCTTCGGTAGACCTCTCATATCCACCCATCTGCAGCGAGTGAACTAGCACCTGCAACCACAAAAACTTCACTAACAAAAATCATATACCCAACTTTGCCTGGTGTAGATTACTTTCTACACACTCAGAATCTTCTGAGCTCTGATACCAATCTAATGCAGAGCCCTTTGTATTTATCTTCAAGGAATCTTAGTTTAACTCAAGGGATTCAAAATAGTCTGGTACACCCTCAAGGAACCAAGAACATCTCAAAAATTACAACAAAGAACCCTGACATTATACACCAATAAAGACAAAATCTTCACTCACACAATCAGATTTCTATGTCTGATTCCATTGTTCATAAATCCAGGTCTAAATATCTTCTTGAAAAACCCTTTGGAGGAGTTGTTCCAAATTAGTAATTCTAAAACATATCCAAATCTGAGACTAATCCAATAAGCAGATTATAAATTACATACTCTGAACCAAGACCCATTTTCTCTGTCATAAACTAGAAACAAAACTGGAAACCCTTCCTAGGGCATCACATAACATTCACAAAAAACATTCAAATAACCCCAAACCAATTCCAAATCATCCATTTATGAGTCTAGTTTCCAAATCTATAAGCCATTATTTTATCCAATACATAAATCAATCTATAAGCACAAATCTTTGCCTGCAACACCATTGAAGGCATTTAAAAACCACTTTTCACTCAAATCTTCATAACTTTCACAAATCTATATAAAAATGACCAAAACCAAAATAAAATAAAATTTAAGTCATTTATCTTTCCAATGAATATTTTTAGAGGTCTTTATTTTCCAAAATATTCCTGTACCAAATGTTTCAATCTGACTGTAGTTGGGCATTCTCAAATCTGCAATTTACAAGCTTTGCCAAAACTTGCATAAATTCTTCATTTCTAAATTTAAAAAATCCAAACCAATGCCAAAAGAAATTTTATTCACTTCTCTATCCAAATATACAAAATTTACATGGTTTCCAAACTGTACATGGTCGTACAATACCTGAAACCAACACTAAAACAGAAAACCAATCAAAATAACAACTTAGGATATTACCAAATTTCTTTCAAAATGTATCTGTTCCTTTACTTAATGCTTTGGTTCAACATTACATACAGTTTTATAGATTTTTTGGTTGGTTATAACTTCCAAACCACCCTTTAAACCAACCCATTACATTCTTTTGACCCTTTTGCATTCTTGACAACATTCTATGCATTTTATGCATTTTTACATTTCAACTTTCATACAAACCCAACCTAGACCAACATTATGACTCAAATGACTTTAGATGGATGTTAATAGATCCATTCACCAATTAAATCATATTAAGACCTCCTTTGACAACTTATTACAAATGGCTTCTCTAGCTTTTATATCTTTGTCTTTTTGAAATTTAGGTGCCTCTGCACCATGTACTCTCACTTCATTATTCCTCTTTTGGACTGATTAGTTTAATGTACTTTCTCTCTTGATTTTCTTCTTTGATCATCTCCCTCTTGATTAGTAAGTGCTTGATTAGTTAATATCTCCCTCTTTGACAATAATGACAAAGACATATACTCAACACCTGGCATCATGATATATGCAGACATAAGCTTTTGTAGGCTCTACAATTTTCTTCCTCTATCACCTTGCTTGTGATTGATTTTAGATTCTAGCTCTATGATTACTTTAGGCAGTTCCTAAAGTAAGATCCACTGCATCAATTTGTATAAAATGAGTGTTAGCTTGTTTGGTGTAGGGTACTCCTATTTTTTACATAGCCTTTGATAGGGGTATCACCCCTAGTTTACCTCTCAGATACCCATGAGCATCCTTAGGTAATGCTTTGGTGAAGATATCAAAAATTTGATTCTTTGTGTTGATATATTCCATCTTCACCTCTTTAATTCTCTTACATAATGATACTTTATTGCAATGTTCTTTGTCTTTGTATGCATTATAGGATTCTTTGATATATTTATAGCACTTGTATTATTGCAATAAAGTGTCAATGATCTCTTCCTTCATTCCCTTAAGTAGTTTTTTGATCCATACAATGTTTGTGCAATTAATAGCAATATCAACATACTCTACTTCAGTAGTAGATTAGGAAGTACAAATCTTCTTTTTATTTTCCATGTAACAAGTCTTTTATTTTAAAAAAATGCTCCTGCACTAGTGCTCTTTCTGTCATCAATATTTCTAGCCTAATCAACATCACTATAGGTTTTTGGTTCAAACTTTTCATTCTTCTTATAGTATTAACCATACTCTTATGTTCCTTTCAAGTATCTCATTATTCTTTTTATGACCATCAAGTGATTCTCTCTAGGGTTAGCAAAGAATCTAGCAACTATCCCCATAGCTAATGCAATATCAGGTTTACTATGAACTACCTATTGTAATTTGCAAATCATGGATCTATATAATATTTCATTGACCTCAATTGAATCATCATTCTTTGATAGCTTGAGTGTTGTTACCATAGGTGTACTTACTAGTTTTTAATCCTCAAGTCCAAATGTCGTCACTATCTCCTTGACCTATTTTGACATAGTGATATATACACCATATTTCATTTGATAAACTTGTAATCCCATAAAGAATTTAATCTCACCAAACATTAATATTTCCAACTCTTACTTCATCTGATTTGCAAAATATTCACACAAAGAATCTTGACCTCCAAATATAATGTCATCAACAAATATTTCAGATAACAATATACCTTTTTCTTTATCTGTCTTCACATACAAATTGTTGTTATCATCTATCCTTTCAAATCCAATCTTAACAAGATAAGTATGAAGTCTCTCATACCATGCTCTTGGTGCTTGTTTTAATCCATATAGGGCTTTGTACAGTCTACATACTATGTTCTTGTTTTTTTTATCAACAAATCCTTCTGGCTATTCTATGTAGACCTCTTCTTCTAATATGCCATTTAGAAATGTAGACTTAACATCCATCTGATAAACTTAGAAACCTTTAAATGCAACATAAGCAAGCAAAATTCTTACTCTTTCCATTTGTGCAATAGGGGCAACAGTTTCACCATTGTCAATTCTTTCTTCTTGTGCATACCCTTTGCAAACTATTCTTACTTTATTTTTTGTCACTTCACCATTATCATCTAGCTTGTTTCAAAATATCCATTTTTTGCCAAACACATTCTTGTCTTCTAATCTAGGAACTAGACTCCAAGTCTTGTTCTTTTCTATTTGCTAAATCTCCTCTTCCATGGCCTTGTACTAATCACCATCTTCTAATGCATCTCTCACTATCTTAGGTTCCTTCATGCTTAAAAAACATTATTCACTTCTCAATCTATTTCTTATCATTGTTCTTACATCTTTGTCTCTAATGATTTGATCTATAGGATGGTGTCTTTAGACATATTTGGATAGTCTAGGCTCAGTTCTTGTGGCTGCATTCTATCTCTCAGCTTTAGTATCACTATGTGCATCTCTATCAGGTGTTTCAACATCTCTTTCATGTGTGCCAATCTTAGAGTTAGATTGTGCATTTTCCTTATTCTGCAACTCAGCATTTGAATGTAACTCGACATTCCAAGGATGTGACTCAGTAGTTGTTGAGACTTGTTATTGATTTTCTGTATGATTTGTATCATCTTCCTTAGTAGGCATTCCTTCATAATAATATACAAATGTCTTGTAATCTTCTAGTTCTTTTGTAGTTTTAACTTCATTTTCTTCTATAAACTCATCAAAATTCACATTTTCACTTTTCATAGTTTTTTTAGTGTTTGTAATTAAAAAATTATAAGCTTTACTTCTTGTGGAGTAACAAAGAAATATACCTTCTTCACTCTTTGCATCAAACTATCCACTACTAACATCTTTAAAAACATAGAATTTGCTTCCAAATACCCTAAAATAATTCATATTTGGTGGATGACTATAGCATAGTTCAAAAGGTGTTGAGTGATTACCTTTCTTTACTTGCACATGATTCAAGGTGTATACAACAGTACTTACAACTTCTCTCTAGTATTTTAGAGCAACTTTTTTCTTCATCATGAGTGTTTTGGCATAGTCCATTACAGACTTGTTTTTTCTTTTCGCAATTCTATTTTGTGGAGGGGTCCTAGGTGTAGATGTTTGTCTCTTGATTCCTCTATCATTGTAGAACATCTCAAACTCATGTGAAGTGAATTCACCTCTATCTAATCTCAAGCATTTCAAGCTTTTACCCATTTCTTTCTCAACTCTTGCCAAGTACCATTTAAATATTTAAAAAGCATCTAATTTTTTTTAGAAACATGACTGTCATCGTTCTAAAATAATCATCAAAAAGTAGCATTATATACCTATCTCCATTGTAGCTTTGCACTTCAATACGTCCACACAAGTCAATATGAACAATTTCTAGTATTTCCACAGAGGTACAAGCTTTAAAGCTTGACTTTGTCATCTCAACTAGATGACATTGTTTGCATATTATATTTTCTAATTTATTCAACTTAGGCAAATCTCTAACTCTTTTCATGTTACTGATACTAACCAGATTATCAAAATTAACATGACATAGTATTTTGTGTCGAAGCCATACAACATCAAATTTTGCAATAAGACAAGTAGCATCTTCTATATCCAAATAGAATAGATTACTCCTAGTTTGATCACCTTTTCTAATCAATTTTCCATTTGTATCATATATCTTGGCTGATATGTCTTCAAACTCAACTTTGCACCCCAAATTATTCAATTGTGAAACACTTAACAAGTTATAATTCAATCCTTCAACATAATAAGCATTGTCATATGAAATTTTATCTGTGAGCTTGATAGACCCCTTTTATTTTATTAAACATGGTGCATCATTACAAATCTTACACTATTTCCATCATAACAAGTTAAGGTAATGAACTTACTTTTGTCTCTAGTCATGTGGTGTGGGTATCCACTGTCAATAATCCATTTCCATTCTTGTTCACACAAGTCATAAGTTTAGTAGCCTCATCCTTATATGATTCATCCTTCATTGCAACATATACCACTTCACCATCATTTTCATCAGAGTCATGTTCATCAACAATGTAGTATGATTTCTTGCCTTTGTCTCTATAGTCTCTTTCATCATCTTCTCTTCTATTTTTTTTCTTGTTCCCTTCTTTCAAACTCTTCTTCTATGTACATCTTGTTGCAATATGGCCAACTTCATTGCAATTATAACAAATGATAGGTAGCTTACCTTTGAATTTACCTTTTCCTCTATGAAATCTTCTGGCCAACAATCCTTCCAATTGTCCAATGTCTTCTTCATCTATACTACTATCACTAGATGCATACTTTATCTTTCTTTTCTTATTCTTTGGCTTTACCTCCTTAGAATTCTTTAGTTAAAAAATTTCTTTGAAAAATAATTCAATACTCTCTAGTCTATAGTTGTAACAATTGGAAAACTCAAAAGTAGTGAGTCTTCCTACAAAACTTTTAAGGGTTAGATCATTTCCTGGCATACATCTTAGCTCTTGGATTGTAGACACTCTAATGGTATACAAATGCAATAGTGTTCTTCAGACTTTACTTAGCACAATATCATCATCTATTTTACCAGTAGCACCTTTTATTGCACTACCAACTTCTTTTATTTAGGAAACATATTGAGCAATGTTTTCACCTTCTTCCATTCTCATGTCATCAAACTTACCTCTGAGGCTCTCTGACTTTGGTTTTTGAACATTTTTGTCTCCTCCATATATGGTATCTAGGGCATCCCACATCTTCTTTGCACTTTTAAGGTCTTTGATATCATCAAACTCAGCATAGCTTTGGGTAGAGGCAATCTCCAACATAGCCTGATTGTGCTCTTTTTTTTTCTTCAAATCTTCAGTAGTTAGGGCTCCTACTGGATCAACATGTGCTACTGAAATTAAATATTGTGCATAATCTCCAAGTCCTCCAAAGTGTAGCTTCATAAAACTTTTTCATGCAGGAAAGTTATCTCTATTTAGCTTGGGTACCTCTATTTTTGACATCTTGATCTTTATGCTTTTAGTACCTTCAAACTAATCTTCTTAAGCAACTGTGGCTCTGATACCAATTGTTGAAATTCTTTTAGAATAATTGAGAGGGGGGTGAATCAATTATTCAAGGTTTAGATGTACAAAATAAAACTTTTCACAATTCAATGAACCCATATAACATTCTTAACCATGCATGCATTCAATGGTTTTTAATCAAAACTGATATGTTACTATAAAATTAACATCCAAAAATGTAAAGCATAAAACACAACACATTCATCAACATATTTGACATAATGATTTAATGTGGAAACCCAATTTGGAAAAAACCACTAGTAGCATGCTACTCCTCTTTCATTCTTCTGAAGTGATGCCCTATTAAAGGCTAACCCTATTAAAGGTTACAACACACACTATTAAGTGTGACGTGGTTAAGCGATTTCAATAACCCTATTAAAAGTGAGCCTTGTTAGAGGACTTTAGGCCATTCACTTGGAATGCCACCCTATTAAAGGATTTACTAATGACTATTAAGTCAACCTTTCTCCAAAGGATTTACCCTAATTTGATACAATTATTAGAAAGTAACTGTAGAGCTTTGATTTGATACAACTTACAACCTTACTTGTAGATTAAATATCACTATTTAGTCCTCAACTCTACTTGGCTTGAAAGGAAACTTGGAAACAAAGAATATAACTATTTTCACATAACCCATAATAGATTTGAAATAAACATAGAATCAAAATCCACATGCAAGAGAATAGACAACATACCCACAAAAATTGTGACACAAGATATACCTTGGAAAACCCTCATTGAGGGAAAAACTCAGCCACCAAAAGCATCCATCACCATGTATTATTCAGCAAAAAATACCATTGCCATACAACTATGGAAGCCTTCATGGCCATAGCCACAACCGAGAAAATTATGTGAACAAGCATGAATCCACACATCCCATGCCATGCTTTCAACCTTCACAAATGCTCCCTTGGCTAACCTATCAAGCCTTGTCCTGATCGACTCTTTCCTTTCCCACTCTTACTCTTGTCACACAACAACTACCCTTGTGGTTGCTTATATAGTAGCAAGTCCCACAAAACCACTAAGTGGTATTACATAAATCATGTACTAAAAACATGTGCCACCTAACCCGCTAACCCCACATTTAATATTGTGCATTTAATCTTTTTCTTGAATATTAAATAATTACATGAAATATTATTACAATACAACTCATCAAGAATATTTCATGGAAATCTTTACATGTTGCACGTTCTAGGTGGAACATTACATGATAAAATAAAATAAAAAAATATAACACTATTATGCAATGTGTGCAACACCCATTATCTCAACAATCTCTCACTTGTTGTATACATTGCATAGGGTCAATCTGTAGCCACATAAATGAACAAGGGAACCATCCCTCCTAGCACATCCACCATCATGGATCAAAATACACCAAGTGCTCCATCCTAGTACCCACAACAAAATCAAAGTATCCAACATCTCAAACATGAATGATCTCACCTCCTATTATGCAACTACCACTGGACATACATAGAAGTCATCCAAATAGAAAACCACCCAACTTATCACATTAGAAGATCATTAAATCTTGTACCAACTAAAATTCTAAGCACAAAAACTTGATCCAAAGGTAATCACATGTATCCGTAGTTGTCAAAATATCCATAGCTGAAATAGCACCCATAACAAAGTGCCAAACCCATCCAACTATCCATACCTCCAAAAGGTATAACAAGTGAATCTCATATCATCAACATATCCAATCTATAACCTACAATCACAAGCCTCAAGAGAAATACCTACAACATATATATCAAGAAGCTCCCACTACAAAAGATAATGTCAAATCTATAACCAATCCACTCAACACATCTCAAAGAAGTGAATCCATGTAGTATCAAGGACATCCACAATACATAAATTGATATCTTTCAAGAACAACTCTCATAACAAGTCTCCAACAATCTCTCAAATTTTTCACAACCAACAGAGGAAAGAGATAAATGAATAGCCATGTCATCTCTCACATGCCATACATGAGCACAAACTAGTGATCATAATTTCTAACCAATCTCAAATCCAATGTAGGCAAAACTAAACATCCAAGAAGATAACCAAGACTAGAGAAACCACGCAAATCATAACCTGTATCATGTCCTTCTACACACACCTCTAGATGTAAACTATGCAAGTATGATCTCCTCCATAAAACCCCAAAAAGAAGCCTTAACAACACCCAAACCATACCATATGACTAATCATGGATGTAAGCCTCTCACAAGAAGATCAAACTCATAAACCATTCCTAATCCAAGGAATATGCTCAATATAAAACCATCTCCCAAACTCAACTAGCATAACAACATGTGCACATGGAGATAACCAATGCTAAACCATCTCTCAAATGAACTCTCTAGAACTAACTCATGTACCATAGCTCAAGATCCATATTGATGAAAGACAAGCATAAATATAATGTACTTGAGAAAAATAATGGGCTATACCTCTCAAGTAGCAAACAGCCAAGTAGACCAAGAGTGGGGAATGAGAATGCTCATCAAGATACCCAAGTCTCCAACCAAGACTCATCTAAGAAAAATCTCCTCTCAAGTTCATATCAAGTGATTGGCCTTTGGACTTCCTATTGAAACCATCAACCATCCCAAAAAATACTCCTCTAATCCAAGATAAATCAGCATCACCACCATCTCTAAGTATTCATGAGCACCTGTAACCAATCAATCCATGCCAACTCCAAATGCAACATAGCAATATCATGTAAGTATTCAGCTTATGATCAGTGTACTCAATACCAAGAAACTAAACCAAGATCAATGTCAAATTTCCAACCATGGCCTCAGGAACATAAACATGACAACATGATCTAACCATCTCAACCAAAGAGATAACATGCTCCACATGAACATACTATAACATGTCACAACTCTAAATGCGTATCAAGAGTATACCATGACATAATAATGAAACCATCCTTATACCAAGGATAACATGTCAATAAAAGCATAAACCACACCTTTGCTAAGAACCCTGTGAGTCCTCAAGATGCAACCATCTCCATACACCATGAAGAAAACCATCTCCACATACTAGGAAGAACCATCTCCACATACCATGAAGATAACCAAAAACTCCATGAGTCCTCAAGATCTAACCATCTTCACACACCATGAAGATAACAAGTGCACCATGCAAATGTCAAAGACGCTTTTACAACAATAGGATCTAAGATAAACCTCCAACATCTGCAAACACTCAATAAATATATCAATGCCAACAACTCCCACTCAACTATGGTGCCAAGTCACTGATGGCATCATAAAATCCATCTCCTATATGAAGATCCAAACCAAATTAGGAACTAATCCTATGTTGTCACCTCATCACTGTCACAAGCTCCCACTAAATTGTGTATCCAAGCTATCCATGACATCATGATGAAAAACCCATCCTCTAACCATGAGAATTAACCAAGGAATCAAATCATCAAAGAACTCAAAGTGCACATCATGAGCTCCTTAAAAGAAACTAAATAACCATGATCCTCAACCAAGAAGATATACCACCATAACTAAATCAAAAAATCCAAGCTAATGAACATCAAGGATGTACCTGTATATCCAATCATGTCATGCAAAAATCCATGACACCATGATCACATCCATGAACTGAGCATCTATCTCTCAAAGTGTCCAACCTGTCAGCATAAAATAGTCAACAACAATCCTCCACCATGACTGTACCTATTAACAACATCTCATCCCTTCTACATGAAGAAATCAGCAAATCATGTGACTTAGGGCATAGACAACCCAAATCCAAGCCATCAATCTAAATATGCATCAATAATGAAAGATCAATGGGAAAAGACAACCCATAACCAAGCTATAAATGCAACTTGTAAGTATAGATCGCTTACAACACTGTACAACTTGTAGATCCAACAAGTCATCATACATATTCAAGATAAACATTGATAACCATTTTACCATAAGACCAATCTGAAATATGAATTTAGTATACAATGACATCAAATCTTAAATCTCCAATGCCATAAACTCACAATGTTACCATAGTCAAAATATATCTATAAACTATTTAGATCAATATATCACCAAATAAATCATGTCAAACCTACATCAAATCTAAACCAATATGTAGAGCTCTCCAAGAGCTTTCCATTGACTACTCGAAGTCCAAAATCTAACTCTGTATGCCCAAGTTATACCCTAATTCATGCTCAAAATAAATAACATCTAAAATTAGGGCTCTTAAAACCTAACAAAATATCACAATCATAGAACTAAACTTATACCATGTTGTAATGCTCTGAATTAGCTTTCCAACACTTGTAAGAACTCTAAAATTCAATATTCTAAGAGAAAGTTATGGCCATTTTACTAAGATAGTCTTTTTACCATTTTCACTGCGATTTTTCATTTTTTATTTTTTTTCTGTGATGAAAATTCTGATGGGATTAAATTTGATGGCCATCATGGGCTGAAACCAAAACGTTCTTTCATTTCCTCTTAACATGGCCAAACTAGGGCATATTATATATCAAAATTTATAGAAATGTCGACCCAGATCCAATGGTGAGGTCTAATTTTACCCAAGAGGTCATTTCTACAAGCTCTCCGTAAAACCCTCATTTAAATGAAACATCCAAAAAATCCTTTTTTCCAACAATTTTACATGCCCAAATCTTTTAACATCCCATCATAACAACAAATCTAAAACCCTTAGATCTGCAATAAATCACTCATATATCTTGCCCTTTTCTTTTATCCTCATGCATTCCCATGGATTCAATCTAGGGTTACAATAATAAAACCATCGCTCTGATACCACTTGAAAGGAAACTTGACAACAAATAATATAACCATTTCTACATAACCCATAATAGATTTGAAATAAACATAGAATTAAAATCCACATGCAAGAGAATAGAGAACATACCCACAAAAATTGTGACACAAGATATACCCTTGAAAATCCTCATTGAGGGAAAAACCTAGCCTCCAAAAGCATCCATCACCATGTATTATTTAGCAAAAAATATCGTTGCCATACAACCATGGAAGCCTTCATGTCCATAGCCACAACTGACCAAACTATGTGAACAAGCATAAATCCACACATCCCATGCCATACTTTCAACCTTCACAAATGTTCCTTTGGCTAACCTATCAAGCCTTCTATCACTCGACTCTTGCCTTTCTCACTCTTACTCTTGTCACACAACAACTACCTTTGTGGTTGGTTATATAGTAGCAAGTCCCACAAAACCACTATGTGGTATTACATAAACCATGTGCTAAAACCATGTGCCACCTAACCTACTGAGCCCACATTTAATATTGGGCATTTAATTATTTTCTCCAATATTAAATAATTACATGAAATATTATTACAATACAACTCATCAAAAATATTTCATGGGAATCTTTACATGTTGCACGTCCATCTAGGTGGAACATTACATGATAAAATAAAATAATAAAATATAACAATATTATGCAATGTGTGCAACACCCATTATCTCCACATGGCTTCCAATCTTTGCAGTTTTGACAGCTTGTTCACCCTTTAAGCATTCATCCTCTTTAACCCTTCTTGCTTAGTTCGCCATTGTAGACTTCTTCTCTTAGGTTACTTGGTGAAGTAAACCCTCTTCCTTCTCCTTATCAGTTTTTACATTCAAAACTCTCTAACCTCTTTAATTCATGACCAGATATCCCTATGTATAGGAAATTAGAACTCTTTTTCTTGCTCATTATCCATCACAAAAATTAGGGTTTTTAATGGATTAGGTAGGATACAATATATCTAGCCCATATCTTGTCTTTTCTAGAAATTTCTCCTAGAATCCATCTTAATTTTCTTCTAAAATGGTTTACATAAGATTCTACACCTCTATCTCATCAATCTTATCTTCATCCCAATTCACAAGTTCTAAGAAAACAAACTTGTCTGCTTTTATTTGGTAAATCTTTGATCTTTTTTATAATGTAGCAACTCGACATTATCAATTTACTGATGCTCAGCACATACTATGTTACTCGACATCTATTGTCATGTTGCTCAGCATCAACTAGATTTTACTAGTGCTCAACATCAACTAAAAATCACTCAGCATATGCTAACTTATTGGGCACCTACTAGTTTACTCAACGTCCACTAGAAATTGCTTTCACTCAGCTCCAACTTACTTTTTTCTTGGCTTGCACTAACTTTACTTAGCACCTTCTATCAACTTGGTCAACCTTAGCAAATGAATTTTGTTCAACCTTATTCTTTTGAACTTTCTAAGCATAGCCAATCATTTTGTAACCTAAAAGTAGATCATCAATACATTATGTTATCATTGTTTTAACTAATTCTTGCACTTCAATACATAATCATAACTCAACCTTTCCTCTAGGTACTTTTGTTACATCTTGTTGATCAAATCCTCCTTATCAATCAACTAAGTGATAGTGATTGAAACATATAAGCAATTTTCCTACCAACATTTTGGCAAGTTTGACATCAGTGACAAAACAATGATTAAAAACACATAGTCTTCTTTCAATAATCTTTCTACTCAAATGATCTTTTCAATCATATATTAATAGGATAAAGTAGAAAAAAATCAAAGGAAGGATCAAAACAAAAAGAGGGAGATATTATTATATTTCGCTAATCCATGAAAGAAGAGAAATAGATAAAGAAGGAACTCAGAGGGAGTTATATTTTATAACCTAATCAGAAGAGGGAGTTGTTGATAAAGGGAGAAGTTTCAACTACAAGTTCTCTTTTTGTATTGTCTTACTATTTTAACCTAGTTAGTTTGATGGAACAAGATGTTCATCATTTGTTTGACTGGTTGATTAGTTTGGTTGGCCATCAATGCTAAAGAGGGAGATTATTGATATCTAATTGAAAAGATCATTTGAGTAGAAAGATTATTGATAAAGACTATGAGTTTCAATCATTTTGTCATTGATGTCAAACCTGCTACATGCTGGTAAGACAATTTCTTATATGTTTCAAGTACTATCACTTAGTCGATTGATGAGGAGGATTTGATCAAAAAGATGTAATAAAAGTACCTAGAGGAAAGGCTAAGTTATGATTATGTATTGAAGTGCATGAATTAGTTAAGACAATCATAACATAATGTATTGATGATCTACTTGAGGTTAGAAAAAGATTGGCTACACTTAAAAAGTTTAGAAGAATAATGTTAACCAAAGTTCATTTGCAAAGCTTGACCAAGTGGATAGTAGGTGCCGAGAAAAGTTAGTGCAAGCTAAGCAAAAAGTCAGTTGGAGTCAAGTGAAAGAAAATTCTAGTGGATGTCAAGCAAGTTAGTAGATCCTAAGTGATTTTTAGTTGATGCCGAGTGATTTTACATTAGATGTTGAGTAACACAATATGTATCGAGCACTAGAAGATTGATAATACTGAGCTACTACATTATGACAATGATCAAAGATTTGCCAAATAAAAGCTAACAAGTTTGTTTTCTTGGAACTTGTGAATCAAGAGGAAGATAAGATTGATGAGTTGGTGACACAAAATCTTATGTAAACTATTTTGAAGGTGAATTCAAATGGATTCAAAGAGAAGTTTCTAGAAAAGACAAGTTATGGGGTAGATACATTGTATCCTACCTAATTCATTGAAAACCCTAATTTTGGTGATGGATAATGAGTGGGAAAAATGTTCTAATTTCCTATATGTAGGAATGTCTAGTCATGAAGCAAAGAGTTAGAGAGTTTTGATGCAAAAATTTGACAAGGAGAAGAAAAGGGGTTTTGCTTCATCAAGTGACCTAAGTAAAGAAGTCTACAATGGCATACTAAGTAAGAAGGCTTAAAGAGGATGAATGCTTGAAGGGTGAACAACCTATCAGATCTGCAAAGATTGGAAGCCTAGAAGAATTGAGGATTGAATAGTGATCTATAATCTACATGTAAGGTTGTAAGTTATATCAAATCAAAGCTCTACTATTACTCTCTAACAATTGTATTAGCCTAGGGTAAATCCTTTGGAGTAAGTTTGACTTAACAGCCATTGGAAAATCTTTTAACAGGGTGGCATTCCAAGTGAATGGCCTAAAGTCCTCTAAGAAGGCTCACTTTTGACTGGGTGACTGAAATCCCTTAACTAGGTCACATTTAATAGTGTTTATTATAATCTTTAACAGGGTTTCCCTTTAACAGGGCATCACTTCAAAAGAGTGAAAATAGAGTAGCATATTATTGGTGGTTTTTCCCAAATTGGGTGATGCAAAGTAGTCAACAAAGGTAATGGATATGTAAGAATACTTCTTCAAATTGAAATGTTTGTCCTAGAACCCCACTAGCCCTTAAGACACTCAACTTGCCCAAGTACACCCCAATGACTCCAAAGATCGCCAAATGCCTATGTTGGATTGAAATGATGTTAACAAGGTGTATTAGGTAGGATCCAACCAATTTTGGCCTTATATGCAACTTCTAACCTTCAAAACCCTCAAAACTGTCTTCTAGGCCTAAGAGCCCCCAATTAGCCTTGCTATGACTGTTTTCTCAAGTTTTCTCCTAACTTTTACAAAGGACTAGGAAAAATATTTGCATTCTTAGATACCCTTTTTGGAGTTGTTCAATATATATAAATTTCAACTATGACTTCTTTGAAAAGTTTTAGACTTCCTTCACAAACCCCTTGTTGACAAGCATATGAAATAGGTGCATTTACAAAGCAACTCATAAAAGTACTTAACATACAGATTTAAAATTTTGAATAGGTCCATAAAATGTCCCCAATTATAGGATTCCTCAACCTATTTGACTCTAGGAGCCTTCTAACCCCAAAAGCCCCAAATTTACCCTCTTGAAATGCTTGTTCCTAGGGCTTTCTAGATCTCCCACATGCTAGAACTTCTAGACCCAATTGGAAGTGAAAAAATCAATATTTTAACCTACCAAACATGTTCTAAAACTCAGATCATGCCTTTGTTCAGGCCAATACCCTCCTGCAAGGTCATACCACTCAAATGACCCCTCTTTTCCACACTCTTGTTATAGGTGATCACCCTTTACTTGGTTTATTTGGTCATGTTAGCGTTAGATCATAGTTTACATGTCAAATATGTCTCATTCCATGAAGAAAAAATTAGACATTCCATGGAATGAGCATTGTTAGTATGAAAACCCACTAAAATGCCTTGAAAAACTATATTTCCAACCAATATTGAATGAAATGAATAGAAAACTCACCAAAATTAGACTCAAAACTTGTTAGAAATCATCCACACATGTTTTAACAAGTAAGATAATTCCTTCCATAGCCAAAGCAATGCAAAAATCCAAGATTTCCTTCAAATTTTGAATGAAAACCAAGCTTTTATTCTCCAATTATGAGATAGTCCGTACAATGGAGATTCCTGACCTTATATAGATGATATAGGGACCCCTTAACCATTCCCAAGTGATTGGGATTGATTATCCTTAACCAATTTTAAATTATTGCATTTCCCTCCAAAACAACAACTAACCGTTAAGTTTGAAAATTTGAATTTGCACAACTCTAAAACAAGCATTAAATGATCTTTTTGAACCCTATAACCTATCAAATGACATGATGTGACTATGAAAAACTATATGACCCTATAAATGACCTTCCTAACCTATGTACTCCCTATTTCTCTTGTTATGGAAGATTTTCACAATTTTTTTCCTTTTAGGATTTATTACAAATATATGCTTTTAAAGTAGTTTGACTTTATTTCATGAAAGACCTCATCATGTCTTCATCTTCCTAGTGCTTAGGTTTTCAAAAGGGTCCCAAGGAGATGCTCATGCATCATTGGGTTTCCATGTTAAATCATTGTGTCAAATGGGTTGATGGATATGTTGTGTTTCATGCTTTACATTTTTGCAAGTTGATTTGACAATAACATATTAGTTTTAGTTAACACACAATGAATGCATGCATGGTTAAGAATGTTTTATGGGTTCACTAAATTGTGAAAAAATTTATTTGTACATCTGGATCTTGAATAAATAATTCACCCCACCTCTCAATTATTCTAAAAGAATTTCAACATCAACTTCTGTAAACTTTATTTTGACACCCAAGTGAACTTGGTAGACACTGTCTTTTGAACTAGGAAAATTGTGGAATGCTTGGTAGACATACGGAAATATCTTCATCACCCAAGTAAGGTCAATATACAATGATTGGAAATGATATGACATTTTGTGTAACATCAAATACAATAGACAATTAATCAATTGTTTTCAACAACTTCATTAATGAAAGACTTATTTATGACTAATATTAGTTGCTGAGACACCTCTTCCAAGACGAAAAAATCAAGGGAAAATTTAGGGAGTCTTAAAGGTTCCTCGTCAAAACCACCTATTCTCACATTAGTGAACTTGGAATATTGGATGTAAATTCTACCAAAAGCTTGAACAAACTTTCAAGATTTGAAAGAGAATCTATGGTGAGGAGGACCTTTCATTCCAAAGCATAAATTTCCTAAGCAAATGTCATGAACCTTCCTACAATTTTCTAAAACTTTGTCTCCATGTAACACATGATAGTAGTAATATATAGTGATTTTTTTTCCCTAGGGTTCATGAGGTAGATACTACAAATGTTGGATACTAGCCAACATATATGTTAAGTATGAAGACACATAGAAATCCTTTTCCATGCTTAAAGTTCTTCAAAGTTGGTTTCTCATAGAACTAGAAATTTATTCAACCTAGTCTAAGAATTGGGATCCTTTCAAAACAATCTAAATGTAGAAGTACATCCATTCTTCAAAAGAAGACACATCCAGAGAACCATAAATTTGGTGCAACAAGACCATCAAGTCATGAACCTATGAGATCATTTGACCTTTCTAGAAGACTTTGTGTAACCTAGAGACTCATTTAAAGGGAGTTTTATTCCAACTCTTTTTAATAATATTTTTATAAGCATTAGATTTTTCTAAAAACATGGGCACTAATAAGGTTGGAGTCAAATTTTCAAACCCTTGTTCTTTGAGATGAAACAACTTGGATATGGTCTACCTAGTAATACTCAACAATATACTTTTATCCTTCCTCAAAATACTTCCACTAGGGATGTCATACATCTAGATACAATTGTGAATGAATGTGAGGTGCTGAGGGGAAGGTGGAGGCACAAGGAAGTTAGTATCCAAGAATTTGGTAGAAAAAGGGTTCTGCAAGTTTCTCACATAGCCTTTTTGTTATTCCTTCTAGGTTAATTCCTAAAGGGTCTATGTTTGATAAAAAGGGTGACTTACTAGATAGACTGTGGGTGTTCCAAAAAATGTGCAAAGTGGACTTCATGATTTAGAATTCCCTCCCATTGCTTCAAAATTAAAGAAGGAAACACAATCTTTCTTCCTAATAGGCAAAAGAAAAAGAGTTAAAGAACACAAGAGTTACCTTAAGAGAAGAAAATGAAGGAAACTACGAAATATGTTTCTCCTTCCTCAAAATCCTCCTACTAATACTTAACCAATTGAAGAAATTTGTGCTTTTGCAAAGGGAAATTCTAATCATATACACTTTGTAGAAAAATAGGGAATTAATCACAAGAAGGAGATAATGAATCACATGTGCCATTGGAAAAGGAGGATGGGATAGGATGGAATCTTCCGTTAACTATAAAGTGAGCAACTTAATTGATATATTACCTCTACATGTGCCAAATTTCCCTTTCATATCTTAAAAATAAATCTCGGTATGATATTTTATGATTACATTACTTTAATATATTACCCTTTCATAATTGGTGTAGTTATACACATGTGTGTCAGACCCAACATGCATCTAGTTGTAGCACATCTTCTAAGAACTGAACATTGAGGCATGTAAGGCTGGGGCCCACTAGTAACATTTCATGAAGACCGAAAAAGGGTTGATGTGATAAACCTTTTGAACTTAGTTCAAATGGTATAAAGGGTACAAGAGGTTCAAGAGTTATTAAAGAAAATGAAATCTTTGAACATGACCTCAATCAATATGTTTACAAGGGAAATCCAAGGATCATACTTGGTCAATAATAAGCTTGAAAGGAGTAGGGCCTAAAAGGGCAAGTTTCACAAATGAATAATTGAAAAGGATTTATTAGAGCTCAAATTGAATCTGACACTTGGTAGATCCAATGGTTCCAAATAAACAATTGAAAGCAAGAGTGAACCAAATATAAAGAACAAAAATGGTGACTTAACAAAATTATGAACTAATATTGGTTCATTATTATTAATTGTTAGAAAAAATCTACAATCGCCATTCTCTTTGAAATGTATCTAGGCAAAACATGAGGAGGCTGGGGGCATTCATAAACCCTTATTATAAAAAAATTTCAATAAGGAAAAGACTTTCCCAATCATGGCTTAACCTCCTATCCTCATTAGGGCATGTAGAGGGTCTAATTAGAATCATAACTACTATAGGAACCCTCTCTATTATATCATCTAGCATATTAGGAATTGGAATAGGGTTAAAACTTTTGACATAATCTATTCTATAGCTACTTTGGAAAAATTTCTCCATTCTCCTCTATCCCTTCAATAAAATAAGAAATGATGTGTCCTATGTTCTTATATAGAATAATATACATCAACATTAATGAGTAGTGGTGGAATTTGAAGTTCCCCATTTCTTGCCTATGAGCAATAGTAATCTCATTATGCATAACATTTATAATATGGGTCACAAAATCATACCCTACATTATTGATGGGGACACAACCCAAGCACATAATGGACACAATAGGAAAGGGAAAATTGTATTAACTATGTAAATATGCTATTACATTCAGTATAGAGAAAATAGACTTCAAAACATGCCCTAAGGGCTTACAATAGTATAAGTATGGAGATCATTTCTCCTTTTCGTACCTCCTCTCAAACTCCACTCTAAACTGCCTTTTACAATGCCAGAAATGTTCTTAAATAGACCCCAGAGGGTTAAGGATTAGGAATACATTCTAGAAAGTGATAGTAGGCATCCACCAACCAAATATAAGGCTCTAGAAGTCACATTAGAAGTCGGCACAAAATTAGAAGAATCCACAAACGGTAATCGAACTTTTGGGAGGCATAACTTTTGAACCGTAGCTCCGATTGACAAACCGTTTACATTTTTGAAAAGCTTTCGAAGCACTCTATAGCCTTATGGACTAGATTCACTCATCCTCCATTTTTTGGCCCTTTTTGAGGTCATTTAATGCCCCTAACCTGACTTTGAAGCATTCTTAGGATTTCTTTAGAAATTGAAAAACTGCAATAACTTTCAAACCGTGGGGCCTTTTGACCTGATTATTTTTCTAAAATGCTCTAAATTACAATGAAAATCTTTTGGCCAATTTACACCTTCTAGTTTACCAAAATGATGGCTCAATTACATACTCTTATTTTTCTAGCATTTACACATATCCCAAGGTGTTCAAATACTCTATCCTAGAACACTGATAGTGGAACTATGAGAGTTGGAACCTTTATTTGACCCAAATGGGTATCTAGAAATGAAAAAACATGAAATAGAAACTAAGTCTAAGTACATTTTTTTGGTTGACACAGGATTGCCCTTATACCTTTGGATTCTCCTGCATCAATTATGATGCACTTCTTGTATGTCTAGTGCCATGAGGTATACATTGCCAAGAGTGTTCATTGTGTCATTCAATCAAATCACTTTATCTATTCCAAACACAATAAATTGGAAGTATAACTTGAAAAATCCTAGAGGCATGAAGTCTCCTACCTTATTAGGAAGCTCCCCCTTTTCCTACTTGGACTTAGGGACATGTCTTCACATAACCCTTCTAGTGAAAAAGCTCTTCTGGCTCTTGAAATTCTCTTCCATTTTATCTTTCTCAATGACCTTATTCATAGGTACTCCTAGGTCAAAAACCTTTATGAAAATCTCCCTGTCCAAGGTGAACAATAGACTCATATCCTTCTTATGGAATCCATGAGTTGTAGGATTATAGGACTTTATTAGGGCCTTCACCAAGTCCACATCAACTATCACCTCTAGCATGATTATCTTTGCTAAGTTTCTATTCTAGGGATTGCGGGCTAGTGAATTTTCCAACCTGCTATTGTAAAAATACTAGAATAACTCATTGTCATTAGTTTCTAGCATGGCTGTATCTCTGTAAAAACTAAATGTATCTCTAAATAGATGAGAATTTATTGTTTGGGCATTTGATGATCCTAGTAGGAAGTAAACCCACTCCTCTATATATAAACTAGCTAGCTTTGTCTAATATTTCTCAGCACCTAGACAAGCATCTTCTACATTGACTTGTGCTATCAACATTCCCTCATCTTTATGTGAGGGTAAGAATACTAGGGCCAAATGCACACCCATCAATCCAAATCTCCTTATATAGTTAACACAATGGAAGAAAATACATAAAGATAATAATGCCAAGGAGAGAGAACAAGATTCTTTTATTGAGTCATCAGGTAATCAACATACATGCCTAGTTGTAAGGCCTTCTTGTTTATGGCCATATATATAATACATTCAAGATCCATGACCCAACTTCAAATTTGCACTTCTAGACACATATGCACCAAACTTTCAAAACCCTCTAAGTTCTGATCCAACTTCTCTACAACTTTCCTTACCTCTAACCTAAACCTAAACACCCTATTTATACTTGCCAAAACAACTTGCAAAATATTATAGAACATTACATAATAGAGGGGCCAACCTTAAAATGGTCTACACATATCCCAAGACAAGATTGTATCATAAAATTTGTGATTGGAATTAAAAATTCAAGTTGGCTCCCAAAACATGGAAAATTCTATAAAAGAAGGAACAAAATGTTGACGTTTGACAGCAATAGGTTCATTCGAGATATGAAGGAACACTCAATCAATATTAGATAACTCAACACACACTAGATAGCTCAGGACACACTCTGTAACTCAGACACACTATAGAGTGAGATGGGATAACATGCTAACCCAAATGTTAATACAATGTGGGATAATTGCAACTTTGTTGATACTGCAAAATTATTGGAACTCAACAATTGCTGCAACTTGGCAAGGACTACAACTTAGCAACAACTGGCAAAATGAACATAAATGAGAAGGATAAAACATCAACCTAGGATGCTCCTACATCAAATAACTAGGGTAGAAATAAATGTTTCTCCTAAATAATGCAAGTGTCACAACCTAAGTTGAATCTAACCTAGATTGAGAAATCCATGTAGCATCTTCAACTGGTCTATTTTTCCACTTTACCAAATATTTTTAGTAGTCTTTTAATCTTATTCTTTTACCAATTCTCTGATCTAATAGTTGTTCAACCTCTTCAATATTCTTCTTACAATAATCATCAAGTACAACAACTTCATCATTTGACTTATGATACTTATATAGATCAATAACATTCAATATAGGAGATATATCCATGTCATCAAGTAAATCAACTTCATAAACATTACCACTGTTAAACTTCTCCAAGATCTTACAAGGTCCAAACTTCTTCATCTTTAGCTTACTATATGTTCCAAAAGGAAATATTCTTTTCTTTAAATGAACCATCACCTCATCACCAATATAAAAAATGAGATGTCTCCTAGACTTATCTGCATTCTCCTTGTACTTTTGATTACTTTGTTCCAACTTTAGGTTCACTTCTTTATGCGAAGACTCCATAAAATCAGCAAATTATTCTTCTCTTCACTAGAAACATCCCTTAAATTTGATACTCCTCTAGGCTTCATTCCAGTAACAATCTCAAAAGATGTCTTCCTTGTACTCCTATTCATAAAATTATTATATAAAAAATCAACATGTGCTAATACAATCTCCCAATTATGTGGTTTATTTCCAACTAAGCATCTCAACAAATTACTCAAGCTTCTATTTACAACCTCTTTCTATCCACTAGTCTGCAAATGGAATGTATAACTAAATTTCAATTTAGTACCCATCTTCTTCCACAAAGTTCTCCAAAAATAACCAACAAATTTACTGTCTCTATCAAAAATAATACTTCTTGGTAATCCATGCAATCTAAAAATCTCTTTGAAGAAAATTTTAGGGTGGAAGCACAAACCTGTGCCACCCTTTGTGATACCATAGCGTATTTCAGTCATAACCGTTTTAGCCAAAACTGTTCTACCTGAACATATGTGGCAATTTCTCATGCTGACATGGCATGAACCGTTTCAGCCAGAACCATTTCGGCTGGAACAGTTACGGCTGAAACCTTGAAGATATAGTAAAACCGTCGTAAACCTCTTGTGGCTATATTTTCACTATTGCAGTTCCTAGGTTCTCAAAGAGCAGTTGGGGTGTTTTGGCCATAACGAGTAAGTGGTTTTCTTTTCCGCATAAAAAAAAAATTAATGTGTTTTTTGATTAGTAAATGTTAATCGTACTTAAAGTAGTTGTTTTTTACGTATTTTGTGACTGAAATATTTAGAATTATTTATTTTTTAATATATTTAAATTATTTTAATTAATTAAATTGTTTTAAATTATTTTAGATTGTTTTAGAATGGTATTTAAATTAATTTGTTAGCAAAAATGTAGTTAAACATGAGGTAAAAAATAGAAAAACATTAATTGAAAGTGTAGAAAAACATTAAGTAAAACTATAGAAAACATTAGGTAAAAATGTCAAAAATATTAGTTAAAAAATGTAGAAAAACATGAGTTAAAAATGTAGAAAAAATTAGTAAAAAGTGTAGCAAAACTTTAGGGCACATTGTTTAATTTCTAACATAACCTGATGGATCTAGGTGAAACAATAATCTCTTATGGTGAAATTAATTTTGACATTAAATACACCTTCTAACATAACCCTATATTAACTACAATCATAAACTATACCACATTCTAACCATAACATAGGCCCTTTACTAACCGAATGAACCACAATTAGATATTCACGATGTTCATTTTAACAACTAGTTATTGTTAGGTAATAATGAGTCTTACATTACCAAACAACACATTAAGATCACTTATGATATGTTTTTAGGTACGTTATCGATACATGTGTGTTAATAGGTCATATGTACTATTTTTTATAGGTTCTAATAAGTCTTAATATGTATTATTAAGATATAATAGGTCTTATTAGGTAATGATGATTCTTACATTATCAAATGACACATAACGACCTCTTATGATACATTTCTAGGTATTTTTATCCATATATATGTTAAGGGGACCTAGGGACTCCTACTAGGTCATTATGTCTATTGTAGGTTCTAATAGGTATTCATATGTTTACTAGCACATAATAGGTATTTTTAGGTAATAATGAGTCTTACATTACGAAACAACACATTAAGATCACTTATGATACATTTTTCGACACATTATCCATACATGTGTGTCTTAAGGGGATATAGGAGTCATAATGGGTCATACTTTTTTTATAGGTTCTAATAAGTCTTAATATGTATTATTAGGATATTATAGGTCTTATTAGGTAATGATGATTCTTACATTACCAAATGACACATAATGACCTCTTATGATACATTTCTAGGTATTTTTATCCATATATATGTTAAGGGGACCTAGGGACTCCTACTAGGTCATTATGTCTGTTATAGGTTCTAATAGGTATTCATATGTTTACTAGAACATGATAGGTATTGTTAGGTAATAATGAGTCTTACATTACCAAAAAACACATTAAGATCACTTATTATACATTTTTTGGTATGTTATCCATACATGTGTATCTTAAGGGGATATAGGAGTCATAATAGGTCATACTATTTTTTATAGGTTCTAATAAGTCTTAATATGTATTATTAGGATATAATAGGTCTTATTAGGTAATGATGATTCTTACATTACCAAATGACACATAAAGACCTCTTATGATACATTTCTAGGTATTTTTATCCATATATATGTTAAGGGGACCTAGGGACTCCTACTAGGTCATTATGTCTTTTGTAGGTTCTAATAGGTATTCATATGTTTACTAGCACATAATAGACTGACCTTACTATCAACCTTAATAAAAATATATCCCATTTACTTTATTAACATTCTTAACTCTAATTCAAACTACTAAATTAAGTCATGAGTTCTAAATTGTAAACTAACATTTGCTAACTAAACTCATTTACTTATCTAGTAACAAATTTTTCTATCCCTATGTCCTAACTCTCATCTACACTCCCCATAATCATCAAATAATTTACATCAAAATCTAGAATTTAGTCAAGAATTATATTTTTTTATTGCATATACACATGTGTACACTTAGTTATCATTTAATCAAAAAAAAAAAAAATTTAATCACATATACACATGTACATGTACGGATATTTATTTTTCACATTTGTATGAGCACGTTACAATGTACATTAGATATGGTCTCTAAGATAATTTGTTTAAAAATACATACATGTTACATGATTGAATAACACCATATATTTAATGTTGCATATTTATATATACATGTGTTTCAAATAAAATTTAACTTTTAATTATTTTAATTTAAATACACTTGTATGTTTATATTTGTATACATATGCATGTGTAGATCTCTAGATATTTATCACTCTTGTAGCTTCACATTCATATCCTCATATTTATATTCATATATACATTATGGCATCTAGTTCTTGGGATTGTGCTCCTGCATCCTCAAGGGATGCCAGTGTCCATGGTGGGGGTCAGAGTGTTGATTCAGGTACAGCACGTAGATTGACCTCCTCCACTTAGGATATACAACAGTTATCTAGAGATACACTTGTGAGATTATCTTGTGCTATGCAAATTTTGGATACCTCACTTTCCTCTTCTACCACCCTCCCTAATAGGGAGAAAGTCACAACAATGCGAGAGGAGTTATTTGGTATGATTTAGACCATTGAATCATACAACCCTTTTGATGATATGAGCATTGAGACATTTTATTCTTCTTTATCTCATAGTGTCACTGGCACTGTGAAGTATAGACAGATTGACACTGAGGTTTCCACCGGCATGGTGAAATCTATGTTTCCATCTTATATAGATCATTGTAGAGTTAGAAGCTACTCTGCGATGAAGTGTACTGATCCACTTGTCACACCATTGATGTATCCTCATTGGTTGGCCACTCATCATAGATGGCCACAAAAGGATGAGTTCCCTATATATTTGTGCAAACAATTGTTTGCAGAATTTCATTTACACTATGATGTTGACTATATAGATTATCAAGGGCATGTTGGGCAGGGTTAGGAGAGAATTTCTAATAGATTTAGACCCACTGTAAATCCTACGCCCATTAAAAAATGGGTAATGGTGGGTCCAAACCTTTTGTTTATGCGAAGAGGTCCACAGATGGCTGGTGCAGGGGAGAGTGTTCCTGATGACATAATTAGGACATATTTTTTTGAGCATCACCACCGTCACCACATAGTTACATGAGATTTATTCTAATCAGTGTGGTATATATATGCTATAGTCTCGAGGTACCACTCCCACAACTGCATCATCTAACACACCTGTTGATGATGATTATGGAGTTGCAGACATACCTTCTCCAATAGACATTTATGCAGTCTTAGAGGTGGATGCATTGCATCGTTTAGCATCATATTTAGCATCTAATCTTTTAGATGCTTATCAAGAATTATCTACACTCACAAGGATTCCACTTCATGACATGAGCTCTTAGATTGACCATATTTTTTCACGTACAATAGTCCTAGAGGATTCACAAAGGCAAGAGGACATTCCTGCACCTTCTACTGCTCCTACTACTACATAGGCCCAAGCTACAGCACCAGCCCTAGCTACTCAAGACCCTATATCACCCCCCCCCCCCCCTACTAAAGATGTTAGTACTAGATAGCCTGGTCTATTTACCTCCATGCTTTAAGATCAAGGCCACACTATTGACTTGGACGTTGATACTATTTTTTCATTGTATGATTTAGATATCAGTCAGATCGGTAGAGCATTACATAATGCTACTGTAAATATCTCTATATGTTTAAATTTATTTTTATTATGGTAAATAATATGTCTATATGTTTAAATTTATGTATATGTGTGTGTTTGTGTATGTGTTATAGGGTTTGAGTGATAGTATGTTACATTTTGCTGATCTATAGACAGCGACAGATCCTACACGTCATGAGTCCTAGGTATGTTACAATTTAAATATATATATTTTATTTATATACATGTAGATCTTGATATAATTTGTTTGTACACATAATTAAATGGTCCATGTTATCATTTGACATAGGGTTTAGATGCAGTTCATAGACCCTTTTGGGGACAAGGCTCAGGATCAGGAGGGGGGATGTAGCTGATTATCATATGTGACCTTTTATTTTATTACACGTACATTTTATGTCTATAGATACATGTTTATATGGACACTTTGATGTTTTATATGTTATTTCCAGATACATACATTTTATATGGACACTTTGATGTTTTATATGTTATTTTCAGATACATGTCTATATGGGTCACTCTTTGATGTTTTATATGTTATTTCCAAATAAATTTTTATATCATGGACACTAAATGATGTTTTATATGTTATTTCCATCTATACATGTTTATATGGAGATTTTGATGTTTCATATATGTTATTTTCAGACATTTGATACATGATCTATTTTTATACATTTGATATGGGTACATTATATTCTCCAAATATATGTACATGTATGTTATTGATCTTTTAATGTACACGTGTATCTTATTGATCTTTTAATGCCTTAATCTTTTATGTAACTTATTTATGTGTTATGAACATGTTTCTATATATGTTATTCATCTTAATGCCTTATATTCATGTTTTCAATATTCAAGTTTACATGTATATGTAGAGTTATTCATCTTAATGCCTTAATCTAAGTGTAATTAACTATATAATTTTAATGGTCCATGTACATAAGAATATAAAATATACATGTACATAAGAACATATAAAAACTATGATCACCTAGACAAAGAATGCATGAACTACAACATTTAATTAATAAAAATTAATAAATGTATATGTATGTGTTTTCACTATTCATGTTTATACATACATGTTACTATTTTTAATGCCTTAATTTAAGTTTAATTAACTATACTTAATGACATGTCTTAATATAAGTATAATTAAGTTCTATATATTTAATCTAAGTATAATTAACTATATTTAATGACATGCCTTAATTAATTATATATTTAGTCTAACTATATGTAATGTCTTAATTAACTCTATTTAATGGCATGTCTTAATTAACTATATTTAATCTAACTATAATTAACTATTTATAATATAATTAACTATATTTAATGACATACATTCTTAATTAACTATAATTAACAACATTTAATTAATAAAATATAATGTATGTAATATGTAACATAGTTCATATAACATATACATGTAAGAACATATAAAGAGTATGACCTAAAGAATGCATGTTACAATATTTAATTAATAAAAGTTAATACATGCAAGAACATAACGATTATATACAAACATAAAGAATGTATCATATAAGAACATATAAGATTATATGTACATAAATACATAACAACATTAACAATCATATGTAAGAAAACATAAACAATGTACATATAAATACATAGAAATACTAAAGGGTTTGTCTTAAGGAGAGGTCAGGTAAAAGGTAGTACTAAGGGGATGTTCTAAAAGGTGATCTTAAGGGGAGGTCCTAAGAGATTGTTTTAAGGTGAGGTCCTAAGAGGTGGTCTTAAATGAGATATCCATGTCGAATTTAAATAAAAATAATAAAACATGTCTAATTTTGCATATCCAAGATAAATGATCCAATGTACAAAAATGTTGGAATATCTTATTGTAAAGAATGCTTCTGAGAGGGGGGGGGTGTGAATCAAAAGTACTAGCTTTCTAATAGTTTCAAATCCTTAATAACATATCTTTGAAATGAACATGCATGCATATAAAAAATTAAGCAATCATGAGAAACAAATATGCATCACCACATAATGCTAGAGATTTTGGTAACCCAGAAACCCTCCAAAAATAAGAAGGTAAAACTAGGGTGGGGATGATACCCACAAAATCACTGCAGTAATAATGTTTGACCACTTCTGATGGTCTACCCTATTAAAGGCCTACCTTGTCAAAAGCTTTACACTATATCAATAGTGACCTGGTTAAAGCATTTACAAACACTTTTACATGAAGTGTTACCCTGTCAAAGGATTTAGTCACCTAGTTTAAGGATCTACAAAATAGCAGCTAAGCTAACCTATCACCATAGGGTTTTCTTTCTAATACAATTGCTGGAGAGTATTAGGTATAATAAACTTGATAGCTTACAATCCTTCAATTGCTGAATACAGACACTTGATTTGCTTTCTCTAATCTTGATCCTTTATGATCTGATACTCTTTTCTCTGAAAATTAGTTTTCCTTACACACCCTTGTCCATCCACTTCTATGCAATGAGATTTTGTCTTCCTTATAAAGACACTCAAAGACTTAGGGTTAGTTATGGATCTACGATCCATATTGAATCTCTATTTCCCACTTATTCCTTGCACTTTTATCATTGGTTGCATGCCTTCTCCATTTTTCTTATTGGTTGCATTGAAGATTGCATAGGAAATATAAATGATTTGATATGTTGGCTATGAAAATGGTTTTCATTTGAATTTGTGAAGTTTCAAAATCATATGTTGATTCTGAGTTACTCGGCACTTACTACTTCTTGATGCTTGGCACCTTCTATAACTCAGCTCCTGTATATGCTCAACATCCTTTATGTAACTAAGCTCTTGTATATTTCTCAGTACTTAGATCATGCTCAATTCCTGTAGTCACTCGGAGACTGCTCGGTATCTGAAGATCACTCGACACCTGATGAATTTCCTAACTCGACACACATTGTGGCTCAGCTTCAATGTAGAAAGTGGTTAAGTGTGTTGGCACTCAAGTGTCAAAACCATTTTTAGACTAACAATCTTCCCCTTTGACATGAGTGTCAAAAACACTTAACTAAGCAATATTTATCTAATCTTATGAGTATGTTTACTGATCTGCTTGGTATATATACAGAGGTTTAACAAAAAATTTGTAACTTTGTGGCTTACAATATATATACCTTAAAATTATTATAACTCTTATAACTCCCCTTAAGTTGATCACGCTTATAACTTCCCCTGAGTTGATCATGTCGATGTCTTGTGCCATTATGCCTAATGTTCTCTTTAATATATCTTCACAATATTATCTCCCTCTTAGATTATTATCTCCACCTTTTTTGATACTGATGTCAAAGGGTCCTAGATAGTAATGCCATGCTTGGCCAAAAATGTCTTGTTTACCTCAAGGAGTATTTGGAGAGTTGCATCCTAGTTATTTAAGGCAATATCCAATGACTTTTGTTGGATTGCAAGCTCTGCTTCGAGATCAACAAGTCCTTCATGTGTAGAAATATTTGGATCCTTCTTCAGGACTATTTCTACATACATTTTCTCCTTGTGCAATATTTCTAAGTGAGGAGTAATGGAGGCTTGAATTTGCATCAGCTTTTCTTTTATAGTGGCCTCTTCTGCTGATAATGCGGCTAATTCCCTCCGAGTGTGTAATGTTTGAGAAAATTGATTTTCACTTTGTACAGGATTTGAGGGTAGTTGTGTGTTGGAGAGATTTAATTTATTCTCAAGGTTCAAATTTTTTTGATTTATTTCTTGTATGAACCTAGAAAAATCACACAATTTTCTATAAAGGGAAGATATGTTCCCTAATATACTTTTTACATTTTCCAATTTCTTGGCTAGGTCAACCTGTCCCAAAATTATGTTATTAGCTATTTTTTGATTGAATTTTCCTACAAACTTCTTTTTTGAACATTCCATTAGTTTTACATTAGTATCATGGTCTTCATTATTTACTTGGTCAACTATATCAGATAATTGCTCAAGTATTGGCCTATTTGCATCTGGAGGTTGAAGACTAAACACATCCATGAATATATCTTTTATTTCATTCATTTCCTATTTGTATTTGTAGTCTTTCCTCATTGCCTCTTGTCTCCTTCTCTTATCCAATGCACTCTATATTTCATTCATCTTTTCTTCATTTAGAGTGCTTGAATCATAATAGGGTATTTTGATTTCTTCATCAAGCTCAGGAATACCAAAATGGATGGTCCTAGCTACCCTAGTAGAACTTGAACTTGGTGTACTAACATGTAAGGTCATTGTTTTAGTACTCTATTTATTACTGGGTTTGGTGGGAGTTCCTATTTTAGGTAATTCAATCAAAGTTTGTATTGCAGACTCCTCTTTATTTTGAGTTTCTTCCTTATCTTCTTCTTCTTGCTTGTCTTCTTCTTCTTGTGTCACTACTGCTGGAGGAGTACTTGTTGTCCAAACTGTTGTTCCTGTGACTACCTCTATTGCTGCACTCAGCTCCTAATGAGTTTGAGTAGCTAATCTTGGTGGTGACCGAGGTGGTAGAAATGTAAGCCCAGTAGTTTGAATGATTTGAGGTGGTTCTTGTGGTAACACCTTGGCTTCTTTGAGTTTATCTACTAACTTTTGAAGATTATTCACATTGACCAATATAGGACTTGTACACAATTGTGCTTGTAAAGTTGTTTGGTTAAGGATCTTAGTAAGATCCATTGCAGTTAATGGCTTAATGTTTTGACATGTGGTGTCAACAACATCCTTAATCTTTATGATTTTTGTAGGTGTGTTAGGTGAGTGAGGCGGGCTAGGAGGTGAAAGATGTGTGTCTTGCACACTTTTTTGTTCATCAGTTCCTTTGTCTTCATCTTTTCCTTCCTCCTCTCTTTCTTTCTTATTTTCCTCTTCTTCAACATTTTTCTCTTCTTCTATTTTCTCTTCTCTCCTCTTCCTTCTTTCTTCAGGTTTAGCAGTAGCTTCCTCTTTGTATACCTCTTCAAGAACATCTTCAAATGTCTTGTACAAGTTTTTCCAGACTCTTGTTGTTCTCTGCACAACTTCTTCAATTTTGTTCTATAGGATGGAGAATGCCCTATATTTAGGCGTAAAGCTTTTGCTATGCCTTTTGACTGCTTGAGTTACCTGTTCTTTTGTTAAATCAGGCAATACGTTTGCTAGGGTTGATTCCCTCATCTCTTTCTCCATCTTTAGACAAAAATGCCATCTATCTTCTATAGTTTTAGACAATTCCTTTGGCAATTGTCCATCTAGTTCAAGAGGTGTATACCTGAACTGTGCCATTAATGCATAGACTAACTCTTCTATGCTATTTTGTTCTTCTTTACTGAACTTATTGAAATCAATCTTTATCATTTCATTTAAGTCTCCATTCCTAATCTTCTTACATAATGTATCAATTGAAGATTTAGGAGGACTTACCTTTTTAGTCTAATCTTCTTCATTAGTATCAGGTTGGGCCACATATCTTTTCCTTTTCTTTGGCTCTTCTTGTGCCTTTATGTTTTTCTTCTTTGTGGCTTCCTCTTTAGCCTTTTGAGTAGAGGCCCTTTTTGTAGCTTTGGTTTTTGGCTTCTTAGGCATTTTCTCAATAGCTTTCTTTGGTGAAGGCTAAGAAGCAGGAGGTGTCTTTGTTTTCCTTTTGATGACTCTGCCTCTGATGGGTGCTTCCTTGGTTTGTGCTTGCTCAACACTCTCATCTTTCTCAAGTGGCTCTTATACTGGCTCACCTTCTTCTTCTCCTTCACTAATCTCTTCAACTTTACCTGTTGTACTTGATTCTTCAACACCAAATTTCTTCTTTATCTACTTTACCAACTTGTCCTTTTTCTTTACTACTGAGGCTGTCTTGAGTTCTGTAACAACTCTTGATTTTACAGTGTCATATGTTCCAAATGCCTTGGTAGATTTGTCCATTTCCTCTACAAGTAAAGCTGTGATGGCTACAGAAGCTTGATCAACATCAAGCTCATATCCCAATGGTCTAAGCCATCTTGTTCTTGGAAGGACTGCTTGAATGTAAGTGTAATCAATATCAACAAGAAAACATATGTCATTTATATACTTTTCTACCAGTGAAACTGGTATTCTCATTCTGTTCTTCATTGCATTTTTGAAATCCTCAAAATAGATAGACATTTGATCATCAAAGCTATCTCCCATTTGTGCAATGAAATCATTAATTTGATCAACAATGGTTTTATTCTAACTCTAGTTGACTTTGCCAAATGAAGGGAATTCCTTCATTAGATAGAAGAACATACAAACCAACACTAAACCAAATTTACACTATGCTCCCTTGGACTTTCTAATAGCTCCAAGATTTTCATTGATCTATTGCAACAAGACCTCTGCAAGGTCATAAGTGTGGTCTTTCTTTACAAGTTTATGTGCCACATCTACTACTATGCAGGGTACACTATTTAACCTACTGGATTGGTAAAACTTATGCGATATGATCCTTACAGAAAACTCTAGAAGGGGATCAGTTATGGTGTCTATAGTCATGCCTCTATTGTTCCACTTTGCACCTGTTTTCTTCTCAATTGTTTCCTTCTTTTCACTTCTCAAAGTCTTTGGCCAATCTAGGGTTGGAAAACCAGTAACCCTATGAACCATCTTCTTAGTAATCTTGACTTTCCCTTGTTCTAACCAAAATGATCCATCATGGATTCTGCTGATTATAATGCGTATCCACTCATTTTTTAATACAATTGGAAAAACTAGGGCTTTGGTTAAACCCTTCTTTTCTATGACAAAAAACTCATATTTTAGAATACCATTTTCACAGAGTTTTTCATAGACATTAAAAATTTCCAAATCTCCTATGGCTCCTATTTTACAATTATAGCATTTTCGCACATCTTGAACCATAACAACTTTTTCAGGGATGGTGGATAGGGCACTAGTGGGATTGTTTTTGTATGCAACCTCTAGTATAGGTCTAAACTCAGGTTGCTTTACTTCGTTGCTAACAAGTTGAATCTCATGGCTCATTTTCTCTTGGGTCATTTTTGAACTAGACGTCATTTATATCTAAACTAGGATTTTAATGATTAAAGTAAATTTCTCAAATTGTAAAACTCAGCACTTGAAGGAAATACTTGGATAGATACTTAAATCACTTGGGTAGATGCTAAATTGCTGCAAATCACTGGTTAAAAGCTTGAAAATTGCTTAGTCATGCTCAAGGAAATCACTCTTCATTTTAATGGCTCAAGAATGAATTGATTTTTAAGTGGTAAAAGAAACTTTCACATTTAATTCATTTTAGTACCTACACCTGCCACTTAACTTTTGAATGTTTATCAACTCGGCTTCCACTTGGCAACTATACTTGGCATCTACTTATTTTATTGATAACTCAACATCAAAGTAGTTTCACTCGACATCCAAAGACTAGTCGGCATCATTGTTCAATTTTAGTCTTAGCATCTTATCTTATGCTTATTTCTTCTTTTCAGTGCTTCTTTGTCTTGGGACTGATGTATGATACAACTTTTTATATCAATCCCATATATCTCTCTTATGCTTAGATTGATGAAGTGTGATCACTTGACCCATTAGGTGAACCAATCCCTTTGCTTGATGTACTGCAGTCATCTTTCTTTTTCCAAGTTTTATTCATTTGTCCTCTTATGACATCAATCTTTTCTTTTCCTTTGTTGGTTTCAGTATTTGGTGCTTTGGACCTTGTAGGACAGTTTTTATTGGTATGACCAATTTTTAAGCAACTAAAACATGTGGTTTGACTCAACCATCTTTTATAGTTCCCCTTGAAATGTGTTCTTATGCAATTTTGGGGTATATGTCCATATTCCTGACAATAGTGACAACTGTACCTGGTGTTATAATCCTAATGGTAGTGACTTTCATTCCCTTTTACTGGTTGATTTGATGTCCACATAGGCTTTGATCTGCATTCAAATGCCCTATGTCCATATTTTTTGCAATTATGACAATGTCCATCAAATCTTTGTGTTCTTGGGATTTTGTATCTGCAATCTTGTGTCATATGTCCTTGCATGTTGCACTTGTGATAGAAATTCTTGCTTTTGTGTGTGTTTGGCTGATTGATTTTTCTACTCCTGCAAATGTTAGCAGTATGTCCCTTTTTATTACAGTAATGAAAAGTGGGTTTAGAATTCTTACCTTTGTCACTTCTTTGCTCAACACTCTTTGATGATTCACCAACTTCAGAGCTATTGTATCCGAGTCCTAATGTATCATGGGCTAATCTTGGGAATTTCAGCAATTGTTCATAGTATTTTATGGCTTCACTTGACTTGTTGAGATTCCCTGCTATCTCTTTTTCTCTATTTAATTCATTCTGCAATTGTTCATTTTGCATCCTCAAAGTAGAGATCTCAATATCTTTCATATTAAGTTCATGATGAAGATTCATCATTTGAGCAAGTGTATCCATCTGCATGTTTGAGACTCTTGTTAATTCAGTACATTTTTCTTCGAGTCTATTTGCAAGATTTATTTTGTCATCTTCCATCATGATTCTATCCTCAACTGCTCTTTTCTTTTGTTCAGTGATTTCACATAACATTATGGCCTGTGATTCATGTTCCATCTTGAGAGATCTTATTTCTTCTGCTTGAACTTTGTTTTTCTCCATTAGTTTTGTTATTGCTGCATCAAATTCTTTAGTGTCTCCACTAAAAAATACTTGTGTGGTATCAATCTCCTTGTAGTGTATGTCATTTTCAGCTATGGCTATCTCCTTTCTTCTTTTAAAAGATTTTCTTAATTCTACTCTAGCTTCCTCTACCTTTTATAGAGTGAGATGCACATCTATCACCTAGTTTTCAATGATCTTTCCAAGTTTGAAAATTTCCATCTTTAGATCTTTTCATCCAAGCTGTTAGGCTCCTTTTTGAGAGAAATTGTGCTCTGATACCAATTGTTGGAATATCTTATTAGAAATAATTCTTCTAAGAGTGGCGGGGGGGGGGTTGAATCAAAAGTACTAGCTTTCTAATAGTTTCAAATCCTTAATAACATATATTTGAAATGAACATGCATGCATATAAAAAATTAAGCAATCATGAGAAACAAATATGAATCACCACATAGCACTAGAGATTTTGGTAACCCAAAAACCCTCCAAAAATAAGAAGGTAAAACTGGGGTGGGGATGATACCCACAAAATCATTGCAGTAATAATGTTTGACCGCTTCTGATGGTCTGTCCTATTAAAGGCTTGCCTTGTCAAAGGCTTTACACTATATCAATAGTGACCTGGTTAAAGGATTTACAAAAACTTTTACATGAAGTGTTACCCTGTCAAAGGATTTAGTCACCTAGTTAAAGGATCTACAAAATAGTGGCTAAGCTAACCTATCACCATAGGGTTTTTTTTCTCATACAATTGCTGAAGAATATTACGTATAATAAACCTGATAGCTTACAATCCTTTGATTGCTGAATACAGGCACTTGATCTACTTTCTTTGATCTTGATCCTTTATGATTTGATACTCTTTTCTCTAAAAATTAGTTTTCCTTACACACCCTTGTCCATCCACTTCTATGCAATGAGATTTTGTCTTCCTTATAAAGACACTCGAAGACTTAGGGTTAGTTATGGATCTACAATCCATATTGAATCTCTGTTTCCCACTTATTCCTTGAACTTTTATCATTGGTTGCATACCTTCTCCATTTTTCTTATTGGCTACATTGAAGATTGCATAGGAAATATAAATGATTTGATATGTTGGCTATGAAAATAGTTTTCATCTGAGTTTGTGAAGTTTCAAACTCATATGTTGATTTTGAGTTACTCAGCACTTACTACTTCCTAATGCTCGACATCTTCTATAAATCGGCTCCTGTATATGCTCGACATCCTTTATGTAACTCAGCTCTTGTATATTTCTTGGTACTTAGATCATGTCGATTCCTACAGTCACTCGGCACTTGATCTTCACTCGACACCTGAAGATCACTTAGCACCTGATGAATTTCCTAACTCGGCACACGCTATGGCTTGACTTCAATGTAGAAAGTGGTTAAGTGTGTTGGCACTCTAGTGTTAAAAGAATTTTTAGACCAACAAAAAAATTTATAAAAAAAATATCCTGTCAATATTAAATATGAAAATATAAGAGCTATACAGGCATAGCTCAACTAGAGCTCCACAATAAGTACATAGGTAAACTAGAGCTCCACAAACAATGTATTGTTAGGATCCTCTCTACTTTTTATTAGCTCTAGAAGTTTTTCATGTTCTTCAATAGGAAATTTCCACTTTTGATTTCCATGAAATCCACTTCTTTGTATTGCTTCAAATTGTAATTTGGTTGCTATAACATGGTTACTATAATGTAAAACATTTCCTCTAGGCTTGCATTCAATAAATTCAATACCACTATCAATTACCCTTGTTTGTTGATAATATGTTCCTTCAATAACAACTGATCCAATTAGATATGACTATTGATCAACATCTATAGTTCCTTCTAGCAACTTGTGTTTTTCTTTTATGCATCTTAAAATATAATAGTCCAAATTTTTTGCATTATCTGGTAAGACTTGAACTGCAAAAATATCTCCTACATGTATATAAAAATATACATAAATATAAATTAATTTTAAAATGAATATACATGTATATTAATTTATATATATGTATATATGCACACAAACCTGCCATAACTAAATTAGAAATGCGCTCATAATCAGCTGAATATATAGGATCATGAATGTCAATGTCAATGTCAACATCTTCAAAAAGAGGCTTTCTAACTATCTCCTTCAAATCCCAATGTGAAAGATATCCATTCACAATATTTTCACATGCACTCACTAGATTGTCCTTAATCCAGTCATCAACAAAACATGTTTTCTCTCTTACTTTAATTACTGGAGGTTTATGGTTTCTTGTAGTCATCACTTGATGTAAACTTCTAATACCAGGAATTGTTTGACAATTGTAAGGTTTAGATCGATCTATATCTGTTACAAATACAAAAAAATAATAATCATATTTCAAAATAAATATTTAATTAAAAACTCAACTTGATTTGAAAAATACTTTAAAAATAAATATAACTTAGTTCACCTTTCACCTCCCAAAAGTAACACTTATTGCATTTAGTATCTCGAGTAGCAAAATGAACTTTGCAACATTCAACAATTTGATTTGCGCTCTCTATCCTATTCCCTGTATGTACATACAATATGCATGTCTATATAAAATTTAAAATATATGCTACTAGAGTATTAAACATGCACATTTAAAAAATGCATATATTTACCTGCAAGTTCATGTTGTCGAAGTGCATGTTTTATACATGCTCCTGCTCCATCATGCTCCCCTTTTCCATGTTCACTTTCAAAGAAATTCCATAAAAACCTAACATTGGTTCTAGCATGTTGCATTGCTAACTAATTAAATTCTTTTGCAGATTTGAATTATCCTATAAACATGAAACATGATAAGTATCTACAATTATCTATGTACATATATCAAATAGAAATAGACATGTCCAAATAAATATAAGTTAAAATAAAGTTAAATAAATGTGTTACTTCATGTATACTAACCTATGCATCCATCAGACCAAATCCAATGCTCTGAAATATTTATTGCATGATTTTTGAGATCTTTAGAGAACATTGCAAAACAATGAGCCACATAACTTCTATCATGAACTCTATCATCACTAATATAGAAATGAACCTCTTTGATGATGATGCATTCATTTTCATCCAATCTTTCTATCTGATCCACCTCAAATTGTGCATGTCTATAAGTCCCTTGCACAAATATTGCAACTTGTTCAGAATGATAATATTGGCCTTGAAGCTGTGTATGAGGTACAAATGTATAATTCTCTAAAAAATCTACAACTGAAAGTGTACAACTAGGTGGAAATTTTTTTTTGGAATCACGAAATTGTTTAGCTTGCCATCGTGCACCATGACAATGTTGGATATGTGGATATATCAATGGATGAAACTTGGTCATGAACTCATCATAATGCAATTCACTCTCTTTCAATACATTTTTTTTTGGATTCATATCCTCTCTTATTTTGGTATGTCTCATATTCATATCTCATCCATGAAACTGGTGTGGATTCATTAATATTCTCAACTTACATAATTTCAAAAAATTTGCGTAAATCTCCACAATCTTCACACTGATTTTTGATGCATTACACTTTGAATTCATTTGAATCTTCTAATTTATCACATAATATGGACCTCACAAATTGTGTTGTACTGCTAGGGATGACCAAATTAGGATCAAGTACTGCCATAACTTTTTAAAGTGATTGCAAGTGTAGACCAAATTCAGCATGATTTCTACAACAAGTTTAACGCATCTTATTTATGCATACAAAGGAAGGATGTAAACTCTCAAACATTCTCTAACATTTTTTGACATTTGAAAATTCTTGTTTGAATGTTTGAAATAATTCACTTTGAGTTATATCTATGAAATGTTTTGGATGTTCAATTTTTGCCCCTGTTTCTTGATCTTTAATTTGTATAGTATCATGCATGTTGGAAGAAACACGAGAATGTGTGATCCAAAATTCAATAACTTGTCTTTTTACATCTTCAAAAATCTTGTCTTTTCGAGGAACTCTACAAATATTCACCCAGTTATTCTCAATGTTATCATCTAGCATATTTCTCCTCTTGATGTATCTCTGGACAGTTCTTCTAGATATATGTAGTACATCAGAAATTGCACATACCTATTTTCTATGTGTCAATTTTTTACTAGATATAGTAGTCATCAATGCTCTACATGCATTACTCAAATCAACTCCTCGAGTTGTGTTGTCAATTTTTTTATAACCATTTTGAAAGTTTTCAACTATTGTTTTATTAATATTATTCACATGGCTTTTCCTATTATCAGCACCCAACAACTCCAAAACAGGTCTCATACCTTTTCTCCTAAATAACTTGACAAATAATTGTGTCTGTCCAAATATACTTTTATCTTTGAAATATTCATCCCACGTGTTCTGACAATGCTTTCTAATAGTGTTATCATTTATCATATCTTTAGATGGAATTTGGTTTAAAAGTATTTCTTCATCCAAATCCATCAAATTTTTTATGCTTTCTAATTTGTCTCTATCAATAGAACTGCGAATTTCTTCCTCTTCATTACTTTCATTTTCTTCATGAATCTCATCCTATTTAGGAATTTCAGTAGGTTGGTTTTGATTATGTTTTGTATGGCCTTTCATTTTTCCATCTCTTATTCTATCATATTTCCTTGATATTTTCCTTTTACTGCCCATTGAATACTTCAATCTATAGAAACAAAAATAAATAAATTTAGATTTCACTAAATATCAGCTAATGGTTCAATATAGAATACATAAAAATAAAAATAAGTAAATGAGAAAAAAAACACCTTCAAAATATTCGATTCTTTGCACTATTGATTTAATCCGCAAAATAGTTGCTGAAAATTCCTTCAAAATTAATTGTTTTTCGAAAATTCTCTTCCAATTTTTGTTGTTTTGTATATTTAATTTTTTTAAAAAGAAAGAACAACTTTATTTTATATCAAACAATGACATTAACCATTGGTGGTTTAATCAGCCGACAGGGGTTTTGGTCAAAAATGTTTTGGCTGAAATAGTTACAGCCAAAATAGTTATGGCCGAAACTGTCTGTGTGGCATCCTATGTGGCAGCCAAACAAGCAAAAATTATAACTTCTATAAACATCTCACTTTGAAGGCCAGTTTGACCTACTAAATTGAAGTTTTTTTTTTAAACTAAAAATATACTTTTGTAGGTCTCAGAGTCACGATTATGATCATATAATTTTTAAAAAAAATTGATTATGAATAATATGTTACAATTTGAAAATATTACAAGTAGGTATCTTAAGATTTAGGAAGACGTCTATTCAAAAATAAGAAAAAAATAGTAAATCATATTAAAAATTTATTATTTTTTAATGTTGCACTATAGGAGATATTCTTCTCAAGAATATGTAATTTATTTTTAAAAATATGTAGATTTGATCGAAAAAGTTTGACAAGAGAAAAAAACTGTCAATTTCTAATAACTTTGACTTTGACCAATTAAAACTTCAAAAATATTAGCCCAATTTCAATTTTTCTTTTTTGGTGCACTAGGTATACATGTCAACTCTAACATATTCCAAAATACAACCAAAATATGAATATTTGCATATATTTGTTTGATACGAAAAAAATTCTATATTTTTAGTATTTAAAAAAAAATAAAATACACTTTAAAAATTCAAAAATAAATAAAATTTTCATCAATTTTTTAAAAAAAAATTATAGACATAAACTTCATCCAATTTTACACATTTCATTAGTTTACATCTTCAAATTCTAAACACAAATGCCACTTTTATGTCATTAAAGTTGAAGAGTTTAAATTCTGATATCACTTTTCCTTTATAAAAGGTGACACAGGTTTGTGCTTTTACCCTTTAGCAACATGCTCAACATCTAATGTCATCTTACATGGTATAAAATGAGCCATTTTAGAAAATGTATCCACAATAATAAATATATAATCATACTCCTTTTTTGTTTTAGGAAATCCAAAAATAAAATCCATACTGATGTCACTCCAAGGTCTCTCTGGAATAAAAATAGGTGTATACAATCTAGTATTCTGACTTACTCCTTTTGCAACTTGATAAACTCCACAACTCTTCACAAACTTCTAAACATCCTTATACATCTATGGCTAATAATACTTCTCTTTCAACAAACTTAATTTCTTATCAATTCTAAAATATCTAGTTGATCCACCACTATGCTTTTCCTTAATCAAATTCAACCTCATAGAATTTCTAGGGATACACAATTGAATAACTTTGAACATACCTTCTTGAATGAAATATTAATAATACTTACTCATGTGATCTATTAGATTTGGTGCTCTGCACTCTCTCCATGCCTCAAAAAAATTAGGGTCAGTATCATGCAACTCTTTCATTTCATCAAAACCAAGAACTTCAACCTTCATCTTAGTCAACAAAGAATGTCTTCTTCTTAATGCATTAGCAACTCGATTACTGACTCCACTTTTATGCTTAATCACAAACATAAAACTCTATAAATATTCAACCCACTTCACATCTCTCTGATTCAATTTATGTTGACTTTCCAAGTACTATAAATCTTTATGATTAGTATACAACACAAACTCCTTAGGAATCAAATAATGTCTCCACTTCTTCAATGCTTGAACAATAGCATAAAAGTCTTTATCATACACAAAATTATTCATTTTAGGATCATTCAACTTCTCACTAAAAAAGGTAGGTTTACCTTCTTGACTCAATACAGCTCTAATTGCACTACCACTTGCATCACATTCAGCTTGAAATACCTTACTAAAATTAGGAAAAGCCAATATAGGGAACTCATCAACTTTTTGTTCAAATGTCTCAAAACTCTTATCAGCTCCATGTATCCACTTGAATTCCTTTTTATCTCCTCTCATTGTCTCAGTCATAGCATTACAAACAACACTAAAATTCCTTATAATCTTCCTATAGGAACTAGCCAAACCATTACATGATCTCACCTCACCCACATTCTCAGGTGTGGTCCATTCCAAAATTTCTTCAACCTTCTTAGGATCCATTTTTAATCCATTAGCTAAAATCACAAATCACAAATACATAATCTCCTCTTGCATAAAAGAACAATTTTTTAGATTAATCATCAACTACTCATCTTTCAATCTGTGTAATACTCGTCTAAGATGCTCAAGATGTTCTTCCTTAGTCTTAATATCAAAATGCCATCCAAATAAATAATCACAAACTTACCCAAAAATCTTTTCAAAACTTCATTCGTTAATCTCATGAAAGTACTAAGTGCATTATTCAAACCAAAAGGCATAACTAACCATTTATACAAACCATCTTTTGTTTTGAAAGTAGTCTTCCATTCATCACCTTCTTTGATTCTAATATGATGATAGCCACTCTTCAATTGAATCTTGGTAAAATACTTTGCTACACTCAAACAATCCATTATGTCATCTATCCTTGGCATTGGAAACCTATAATTTCATTGTGATCTAATTAATAATTCTAGAATTAGTACACATTCTCCATTCTCCATTCCTTTTAGGTGCTAATACAATAGGTACAACACATGGACTCAAAATTTCTCTGATCAATCCTTTCTACAACAACTCATGCACTTGTCTATTAAGTTCTTCATTCTTTGTAGGTGTTAATCTATATGGTGCTTTGTTTGGAAAAATATCTCTAGGAATTAGATCCATATAATTACTTATACTTATTATTGGCAATAAAACCATCAGGTATATCCTCTACAATAATATATGTATACTCATTCAACAATTCTATAATTTCTGTTGGCACTCAGTCAATACTACTCGTTTCTATTGCTCTATCATTTCTACCAAAACTCAATCCTTTAGGAACTATGGACAATAAAACTTGATTCTTCTTCACTTCTTTTTAAAATTTCTTTCCATTATCCATGCAAACTTGAATAGTAGTACAATTAACCTCATTTAGAATTTTAATCAAAGGAAATAATATTTGCTTTCTCCCATTCATCGAAAGAGTATATTGATTCAATCTTCCATCATGTACAACATATCTATTATATTTTCAAGGTTTATCCAAAAAAATGACAACAATCTGTAGGCATAATATCACATTGAACTTCATCAAAGTAATGTCCAATCTTGAACTTCACCATGCATTGGTCACTTACCAATATCTTATGCTCATCTTTGATCCATGAAACATGATAGGGTTTAGGATGCTTCAACCTTTGTAACTAGTTCTTCTGATGCCAATTTTTTTGAACTTCCACTATCAATGATCATCTTGCAGCATTTTTTAGCCATCTTACATTTGGTCTTGAAAAGACTTCTCCTTATGAGAGGTTCCTCATCACTTTGCTTATTACATAAGATTCTTCTTGACATCAGATTTTTTTTAGCCTTAGGTCCACTAGGTGAAATCTTAATGTCTTCTTGAATCACATTATTTCTGTTACCTTGCTCACTTTTAGAGGATCTACATTCAAAAGATCTATTCCCTTCTTTACCACATCTAAAACAATTACCACACAAACCACCTCTAGAATAAGAATTACCTCTTCCTCAATAAAAACTAGTACCTCCTTAGCATGAACTATTGTAAGCATGAATTTTGATGATATTCATATGGGGGATTATTTTAGAAATATTATTTTGATGATATGTTACATTAATGACTATGTTTTTCATTGATGTCAACATAGCAATTTTCTATGGTATCTGATAGAAGAACAATGGTAAAGATCAAGGTTGTATGAATAGATTGTTGAGTGTTTTCACTAGTGAGGTTAAAAAAAGATACCACTTAGTGTCCAATATATGCAACTAGACTTGGGAGAAAAATATATTAAGTCTAGAAAAAGTTATGCAAGTTTCAGAGAAGACCATTCTAAGATAGAGTTTACAGAAGCATGCTATGGTAAACTTGTTATATCTCTTAGTAGAGTTGTTATTTTGAGAAGCAAGGTTAAAGGAATATATAATACATGTTTGCAATGATGTTGCTAATATTTCTAATCATAATATTACATGTACATAAATTTATTTAAGTTACAAAGAGACTTATTGATGTTATCACTAAGTATAACATATTCTTATTTAGGTCCCATAATTATTAATTAAGAAGGTGTAATAGCCAACTCAAGGAATTATTATATGGATTCGGTATAAAGGAAGGACATTTTCCTTTTTTATTTATGAATTATTGCATGAAGCATGAAGAAAGGAATAGAAGAGAAGCAAGTTGATATGCGAGGACAAGCAGAGAAGAGTGAAGTTGGAGAGAACATTTTTGCTAAGGTTTTATTCTAATATTCGAGGTTCGATATTTGGATTCAAGTTTTGTGACCTAGTCTACAAGGTCTAATAGTAATTGGTCTAGTTGAAAAGATAGAGGAAAGAGGATAAAGAAAAATACAAACAATTATTTTGCAATTAATAGTTGAGAGATAAGTTGGATAGTGAAGTTCAATGGTCTTGCCCTAGAAGCTGTTTGGATAGTGGATCCTTCTACCTTTTGCAACTCCTAATAGGGTTGGAATATCCTAACATGGATTCAAAGTCTACTAAAAGGGACTCTTATGTACTGAATGCGTTTATAGACTCCTAATAGAGTCCATCCTCTAACAAGGAATATATATATTAGTATATCTTTGTGGGCATCATTCCCACTGAGGCTTTTCCTCTAAACAAGGGTTTCCCTAGTTAACATATCTAGTGTAATTGTGTATCTGCATCTTATGGTTGTTGTTTACTTTGATTGAATGGTTAAGATTAATTAAGGTTGAAATTTTTTTTGATTAGATAACTGATTCACTCCCCCCACCACTCTCTCAATTATCTTGGTGGATTATTATTTCTAACATAAGCTTGAATGAAATGGAATTCAACAAGTTACTAATAGATTCACATTTATCCTTCAAATTTCTAATGAAACTATCTAACATGTTATAAAACCATTAAGAGAAGAAGCAGAACCATACATGAAAAGAGTTAATGGAATCAACTATACTATAAACAACAAAGTGAAATGGAATCCACCTGACTATCACATGATCACATATAATTGTCCTTCAACTCTTTATGCAAAACTAATCTAAGAATGGGCAACAAAACATGACAAGAAAATAGGGTAAATGGAATTACAAACCAATTCACCATTTAGTTTGTCAACCCTTGTATTGCCAAATGAGTTTATATTTATAGTTCTCTAGCATCCCCTAGTTTTGGTAGAACAATAGTCATATAATAGAAAAGAAAATGAGAATAAAATATAAAATTATCCAATTTGCATCATGATATGAGCACATTTCTGAATCCATGGTATGCCTAAAATATGGCCAATGATTGTTTTTCTTCATGTAATTCTATAAAATACTATAGAAAATCATTAAGTCTTCATATTCTTCTATTTTGCACCAACCTGTATATTTCATATTCCAATGGTCACGAGAACTTTGAATTCCTATTTTTGATCTTAAATAAATGGTTAAGATTAAATTATTATAAACCGTCTTTGTCTTTTGCTTTACAATATCCTCCATGGATCCATTGAGTACATGTGTTAAGCTTTTGTTACATCATTATGATTATTTTCCTTGTAACTTTACATTGTGAGATAGTGACAAACATAGATCCTTTTCTGATATAATGGTGGTAATAAAACAATGTTAAGTTTCCTTGTTTTGTGGCATGGGTCTACTTTCCAACTAGGCACATCATGCTAGACATATGGAAGTAATTCATTTCTTGGAATATCTAACATTGACCTAGTGTTTCTTCATGAAATGTGATGTCCCATAGGACATGTGTCTTTCTGTCACTTTATTGCATAGATTATCAAATAGACATCTTTTTATGATAACATAATGACCTCTGTAGATTTTCTTTGATCTAATAGTGGTGAAAAAGACTATAACTTCCTTGTTTAATTTGTGGCATGGGTCCACCTTCCAATTATATACATCATGGGAGACATGTCATAGTACTTTATTGACTGGTGAATTAGACATTAGACCACCCTACTTCGTGGCACTTTATGACTAGACTACACCTTGTGGAATATAACTGGTCCCTTGCGACATGTCTTGAATTGTTTATTTGTTGCATAAATTAACTTTTGTGAAACTTTGGAAAGAAAAAAAGAAACAAACATGGATCTTGTAAGATCTGATGGCTAAAGGCATTTAAATTATGTTTAATATTTGAATGGGACCCAATTTGACAGGTAAGCATTTGGCTTTTCAAATGGCCAATAACATGAATTCTTTCATTCAATTGACTTTTTAACTTTGCAATGTATACATGTGAATTAAATATTAACCATCAATTTCATTTCAAAAAGAATCATACCACCTTTGACTTGGTTCTTTTGGCATTTTTGCATTTTTAATGTTCACTCTACATCAAATTCAATTGATCTCACTTCTAACATGTTCTCATGATTTTCACATCATCTTTCTTTGCCTTGGTTCTCTTATTCTTTGTTTTCATTTTCTTTAAATATGAATATGATCTCTCCATTCAACCTAAATTATGCCTTCAATGGAACACTTGATCATAGAGTTAGGGTTTCTTATGAATATGATTGTTTCTCTCTCTCTCTCTCTCATCTAGGATATGTAGGAACTTACCCTCCCAAATCCTAGTCACCTAGCTTGATTGAATCCATTACATTTTTCTTGTTCCCAACCAATGTAACTTAGAGGGAAAGATGAGGAAAGAAACCCTAATGGAAACCTAAACCAAACATGACATCACATTGACTCAACTCTCATCCTAAAAGTTTGAAAAATATCGGAGAACTAAAAGTGCTCTAACAACATGCAATAGAGGAATCCACCCAAGCTTGTTTAGTTACTAGGGTTTGTTGACCTTTTTAGAGACAAGATACATGATAGTAGAAGGGATAGGGATTCTTAGGTAGCTTAATTTTCTCAACCATTTCAAAGGACACCAAATTATTAGTTGATCTAGAATCAATTAACAAACTATATACCTTGCCTTGGCATTTGATCTTTTTTTTGAATAGGTTCTTCTTTTGGGGTAGCTCTTGGGTATGAGTTATTTTCAAGAAGGCTTTCCTCATTTTAAAACATGCACCTTCCTCAGGTTCAAGATCCATGCAGTTAAGTTGATCTTCTTCAATGATTTGAGTTCTCCTCTCCCCTTGATTATTGTTCATCTTCTCAGGACACTTTCCTACATGGTGACCTAACTGATTATTGTGATAGCAATTAATGGGGCCATTACAACTTCCTCTTACTTTGCCAAAGGTCATTCCTCCTTTTTAGTTCCCTTTGGAATTAGATTCTCCTTGATCCTTGTCCTAATTAGAAGTTTTACTGCCATTCTTTTTCCCTTTGCTCCAAGAGTTGCTTTTGCCCTTGAAGTTCTTGTTATTGTTACTCTCCTTCCCTTTGTTTCAGTCCTACCTCCTCTTCCATTTCTCTTCCACTTTGATGGCTAACTAATAGCACTTATTCATAGAAGTGGAAGTGTGAGGGCTTAGTTCCTCTTGGATGGGTACCTTGAGGCCATTCATGTACCTTGCAAGTTCTTTTTCCTCATCCTCTATAGTGTTAATTTTCATACACACCTTAAGGAACTCCTCTGTATAGGAATTCATATCAAGATCCTTTTGTTTCAAACTCTACTTCCTCTTATGTAGTTATACCCCATAGTCTTTAGGCACATAGGTTTCTCTAACTAGTGCCACCATTCTATCCCAAGAATAAATAATGCTTCTTCCTTTCTTCACCCTTTCTATCTAGATGAATTTCTACCAAGTTAGAGTTGCTCCCTTCAACTTGAACTTTTCTATTTTTACTCTTTGCTTCACTAGAATGCCTTTACATTAAAGAAACTATTTAGGGCCCAATATAATCCAAGGCAACATCTACATTCATCTTTCCATTGAAATTTGGTAGTTCCAATTTCCCCTCCATGGTTCTCTTCTCCATGGACTTGAGAGAATTCAATAGAGGTCTTTGTTCTGCAAGCACTTCACCATCTTCCTGAAGGTCTTTAGCCTCATTATTCCATTCTTCTTTAGATTGTGCCTCTTTGTTCTTATCCAACTCACTTTCAAGTTTCTACAACCTCTTTTCTAGAGAATCATTATTTTCCCTTTGTTCTCTCATGATCTTTGCAAATTTAGCAATGGTTACCCTTGTAGGTAGTTCCTCTTCTTCAACAAGAGACATGGCTTTGATATCACTTGATTCAATGGAGCTTGGTGGAGTAGTCCTTTGATTAAAAACTAGTCCTTAGATCCCCACCATTGAAGATGTGCCAAAAAAAGTGTCCTTTATCCTACCCAAATGTCCTTAAGAACCAATCACAAGTGCTCAAATAGGACAACTTTTCTGAACCACTTCTATAAAAACCCATATATCTTGAGTTAGGAAATTTATCAAGACCTCAAATGAAGAGAATTAGAAATATGATTCATCCAAATTTCTGAAAATGTAGGTTATACACTTTGGTACATCCCTTCAAGTCTATACACATTGCTACAACATCAATTTAGTAGGAAATCTAAGTTCTTTTTGTTGATTTGAATGTAAAAGTAGACGATTGTACCTTCCACCCACTTGAAAGGTATTATATAGGCTTCTCCAATGGTCAAAAAATCTTTTCAAACCATTTTTGGCCATTGGGGATCAACTGACAAGATTTGCAATTTTTGCTAAAAAGTTACTTGACAACTTTTGAGCAACTTTTTCAATTTGTGAACAAAATATGCTCAAACTTCAAATAAATAATCTAAATAGGATAAAAACATTCTAAAAACATGAAAACATGAAAAATCCTAAGTTTTAGATTCATTTGACCATCTTTGACCATAGTTGACCAAGGGCTTATAATTATACCAATCTTGGAACTAGGCCTTATAAATAGGTCCAAATGCTTAGATGAAAAAATGAACCTATTGTTGAAAATCTGATTGAAAAGCTTATTGTTGAATATCAAAGAGGGAGATTGTTGGAAATAAGGAAGATAATTCTTTCAATCATTGTTTTGTCATTGATGTCAAACCTACTACTTGTAGGAATGACATTTTCTTATATGATCCAAGAACTATCACTTAGTTGATTGATGAAGAGGATTTGATCAATAAGATGTAACAAGAAAACCTAAGGGAAAGGTTGAGTTATGATGTTGTAATGAAGTGCAATGATCAATTAAGACAATGGTTAAATGATGTATTGATAACATAATCAAGAATATAGAGGCTGGTCACACTTAGAAACATTGGAGGAAGAAGTTGTATCAAGGTTGATTACAAAGTGAGCAAGTTAGTTGAAGCTAAGTGAAATTTCTAGTTGGAGTCGAGTAATAGGAAATTCTAGTGTGTGCCAAGTGATCTTCAGATGCTGAGTGAAGATCAAGTGTCGAGCATTAGAAAATTCTTAGTTGGTGCCAAGTGATGTTCAAGTGCCAAGCATCAAGAAAAACACAGTTGATGCCGAGTAACACAATATGTGTCGAGCACTAGTATTTCAATAGTCTTGAGCTGTTGCATTATTTCAAGTGATGAAGATTCACCAAATCTGAGCTAACATAGTGGTTACATTGATTTTTGTGAACAAGTTGGAAGATAAGGACGATGAGCTGGTGGCATAGAATATTATGCAAACTATTTTTAGGCGAATTCTAAAGGATTATTCAAGAAGTTTCTAGAGGAAACAAAATATGGGTTAGATGAAATGAATCCTACCTAATCCATATGAATTGAAAATAGAGAATGAAAGAATCGAGTAGGAAAAGGAACTCCAAGACTTTTATTTAAGGAGTCATAGACCAAGAAGCAAAGAGCTACTGGTACTGTTGCTACTCAAGAGCCAAGTTTGTAAAGTGGTTGAAAGGGTGTCAAGGGGGGAGACATCTAGGAGAAGGAAGAACACAAAGGCTCTACTTCTACGAGTGGTCATGAAGTGATGATTGCACTAGTACATTGATTATTAAGACTCAAGGAGACTAAGCTTGAAAGGAGGGCAAGCTATCAGAATTATAGAGATTAAAGGCTAGTCAAGGGTATGAGCTAAGAAGTGGTCTGAGATCTACAAGATAAGTTGTATGTTGTAGTTAGGTCAAAATTTTTCTAATACTCTCTAGCAATTGTATTAGATCTGAAAATTCTATGGACTTAGGTTGGCCTAACAGCCATTTGTAAATCCTTTAACAGGGTGATATTCCAAGTGAATGTTCTAAAGTTCTTTAACTAGGACCACTTCTAACAAGGTGGTTAAATCCTCTAATAAGGTCACATTTAATATTGTGTTGTAAGCCTTTAATAGGGTAGCCCTTTCACAAGGCATCACTTCAGAATAGTGAGAATTTACCAGCATGTTACTAGTGGTGTTTTCCAAATTGGGTTTCATGTAAATCACTGTGTCATGTGTTGATTTCTTATGTGTTATACTTGCATGTTGTTTTACAATAACTTGCTAATTAGATAAGTCAAAGCTTGGATGAATGAATGGTTGAATGGGCTCACTATACTTAGTGAAAAGTTTAAATAGGACATTTGGACCTTGAATAACTGATTCACCCCCCTCAGTGAAAAGTTTAAATAGGACATTTGGACCTTGAATAACTGATTCACCCCCCTCCCCTTCCCTACCTCAGTTATTATAAAAAATTTATAATACCTATCCTATAGGTTCTTAGGACTTTCTAGGTTCTTCATTTGATTTGGGTGATCCTACACCAATTCATTTCCTTAAAACCACTTTTGACTTAACAAATTGGTAAAACCAAAATTTAGAACATATACCTTCTATCCAAACTTGTGCTCCTTACTAGAGATATAAGAGGAGTAGCTAAGAGGGGAGTGGTGAATCAGTTACTACAAAAATAAATCCCAGATCCCTTAGATGTTAGTAAAAAATGCAAATAGATAACTAAATACTATTGAAGCTCAATAAACACACAGAATGTTGTAACTTGGTAATAACTAGATTAGCTTAGTAAAAGATTAACATATAAACCTTTAGATGTTATTTGTGATTACCATTACTTTATCTTAGTTGTAAAAATATAAAAGAAAATAGCATGAAAACATTTGACACCAAGATTTAATGTAGAAACCCAATTTGGGAAAAACCACCAATAGCAACTAGTTACTAGTTTTCACTCTTCTAAAATGAGCCTTGTTAGGAGCCAAACCTATTAAAGGTTACACAACACATTGTTAGGTGTGACCCTGGTAAAGGATTTAATCACCCTATTAGGAGTGCCCTAGTTAGAGGTCTTGAGAAAAATTCAATGGAATTGCCACCTTATTAGAAGATTTGCAAATAGCTATTAAGCCAACTCTATTAGGAGATTTAGATCATTGCTAAAATGGTTAGAGAGTAGCAATGAGATGAATTAATTTTAATGCAATTGAATTTTTTATTTTAGATATCTATTCTGGCTTGTACTTGATCCTTCTTGAGTGAGTATGGATTTGTGGCACCACAAGGATGTTCTATTTATCCTTCAAATTTGCTTCTTCTGCTCATCAATAGATCTTCAATCACATAATTACAATTCACATATTTACTTGCACTTTTTCACACATTTTTGAAATCACAACTTAACCTTATACTTATATCTTCCAATTTTTCAAGTTGGCTCAAATACAACTTACAATAATCAATATTCATCACTTTAGTCGGTTGGAATCTATAGATAAATCAATTAAGCTTAAGAAAAAAATTAAGAAAATCCTTCATTAGCTGACCCTACTTGATAGAAACTAACTTTCAAACAATTTCCTTTATTAACTAATAGAAGTTTGGTTAACACTGTAAACTTACAAAAATCCTTTGGCAACTGAGTGAGCTCAATTAACACTCACTTTCTACAAATTTTCCTTCGATGCCCAAATGAACTCAGTAGACACTACCTTCTGAACTAGGCAAACACAAGAACACTTGGTAGACATTAAGAACTATCTTGACTACCTAAGTGAGTATGGAATATACTGATTGCAAATGATATGACATTTGTGTAACATCAAAGACAACACACAATTAACCAATTGTATCCAAAAATCTCCCTCTTTGGAATTCATGGAAACACAACATGTCATAGCACAATGAAAATTTAGATTTTAGATTTGAGAACTCCCTATATTAGTATGAGCTCTTCCTTCCACTAGATGTTGTATTCAATGACTATTACCAAGTCCATTAAGAACATCCTCCCTCTTTTAATATAATTCTTCTTTGGAAGACTTCTCCCTCTTTGAAAAAACATGCCAAAGAAAATAGCTTTGTAAATACCAATGTCCCTTAAGTATTGATTCATCTACAATATGCCCTTGCTAATTCTTGCACCAAATGATTGATCTTCAATAGGTTCTAGTTGAAGCATTCACTAAACTTCATTTAGCAAATTTTAGATAGGGGAATGACCCCTAGATTACCTCTTAGATACATAAATGCATCTTTAGGTAATGTCTTGGTGTATATATCTATAATCTATTCCTTTGTATTAACATATTCCAATCTAACTTCTTTATCTTGCACCAACTCTTTTAGGAAGTGATATTTTATAGCAATATGCTTTTTTTGGAATACATTATTGGATTCTTTGATATGTTCATTGCACTAGTGTTATCACAATATATGACAACTGGATCTTTGATCTCTACCTTCATTCTTTCCAACAGTTGTTTGAACCAAACAATGTTAGAACAATTGACTGCTACTACTACATATTTTGCCTCTTTTGTGGATTGAGATGTACAATTTTGCTTCTTGCTTGTCCAAGATACTAGTCTTTTGCTAAGAAAGAATGCTCCACCACTAGTGCTTTTTTTGTCATCAAGACTTCCTGCCCAATTAGCATCAATAAATACTTTCAAGTCTAGATTGCCTCCAAGTTTGTACCATAAACCATAGCTTTCATTACCTTTTAGATATCTCATGATTCTCTTGATTACAATCATGTGATTTTCTTTAGAATTTGTTAAGAATCTTGCCACTATTCCAACTACTAGAGCAATATCAGGCCTTGTGTGTACTACATACTACAATTTTCCAATCATTAATTTGTAAGTGGTCTTATATACTTCTTTGGAATCATCATTTTTGGAAAGCTTATGTCTAGTAGACATAGGTTTCCAACTAGTCTTGAATCTTCCATTCCAAATTTCTTCAGTATCTCCTTGATATACTTAGATTAAGTGATGTAGATACCATTCTTGTTCTGGTGTATTTGCAATCCAACAAATAATTTTATTTCACTAAACATGGACATCTCAAATTCTTTACTCATTTCTTCTGAGAATTTTTTGCATAAGTCATCATTTCTCGTAAGTAGAGTATCATCTACAAATATTTCTACAAACACAATCTTCTTATCTGGTCCTTCCTTGATATATAGACTATTGTTATCATTAGTCCTTTGAAAACCAATATAAACCAAGTAATTATGGAGTCTTTCATACCAAGCTCTAGGAGTTTTCTTGAGACCATATAATGCTTTGTGTAGTTTGCAAACCATGTCTCCTTTGCTAGGATCTACAAAACCTTTGGGTTGCTCAATGTAAACTTCTTCACCAAGAATTCCATTCAAGAATGTAGATTTAACATCCATTTGATATACTTTAAATCCTCTATGTGTTACATATGCTAGTAAAGTTCTAACACCTTCTAGTCTTTCCATAGAAGCAAAAGTCTCACCATAGTCAATACATTCTTCTTGAGAATAACCTTTGCATACCAATCTTGCTTTGTTTCTTGATACCTTTCCATCTTCATTTAGCTTATTTCTAAATACCTATTTTGTACAAATCACATTTTTATCCTTGGGTCTAGGAACAAGAGTCCAAGTTTTGTTCTTTTCTATCTGTTCTATCTCTTCATTCATTACTTCAATCCAACTTTCATTTTCTAGAGCATCTTTAACCCTTCTAGGTTCAAATTCAACAAGTAAATATGTACCTTTTAATTTTCTTCTTGTTATTGTTCCATCTAATTTGTCTTCAATGACCTAATCAAATGCATGATGTCTTTTGACATATCTTGCTAACATAGGCTCCTTGGTCTTTGAATGAGTTCCACCATCTTCTTCTTGAATTTTAGTTTCAAGCTCGAGTCCTTTTTTCTGTGACTCAAGTCCATTAGGCTTGGTTTGAACTAGCTCAGTAGCCTCTAATTGTGACTCAAGTCCTTGCAGCTCAAGTTGCACTACCTATAACTCGGTAACTATTGGAGTTTCTAGGGACTTAGGAGATGAAGCTTCTTTTCTCTTAAATAGATTTGGTAGAGTATCAGGTTCATAGTGAATGAATCTTCTGTATTCTTTAGGTTCCTTGTTGCTTTCTTCTTCACTTTTTTCTACATATTCATCAATTCTGACATGTGCACTTTCCATAATTTTGTGAGAAGACAAATTCAAACATCTGTATGCTTTACTTCTGCAAGAGTATCCTATAAATATGCCTTCATCATCTTTTACATCAAATTTTCCTTTTCTAGATTCTTTCAATATGTAACATTTTCTACCAAATACTTTCAAGTAACTTAAATTAGGTTTGTAGCCATGCCATAGCTAATAAGGTGTTTTGTTTGAATCTTTCTTCAACTAAACTCTATTCAAGGTATGAATTGTAGTGCTAATAGCTTCCTTCTAGTATTTGAGAGCAACGTTCTTTTCAATCATCAGGGTTCTTGTAAAATCTATGATAGATCTATTTCTTCTTTTTACTATACCATTTTTCTTTGGTGTACCAGGAGTAGATACTTATCTTTTTATTCCTCTTTCAATTAAGAAATTATTGAATTCATGGGAGATGAATTCACCTCCTTTGTCTGATCTTAGGCATTTTAGCTTCTTTCCAGTTTCTTTTTCTACTCTTGCTAAATACCACTTGAATTTTTGAGATCAAGAAAAAATAGATTACCTTTTGTTTGCTTGTCAAAACCAAACAAATTTCCTCTCCCATCTAGTAGTTTGGCTTTTCGATTCATGAATTCTACCTTGAATCCAATGTTATTCAGTTGTGGCACACCCAGTATATTATGCTTTAATCCTTCAACTGAATAAGAATGATCACACACAAGTTCTTTAGTCAACAAGATACATCCTTTTCTTTTTATGTTACAAAGTTCATTGTTTCCAAATCTTACACTACCTCAATCATAATATTCCATATGCTCAAATTTTGTTTGTTCACTATTCATACGATGTGAACAACCACTATCAGTAATCCATATATCATTTTTGCTAACATGATAGATAAGTGCCATCTTATCTCCTTCATCATTAGATTCATCTTTCACAACAACATAAACCATTCCATTTTCATTGTTATTATAATCTTTAGCTATGAAACAAGATTTCTTACCTTTTTCCTTGAAGTTCTTGCAGTTCTTGGAGTCCTTCTTTCCTTTATGCTTATTTATTTTCTTCTCATCCTTAATTTCCTTGTTTGGACACCTAGTAGCAATTTGATTAGTTTCTTGACAAGAAAAGTAGATCAGAGGAACTTTACCTTTGTACTTTCCTCTTCCTTTGGAATACTTCCTTGCAAGTAGGGCTTCAACAACTTCAAAATCACTATCTAAACTTTCTTCTAATGATCTATCTTCTTCACTTCTTGATTGATTATATTTTGAACTTTTACACTTTTCTTCGAGTGAAAGCTTAGCTTTAAATGTAGATTCAATATTCTTTGAAGTAGGAACATAGTTATCATAATTGTCTAACTCAAAAGTTTTTAATCTTCCAACTAGAGCATCTAAGCCTATTTTATTATTAAGCTCACATTTCATTTCTTAAATAGCAGATACTCTAATTGCATAAATAGGAAGAAGAGTTCTGAGCACTTCAATTACAACAATTTCCTCCTTGATGTCTCCTCTAGATGTTTTGATTGCACTTACACTAACCTTGATCCTTTCCACATATTTTTCAATGTCATCTTCTCTCATTTTCATTTGATCAAATTTTCCTTTAAGGCTTTTTTCTTTGGCTCTTCTTACATTGTCATCTCCTCCATAGATATCTTTCAGTTTGTTCCACATTGCAAAAGTAGTTTTGCAATGTTTTACCTCATCAAATTCAGCATAATTAAGAGTAGATGCAATATTAATCATCATGATATTATGATTCTTGTTTTCAGCAATGTCTTCAACTGATAATGTTCCAGTGGGAGTCTTATATTCAACAAGATACTTACAACTTGAATCACTAATGGTAGCCAGATGTAATGTGATAAATCCTTACCATGTTGCAAAATTGTCTATGTTAAGCTTGGGAATCTCTCTTTTGTAAGACATCTTGATCTTTAGCTTAGGCCCTTGAAACCTTTTCTAAAAGCACCAAATGCTCTGATACCAATTGTTCAAAATATAAGAGGAGTAACTAAGAGGGGAGGGGTAAATTAGTTACTACAAAAATAAATCCTAGATCCCTTAGATGTCAGTACAAAATGCAAATAGATAACTGAATACTACTGAAGCTTAGTAAACACACAAAATGGTGTAGCTCGATAATAACAAGATTAGCTCAATAAAATATTAACATATAAACCTTTAGATGTTATCTATGATTACCATTACTTTAACTTAGTTGCAAACACATAATAAAAAATAGCATGAACACATTTGACACTAGGATTTAACATGGAAACCCAATTTGGGAAAAACCACCAATAGTAACTAGTTACTAATTTTCACTCTTTTGAAGTAAGCCCTATTAGGAGCCAACCCTATTAAAGGTTATAAAACACACTATTAGGTGTGACCCTATTAAAGTTATTCACTATGTTAGGAGTGGCTTGGTTAGAGGTCTTAAGAACAATTCAATGGAATTGCCACCTTGTTAGAGGATTTGCAAATAGTTGTTAAGCCAACTCTATTAGGAGATTTAGATCACTATTACAATGGTTAGAGAGTAACAATGAGATGACCTGATTTGAATACAACTAAATTGCTGATTTTAGATCTCTATTCTAGCTTGTACAGATCCTTCCTAATCGAATATGGCTTTACTGCACCACAAGGATATTCTTCTTATCCTTCAAATTTTCCTTCTTTGCTCATCAATAGATCTTCAATCACATCATTAGAATTCACACATTCACTTGCACTTTTTCACACACTTTGAAATCACAACTTGTCCTTATACTTATATCTTCCACTTTGTCAAGTCGGCTCAAATACAACTCACAATAATCAATATTTATCACTTTAGTTAGTTGGAATCTATAGATAAATTAATTAAGTTTAATGCAAGAAATTAAGAAAATCCTTCATTAGCTGACCCTTCTTGGTAGAAACTAACTATAGAATAATTTCTTTTGCTAACCAATAGAAGCTTGGTTAACACTACAAACTTATGAAAATCCTTTGGCAACTGAGTGAGCTCAGTTAGCACTAGTTCCATCCAAATTTCCTTCATTACCCAAGTAAGTTCAATTAACACTCATTTTCTACAACTTTTCCTTCGATGCCAGAGGGAACTTGGTAGACATTGCCTTCTGAACTAGAAAAACATAGGAATACTTGGTAGACATTGAGAACTATCTCCACTACCCAAGTGCGCTTGGCATATACTAAAAGAAAATGATATGAAATTTTTGTAACATCAAAGACAACACACAATTAACCAATTGTATCCAACACTCCTGTGATAAATAGTCAAAGTTTTTCCCAATCAATACCAACTTCTTCCTCTACCGCTACTACTCAATTAACTAGAAGCCAACATGGAAAAATTCTTAGAATAACCCAAGGGATTGGACCTAGTACTTGAAATCTCTTAGGTTTTTAGAAGAGGCGCATTTATATAGAATGATACAAATTGATGTCCTTTGTAGGTATCCCTAGCTTTCCTCATCCTATCTCCAATGATCTAAGAGATAAAGTCACTAAGTTCTCAAGAAAAGATGCCATAACTAGTGAAGAACATCTTAGGAAATTCATTGATATGGTCAATGATTATGAAGTGGAGCATGATGATTTTTTCATGAAGTTGTTTGTGCATTCACTCACTAAAGATGCAAGAGATTGGTTAAGAATATTGTCTGATGATAGGAGTGGTTCTTGGGATGATCTAGAGAAGCTTTCCAAGGATTCAAATGGCGATAATAATAATACAAGCTTCATATTGAATGAGTTTAATAATATTAAGAAAAATTAGAATGAATTACATTTGATTTTAATGTGAGATTCCAGAAAGGAATGTATAAGTTATTCCAAGTTATGAGACTAGGTTCTAATGTGTGTCTCACTACCTAAGTTAATGATTTTGATAGAAAATAATTTATATTCTACGAGATAAAGATCCTAGGACATTAAGGGATGCTTCCAAGATATCTATCAAAATTTAAAGCAATAGAAAAGCCTTTGGTAAACTAGGAAGAAGAGATGATCCTGAATTGGCAAATTTTAGTAAAAATGGGAAAGAAGTTAATAAGCATGTTACAACCAAAAATTTTGAGAATGAAAAAATGGATCAAGTTCTAAATATTCTTAAAACATTGAATCCTCTAGTAAACCATGCTAATAAAATTAATACTAGTAAAAATCCATAGTTCAATATTAATTATAATAGGCAGACTAGATTGTATAACTACCCTTATAACACACAATGGAAGGATGGTAAGTCCATCACTAATCCTACATAAGGCACAAATTACAAGAATACCCTAGATCCATTATAGAAAAAAGAAGGAGAAGAAAAAGAAGAAGGAGAAGGAGAAAAGATGATGCAGGAGCATCCAGAGGTATAAGGGCAATCCTGTGTCACCCAAAAAAAAATGTACTTAGACTTAGTTTCTGTTTGATGTGTTTTCATTTTTGGATACCCATTTGGGTCAAATAAAGGTTCCAACTCCCATAGTTCCACTATCAGTGCGTTTGAAAATCTTGAAAAAATAGGAGCATGTATTTGGGCCATCATTTTGGTAAACTAGAAGGTGTGAATTGGCCAGATGAATGTAATCATGATTTAGAGCATTCCAAAAAAAGAATCGGGTCAATAGGCCCCACGGTTTGAAAGTTATTACAGTTTTTTGGGTTTTGGAGACCTCCTAAGAATGCTTCAAAGTCATGTTTGGGGCATTAAATGACCTCAAAAAGGGTCAAAAAATGGGGGATGAGCAAAGCTGGTCCATAGGACTATAGAGCGCTTTGAGATATTTCCAAAAATGTAAACGGTTCAGCAATCGGAGCTACGGTTCAAAAGTTATGCCTCTCAGAAGTTCAGTTACTATTTTTGGATTCTTCTAGATTTGCACTGACTTCTAACGCAACTTTTGGAACCTTCTATTTTGTCAGTGGATGCCTACTAGCACTTTCTAGAATGTACTCCTAGTCCTTAACCCTCTGAGGTCTATTTAAGGAGATTTTTGGCATTGTAAAAGGTAGTTCAGATTGGAGTTTGAGAGGAGGTACTGAAAGGAGAAATTATCTCTAGATTTATGCTATTGTCAGCCCTTAGGGCATGTTCTGAAGTTTATTTTCTCTGTACTATTTTTAATAGCTTATTTTCTTAGTTAATATAATTTTCCCTTTCTGTTGTGTCCCCACTAGTGGTATCAAAGCTGGTTTTCCTGAGTGTGTAGACAGAACGTCGACTGTGAGGCAGTTTGCACTAGGACTGTGTGGTTGTGGGTTTGAAATAAGAAGATGCCTCCATGAAGAGAGCATGGTGGAAGGGCTAGAGATATTAATCCTGAGGAGGTTAGAGCCCTCCAAAGGTAGGTACAAGCATTGGAAGAGGAGCTCCGTAGAGGAGCAAATGTTGCCGCAGGTGACGACAGTGAGGATGACAATGAAGAAGAAGAAATGGGACCAGAAAGGGAACTTGACGAGGAAGTTCTGAATCCTATAGAGGAAAGGCTTTTTAGGGCCATTACTAAGTTTGGGAAAAGACCTACAATTGAAGTGGGTGTATTTTCAGGAAATTTGAAACCAGATGAGTTGATCGATTGGATCAATGAATTGGAAGAATACTTTGAGTATGAGGACATCAGGGACCCAGATAGGGTTAAGTTTGCAAAGGCCAAACTGAAAGGTCATGCCAAATATGGTGGCAAGAGGTTCAATTGGAAAGAAAAAAAAGAGGAAAGGAGAAGATCACAAGATGGGATCACATGGTGGACAAATTGAAGAAGCAGTTCATTCCTGTGGACTACGAGCTTGATTTGTTTAAGAAGATGCATGGGTTAAAGCAAGCAAGAAGATCAATCCAAGAATATACAGAGGAGTTTTACTGACTCTTGATTAGAGCGAGGCATGTAGAAGAAAATAAGGAGAAGGTTTCTTGTTATATCAGTGGGTTGCGACCTAGCATCCATGGGGAATTAAGTCTGGTAAGAATGACCAACGTTGAAGAGGCATACCAGTTTGCCCTACGAGTTGAAGAGAAGTTGAATAAAAGATTTCAAGGAAGACAAAGAGGGCATGGTCAAGGAGGAAGGGGAAGTGGTAGATCATCTGGAGGCTGCAATGAAACCCAAAAGAAAAATGAAGATGTGGGTACTAGCAAGAACCAGAGGAATGAGGGTTTCAACTGCTCGCATGATCAAGAGTTTGGAAATCAAACAGGAAGAGGTAGAGGACGTGGACAAGGAAGAGGAGGCTTCTATAGTACCTGTTTCCATTGCAATGAAGAAGGTCATCATGCCTTTGAATGCCCTCAATGACAAGGAAGGACAGATAGGAGAGCTGAGGGCCAAGCTAGGGTTGCTCATGTGGATGAGGATTCACAATCATCACATTCAGAGGATATAGAAAGAGGAGAGACCTTGGTAAATGAAAGAGTCCTACTAAGTGGTGAGATTGAACCAGGACAACAGAGGAGTTTGTTCCATAACAGATGCAAGTGTGAGGATAAATGTTGTGACATGATCATTGATGGTGGTAGCACTGATAACTTGGTATCAAAAGAGATGGTCTCTAAGCTGAAGCTCAAGAGGGAGAAACATCCACAGCCCTATCGAATTGCTTGGGTAAAAGATGATCATAAGGTCCTAGTAATTGAACAATGTTTAGTAAAATTCAAAATTGGGAGTTACCATGATGAAGTTCTCTGTGATGTTATTTTGATGGATGTTTGCCATCTATTGTTGGGTAGACCATGGTAGTTTGATAGACATGCAGTGCATGATGGACATGCAAACACATACTCTCTCACAAAGGATGGAGTTCGCCATAAACCGAAGCCCATGAAAAAGGAAGATGAAAAGGTATGTAGTAGTGCTAGGATTTGTCTTGTTGATGGAAAGAAGTTTTTAGATGGCATGAAACATCAGCATATGTGCTATGCTTTGATTCCTACGAAAGATAAAGAAGGTAGTAGTGAAATACCATTTGAAGTTTCAGATTTACTAGAGGAGTTTGGAGATATTATCTTTAATAATGTTCCATATGGATTGCCACTAGTAAGGAAAATCAGTCATCAGATAGATCTGATTCCAGGAGCTAGTTTACCTAACAAGGCTGCCTACAGGATGACTCCTACTAAAATAGAGGAGCTAAATAGATAGGTTCAGGAGTTGTTGAGGAAGGGCTTGATTCGAGAGAGCCTGAGTACATGTGTAGTACCTTTAGTACTCGTACCAAAGAAGGATGGAGAGTGGAGGATGTGTACAGATTCTCAAGCTATAAATAGGATCACCATCAAGTACCAGTTTCCTTTGCCAAGGATGGATGATATTATGGACTACTTGAGTGGAGCTCAGTACTTCACAAAGATAAATCTGAAGAGTGGTTATCACCAGATATGGATTCGAGAAGGAGATGAGTGGAAAACAACCTTCAAGACCAAGGAGGGTCTTTATGAGTGGTTAGTCATGCCCTTTGGATTGACGAATGCCCCAAGCTCCTTCATGTGGCTCATGAATGAGGTACTTAAGAAGTTATTGGGAAAATTTGTTATTGTCTATTTGGATGATATTTTAATTTTCAGCAAGACTTTGGAAGAACATTTATTGCATATTCGTTGTGTTCTTGAAAGGCTAAGGGAAGAGAAACTGTTAATTAATCTAAAGAAGTGTAACTTTGCAAAAAGGGAGTTAGTCTGTTTGGGGTTTGTTATATCACCTGAAGGTCTCAAAATGGATCCAGAGAAGGTTAAAGCCATCTTGGAATGGCCTACTCCAAGGTCTGCTACTGAGGTAAGATCATTTCATGGTCTGGTTAGTTTTTACAGGAATTTTATTAAGAATTTCAATGGCATATGTGCACCCATAACTGATACAATAAGAGGGGATAGAAAAGAGTTCAAATGGACTGCAGCAGCTGTGAGAAGTTTTGAATTGCTAAAGAAGAAGGTGACAGAACAACCTGTGTTGGCACTTCCAGATTTTAGAAAGGTTTTCCAGGTGGATTTTGATGCTAGTGGTAGCGCTATTGGGGCTGTATTAAGCCAAGAAGGTAAGCCTATTGCATATTTTAGTGAAAAATTGAATGATGCAAAGAAGAAGTATTATGTTTATGATCAAGAGTTCTATGCTATAGTTTAGGCCTTAAAGAAATGGAGGCATTATTTATTTCCAAAGGAATTTGTTTTGTATACTGATCATCAGGCATTACAGTACCTAAATAGCCAAGGTAAATTGAATCAGAGGCATATGAAGTGGGTAGAGTTCTTGCAGAGCTATACATTTGTGTTGAAGCATAGAAGTGGAAAATCTAACAGGGTTGCATATGTACTAAGTAGGAGACAGTTGTTGCTTACAGTAATGCAGGTTGAAGTAGTTGGGTTTGATGAACTCAAGAATTTTTACCCTGAGGATCCTGATTTTGCTGAAGCCTGGAAAGCTTGTAAAGAACCTATTGCTGTAGATAGAACCAAGTGGTTAGACTATTTGATTCAGGATGGTATGTTGTTCAAAGGTAGTCAATTGTGCATTCCAAGGAGTTCCATGAGGGAAAATCTAATTAAGGAGAAACACAGTGGAGGGATGGTAGGACAGTTTGGTTGAGATGAGACCATTTCCATTCTTAGAGAACATTATTTTTGGCCTCAAATTTCACAGGATGTGAAGAAGTTTGTACAGAGTTGCCAGGTTTGTCAAGTTGCTAAGGGGTTTAGTCACAATACTGGCCTATATCAGCCATTGCCTGTTCCATCAAGGCCATGGGAGGACATAAGTATGGATTTTGTTCTTGGATTGCCAAGGATACAAAGGGGTAATGACTCAGTATTCATGGTGGTTAATAAGTTCTCCAAAATGGCACATTTCATTCCATGCCACAAAACTCATGATGTTGTCCATATTGCAGACTTGTTTTTCAAAGAGGTGGTAAGACTACATGGTCTTCCAAGGAGTATAGTTTCTAATAGAGATACTAAATTTGTGGGGTATTTCTGGAGGACATTTTGGAAAAAGTTGAGAATAGACTTGAAATTCAGTTCCACGCATCACCCACAAACTGACGGCCAAACAAAAGTGGTAAACAGGAGTCTGGGAAATTTGCTGAGATGTTTACTTGGGGATAAGCCCAAGGGATGGGATTTGATTCTACCATAGGTAGAGTTTGCTTATAATAACTCTTTAAATAGGAGTACTAGAAAATCACCATTCTAAATTGTATATGGGAGTAGCCTAAGGACTGCACCAGAGCTGAGGAAGATAGAACAAGGGGAGAGGACAAGTGCTAAAGTTGAGGAATTTGCTGAACATATCAAGCGTCTACATGAGGAGGTTCAATCACACATTACCAAGATGAATCAAGAGTATAAAGCTAGGGCTGAACAAAGGAGAAGACATAAGGAATTCCAAGTAGGAGATTTAGTCATGGTGCACTTACGATAAGAAAGATTTCCATCTGGTACTTACAACAAGCTGAAAATGAAGAAATTTGGCCCCTACAAAATTTTGAAGAAACATGACTCAGGAAATGCATATGAGGTGGAGCTACCAGAAGGTATTCACATTTCTCCCATCTTCAACATTGCAGATTTAACAGAGTATCATGATGATGGTGCAGATGAGGAGCTAGTTTTAGAGCCATGTCCAATTCCTGCTTCTAAGAAGGAGGAGATAGAAGACATTCTAGATCATTGTGTGGGTAGGAGTACTAGAAACAGGCAGTATGAAGAGTATTTGGTGAAGTGGAAAGGATGGCCGATCGAGGACTCAACTTGGATTTCAGCAGCTGAGGTTTCCCATTTAGGATTTCCTCTACCATTTATAAAGTGACAGGGTCACTTTTCAATCTACCCTGGGTGTCTGATGCAGGAGCATCCAGAGGTATAAGGGCAATCCTGTGTCACCCAAAAAAAAATGTACTTAGACTTAGTTTCTATTTGATGTGTTTTCATTTTTGGATACCCATTTGGGTCAAACAAAGGTTCCAACTCTCACAGTTCCACTATCAGTGCATTTGAAAATCTCAAAAAAATAGGAGCATGTATTTGGGCCATCATTTTGGTAAACTAGAAGGTGCAAATTGGCCAAATGAATGTAATCATGATTTAGAGCATTCCAAAAAAAGAATTAGGTCAATAGGCCCCACGGTTTGAAAGTTATTGCAATTTTTTGGGTTTTGGTGACCTCCTAAGAATGCTTCAAAGTCAAGTTTTGGGCATTAAATGACCTCAAAAAGGGTTGAAAAATGGGGGACAAGCAAAGCTGGTCCATAGGGCTATAGAGTGCTTTGAGATCTTTCCAAAAATGTAAATAGTTCATCAATCAGAGCTACTGTTCAAAAGTTATGCCTCCCAGAAGTTCGGTTACCATTTCTAGATTCTTCTAGATTTGCACCAACTTCTAACGCAGCTTCTGGAACCTTCTATTTTGTCAGTGGATGCCTACTAGCACTTTCTAGAATGTACTCCTAGTCCTTAACCCTCTGGGGTCTATTTAACAAGATTTCTGGCATTGTAAAAGGCAGTTCAGAGTGGAGTTTGAGAGGAGGTGCTGAAAGGAGAAATTATCTACAAATTTATGCTATTGTAAGCCCTTAGGGCATGTTCTGAAGTTTATTTTCTCTATACTATTTGTAATAGATTATTTTCTCAGTTAATATAATTTTCCCTTTTTGTTGTGTCCATTTTGTTCTTGGGTTGTGTCCCCATCAAAAGAGCCATGATGATTTGGCTTGCAACATGATTAAATCATGTGATAATTATGAAGAGTCTAATCAAGAAGATTCTAAAATGGATGTAAGAAATTAAAGAAACATGTAAAAATTACACCATCAAAATTTTTTTTTAGATGATCAAGATCAAGAATATGATAAGATGTGAAATATGGTTTTAGATGTTGAACATATGAATCTAAGAAATCCATCCAAAGAGGAAATTGATAGAATAATTTTTGAGATGGTGGATCAAGATCACAACACATATAATCCAAGGAATAGTACACTAAACAATGTTGTCTAAAAGACATTTGGTGTTTTTATTGAAGATATAACCCAAAAGATAAAATATGACAACAAGAAAGAGGGTCAAGTGTTTTTTAAAGTCAAGGATAGTAAGGCTAAGAAATGGGATCCTAAGAAGAAAGTGTGTGCTCTAGGTGTGGAGGTTGTCAAGATAAATACAAGATAAAAGAAGTCAAATCTTGATAGTGTAAGACAAGTGGAGGAGCCATTGTTCAAGTACAAGAAAATAATTGTAATCTACGTATACCTCTTATTTATATTCATGTTGACATGATTTATATGTTACTATAGATTACTATTAAAGTTCCATTATTTGAAATGTTTAGAATAGAGGAACATAAGAGTAAAGCCCTTTCTTGGTTAGAAGGGATTGGGAACAATAATATTATTGAAAGAGATTCATTAGTAGGGTAGGAGGTACTATGTGTAGTAAAAGAAAAGAAAGAAAATGGAGTCATATCCCAAATACCTCAGATGTATTTGGTTAACTCATCTATAGCTTATATATAAAATATTGACCCTTTCTTCCTCAAAATGATTATAAATGGAAGGACCATAATGAATTGTATGATTGACTCAAGAGATTCAAATACTATCATGCCTTTTAGAATAATAGAAGCCCTTGGTCTATAGGTGTATATGCTTAAAATCATCCCTAAACACTATATTAATTAATTTTAATATTGCCTGTGACATTGTAATTAATTATTAATTAATTAATTATATTGCTCACATTCTTCTACTTATTTAATTAAATTATTTTAATTAAATGAGTTCATTCTCCTAAGTATTTAAATTTAATTTAAATACTCCTAGCCTTAATGTGTTAAATTAATTTAACACATGATCCTCCATCATCCCCTTTTTAAAATAATTTTTTTTGATTTAACCCTCACATCCTATTAATTCTTCTAAACCCATGATTAAATTAAATTTCATTTAATTTAATCTTAAGCCTAACCTAGAGCCTAGCCTATAACCATAATTTTCATCCTCTTAAGCCTACTTCTTCTATAATCCCACTTAATCATTCCTAATCATCTTCCTAATCCCCCTCATTAGCCTAAGAGTGTGCTCACACATGTGTGAGATGTCATGCCTACACACTCCCCTTTGCACTCTTGTCTCCCACTCTTCTTCTCAAGTTTTCTCACACATGTGTGAGCAAACTTTTAATTCTTGACCATTTGCATGGCTTGCATGTCACCTTATGTGGCATCTACATGGATGCCACCTCACCAAGCCCTCCCTCAAGCCTATAAGTAGAGGGCTTGTCTCAAGAATTTTGCATCTCCCATTATTGCATTGTTACCATGTTGGTTTGAGATTTGAGCTTGCATCCATAGTTTGATCTTTTATGGTAGTTTGAGCTTGCATTAGTAGAGTTTTTATGGTGATTTTGTAGGTGCCTACTAACCATTTGGTAGCTAGTTTAGCTTTGCATTTGCATGGTTTAGCTAGTTTGCCTTTGCATTTACATTTCCTTTGCATTTACTTGTTAATTTAGCTTGCATATCTAGTTACTTTCTTGGTTGCATTTCATATTTTCATCATTGAATGCCTTCAAGTATGGCTTTTTCCATAGCCATTTCTTGAGGTGTTCTTCATTTCATTGCAGCTTAGGTTCATATTTCGTTATTACTCATATTTGCACATCCACTCAAGAGATTCACTCCATTGTTGTGTTTGGGAGAGCACACCAAACATAACCCCCATCTTAACACACTAACAAGGCCTCTTATGGGTACCTTTGTTGAGCTGTAGAGGTGGCTGGAGGCTGCCTAGAGTTGCAAAACTCAAGCAAGCATTAGTTAGTTGATGGTTTTTCATTTTATTGAATCTTTGTTGCATATTTGAGGTCTTTAACTAATGTTTTATTGTTGATTCATGCTCTCAACAGGTAACATTTTCTAGCACACAATAGGTAAATACAAAATAGGGTAGATGTATCTAGATATGGATGCAAGAGAAGTCCCTATTATAGGTACCATCAATGCATTTCCATTTAGGTTAGTTTCTTACCCTAATGTTGACATAACCATGATTGTCCTAATGGTTGATATTCCTCCTCAATATGGAATGGTACTCTTAAGAAAATGGATTGTTGCAATGTGAGGTATCATACAATGTGATATATCTTTTTCCTCATTTCAAATAGGGGAAAAATCCATCAAGTTTGATAGAGTACCAATGGTTATACATATGATTGAAGATAACATTGGTACATATTCCACTTATTTCTCAGATATAGAGGTAAATTCCTTAAGGGCCAAGATCACTATTCATGAAATTGAAAAGATAGTCCCATTACTTTCACAAGAAGTTGCAAGATGGATATATTCATAGAATCTCTGGACAATGTATTTTGATGGGGCTAGTTCCAAATAAGGGTTGAGGGATGGACTAGTTTTTATCTCTCCAAAGAAGAACTCATTTAGATATTCATTTACCCTGAATTTTACTTGTATAAATAACCTCGCAAAATATTAAGCACTTTTGCTTGGATTTCAAGTAGGTAAACGTCATGGTATTAAAAAGATATATGTTATTAGTGATTCTAAGTCAGTGGTGTCTCAAATTAAGAAGACATATGCATCCAAGAACAAGAGATTGAAACAATACATAAATATTGTACGAGATTAGATTGAAGCATTTGATGCTTTTGGGATCTCTTGAATGGACAAAAGTAATAACAAAATGGTAGATCTGCTAGCCAATGTAGCCATTAAACCTGATGATATTTCTTTTGCTAGTGTCTCCAAAATTGAAGTGCAAAATGGGCCTTGAATTCTTGACAACATAGAGAAATGGTAGATATTTGAGGATGACAAATATATTCTAAATTTTCTTTTAAATGAGGACAAATACCATGGCCAAGAATTGGACTATAGTGCCTTGATTAAGAATACAAATGTGTAGGGTAAACTTTAAGAAACCTCCCTCCAAAAAAAGATATAAATTATTGGTGAATCTTTCATCATTTTGAAAAACCAAATTATTTTTATCGATGAGTTTCTCAATTTTTTATTTTGAATATTATTTACATTAGAGATTATTTTGGAATCATAATTTTTTAGAAGAAAATATTTGTGAATCTCAATAACAATAGGAATTTTGCTAATCATCATGGAATGTTACAAATCAAAATTGAACATGTTTATCTCATGGAAATTATGATGATAATTACATTATTTTTAAATTAATAGTGACAACTAAATATTGGTAATATATCCCTAAAGTAATTAATAATTATGATAATTATTGGTGAATTAATTTTAATTTCTTCAATAATATATAATATTTAAGTGAATCAAATCTAATCATATATCAAATAGTGTGGCCAATCTTTGAGTTTAAATTTTTTAATAAAATAAATTATTTAGCTATTTTAAATATTTAAGAACTATTTTTTTTTTTTTTAAATGTGGCGATTTAGGTTGCACTAAATATTAAATTATTAGCTAAATTACTAGCAAAAAATTATAAAATTTGCAAAATTATGAATATTCACCATAAAACACATTAACAGATGGGAAGGACACCATCTTTGGCAAAGAAATCTAGTAGCTAATGAAAAATAAAGTGCCTAAAGGACTAGTAGTGTTGGAGAGTGTGTTTTATAATCAAGACAGGCTCCACCTAGAGGCCAAAGAAAAGAAACCACAAGAGATTGAAGAAGTGAACCTTGGAGTACTTGAGTCTCTCGAAAAGGTATATATAGGTAATTTTCTATCTCCTGCAATAAGAAAGTCCTTTATTAATTTGTTAAGAAAATTTAGAAACTTTTTTGCATGGTAATATGATGACCTTAAGCTTTATAGGGAATAATTTTTCTAACATGTTATCCCATTAAAGGAGATGTCAAACCTTTTAGACAAAAGCAGAGACCTGTCAACCCTACACTAGTGCCAAAAATGAAAGAAGAGTTGATGAAGCTTAAGGAAGGGGGAATTATTAAGCCTATAAGACATTCTTCATGGGTATCAAACTTAGTTCCTATTATGAAGAAGAATGGTGACATTAGGCTATGTGTAGACTTTAGAAATCTAAATATTGCTTCCTTCAAAGATAATTATGGTATGTCAAACATGGAAGCCATGTTGTAGTAGGTCACTAGTTATGAATTGATGTCCATGATGGATGATTTTTCTAGCTACAACCAAGTTTTGGTTGATGAAAAGGAACAATTCAAGACATCTTTTACAACTCCATCAATAACATATGTATATGTTAGGATTCCCTTTGGTGTAATCAATGCAAGGGCTGCTTTCAAGAGAGCCATGGATATTTCTTTTCTTGAATATATAGATAAATTCATGGTTGTCTACCAAGATGACTTGACATCTTATTCCAAGAAATATGAAGATTAGTGTAGACACTTGGAGAAAAAAATTCTCAAATATTTGGAGTATGGAGTCTCTTTGAATCTAAGGAAGTGTACTTTTGGGGTTATATAAGGAATTTTTTTTAGGCCATATAGTATCCAAGGATGGAGTTAAGATTAATCCAAAGATGGTGGCAGCAATAGATAAATTTCCTAATTCAAAAAAAAAATGTTAAAGGTATCCAATCTTTCTTTGGCCAAGTCAATTTTTTAAGAAGGTTTGTAGAACAATTTGCTAAGATCAACAAACCTATCTCTAAAATGCTAAAGAAAGGGTAGTGATCAATTTGAGAGGTGAAAGTTAGTAACCTTTCAAGAAATAAAAAATGCAATAAAAAATGCACCAGTACTAAGGACATCTGATTATGCAAAACATAAGGGCATATTTTATTTTGCATCTTTCCACACCATTGCAGCAATTGTATTCTAGATGAGTGAAGAGGTCTTGAATAGCCTATTTCTTATTTCAGTGAGTCACTCCAACCTGCAGAGCTAAAGTATGATATCAATAAAAAACAAACATATGCTTTTGTGAAAGTTGTTAAAGTTTTCAGGTTCTATTTAGTAGGTGCTATTGTCATAGCATTTGTTCCTAATGTTGTTGTAAAGGATATCATTTCCCAACAAGAAGTGCCTAGTAGGAGGTGTAGATGGATCAAAAAAATCCAAGAATTTAACATGGAAATCTAGATTAAAAAATTGGTGAGAGGCTAGGGGTTGGGTATATTGAAGGCTCAATCAAATTTAGATGCCAATCAAATAAATGTTTTAAATGAAGATTGCAGGCCATATACTTGTGATATGGATGACTGTGAGTGGTGCAAAAATTTTATTTATTACTTGAAACATATGGAAGTTCCATATAATCTTATTGATAATTAAAGAAGATCTATAGAGTTGTAAGCTATCAAATATATTGTCATTAACGGAAAGCTTTGGTGGGGAAACTTTAAAGGAGTATTGTTGAAGTGTATTGATCATGAAGAATCAGCAAAAGTACTCACTAAGATTCATTCAAGAGTATGTAGAGGTCATTATATGTCCAAGATTACTTCCCATAAGGTGATGAGAGTTGGATTTTGGTGGCCAAGCTTATTTAAGGATGCTCATGTTTGGGTCAAAAAATGTGATCCCTACCAAAGGTTTGTTGGTAAGTTAAAATGCTCTACAAATACCCCTTTAAAGTTAGTATAAGTACAAGAACCTTTTTAATAGTGGGGAATGGACTTCATAGGGGAGGTAGCAAATAAATCTAGTACTTGTCATGGATTCTAGTAGCAAAAGACTATTTCACAAAATGGGTAGAATTTGTTCCTACTAGAAAAGCTACTAGCAAAGTTGTGAATAATTTTTTGTTGAACAATATAATCACTAGATTTGGATGTCCTAAAAGGATAGTAATAGATAATTCCATGTTCTTCAAGTTAGAAGAATGTATTAAATTTTGTAAGGAGTATGGCATTACAAGGTCAAAATCATCTCCCTATCATCCACAAGGGAATGGGTAGGCTGAATCTACCAATAAAAGTCTATTGAAAATCATCAAAAGAATCCTAGATGATAACAAAAGGGCATGGGATTCCATGATACATCTGGTAGTTTGGGCTGATAGAGTTATATTTAAGGAAAAAATATGTATTTCACCTTTTGACTTAGTGTATGGAATTCAAGAAAGAATGCCTTAGAAAAACATGATAGGTCTATACAATTACATCCAAATGTATGATGAGGATATCATAGATGAAATGCAAGAAAGTATGGATGAATTGGTAGGATTGACTGAGCACAAGAAGGAAGCTTTTACTAAGTATGCTAAGCTACAATTATAGGAAAAACACCTATATGAAAAGAAGGTAGTTGCAAGAAAATTTGAGCCTCAAGATTTGGTCCTAATGTGGAATACGAGGATTAAAGATAGAGGAAAGCATGTCAAGTTTGATCCAATATGGCTTGGCTCATACATAATAGAATCCACTTAGGGTTAAGATTTATATATTTGAAAGGAACTATCAGGACATATTCTAGAATTTCCATTTCATGGACAATTCTTGAAGAAGTACTTCCATTGAAGGTACTTGTAAATTCCATGAATAGTAGTTAGGCTCATGTATATTTGTAAATATTGTATATATGTGTTGTTCTTTTCCTTTGTGTGTGTAGCTCTCTGAAAAAGTTGTCAATTTTCTAAGTATGTGGTCTTCTTAAACTAGAGATTCCCAATCTTTACATGGATGCTAGCTATCCATTACCCTCACACAGAGCCACTATTGGCCTATATTTTCACCTTGTTCAAATCTTGAATATTTGTTGTGAAAATCCAGATTTCATTATGTGTAGTTAGGGTTTGCAATTTTCATATACAAGGTATTCCCCTAGAAAAACCCTAGATCTTGTCTATATGCATGTTTTCATAGTTGAAACCCTCCTTGTTTCAAATATTTTTCCATGCACTTAAAAGAGATTGGAATTTTAAGGTATGACCCTACAACCAAAGGTTATTGCTCTATCACTAGTCTATTAATCCTTTAATTTTTTTATGGTGTGATAGTGTGACTAAAGGTAAATTCTTAGTGTTCTCTTGGTCACTGCAATTTATTTCAAATGGTTAATTTAGATAGTGAAGGTATGGAATAGTTAACTATGAGCTAATTGCAAGGTTGCACATTTAAGTATGGATTTGACATTGCAAACAATGACCATGTGAAAAGGGATTAACCCTCAATCGCTACCCTCATAGCATCTTGAAGATGAGACACATGGAAGATTTTGAAGGAAACTTTTATGTTTAACATAAAGATTATGGTACGATGGTGCAATTGAGGCTAAATAAGTTGTTCACAATTTTGCAACCTAAAGTATAAATAGTCAACATGGTGGAGAGACTTGGCGATCTCTATGATCATGTAGTTATACAGTTAAGGATGTAGTTTAGAAACATAGCTATGATTATGAAAAATAGTCTATATGTCATAAGGAATGCTTGGTCACCCAGTCACACTAATAAAGTGGTTAAATAAACTATAAGACATGAATCAGTGATCAGGGTTAAGAGATTATGAAGTTGGTTTGATTGCATGATTGTATAGTTAAAGTGATAAAGAGAAATAAAAGTAGTGACCACATGATTTCTCAGATTCAACATGTTTCACATAGGCACAACCCTTAGATGCTAATGTCAAAGCCAAGCAAAAAAGATGCAATCAATGATATGTGTAGCTTTAAAAGTCATAAATGTAGTTAATAAGAATCAGTGCAACCATGTGATGCAATCAAGAGATATTATAATTTATGTGGTCTCTTAGTTGCATGTTATGAATATAAAGAAAAACCAAATCCATGAAGCAACAATAAAGGCATGAAGGAAGTGTTTGCTCAATCATAAAGCTAAAGTCACAAGATAAAGCATAAACTATAAAGCAATGAAAAGATAATTTTAGAAGGTTTCTCTCTTTCACAAGATTAAATGGTCAAGCATGAAAATAGATAGTGATTTTGGGATTAAGGGTTTTGCATAGTTGTAGGTAGAGATAAGGGTTAAATTAAAAGCCTCATAAAGCCACAAATATTTTGTAGCTACCTAGTGTTCACATGTTTGCAACATAAGACTTAAGTAGTAAAATGACTATTATAACCTCATGATCACCAAAAATATGGGTACTGTCTGAAAAGCATAAAAAGAGATTTGAATGCTGGCAAGTACGAGCATCATAAAGCTAGATTGTGATGCATTTTTTAATTTTCAAAAGATTTCATCCATGCTAAATTAAATACACCATTAATGATATTTCTATTCTCAAATTCTATTAAAAGGGGATGTAACAAAGTTTTAGAGCCAAAAAGAGAATCGAGCACAAAGTTGTTCAAGAGATTCTAGTTGTAGAAGAAGTATTGAAGAAATTGAAAGGAGAGGATAAAATGGCACAAGAAGTAATGTAGGAGCATCTTGGGTTGATATTTTATCCTTCTCCTTTGTGTTCATTCTACTAGTTATTGAAAAGTTTTAGTTCTTGTCGAGTTGCAGTATCAACCAAGTTGTAGTTATCCCATGTCATGTTAACATTTGGGTTAGCATTTCATCCAAGCTCACTTTGTAGTTTGTGCCCAGTTACACAGTCTATCTAGAGCTATCCAATGTGTGTCGAGTTATCCAGTGTTGACCAAGTGTTCCTTCATGTGTCAAGTAAACTTATTGATGCTACGCATCAACATTTTGTTCCTTTTTTTGCTGAGTTGTCTATGTTTTGGGAACCAACTTGCATTTTTAATTCCAATTGTGACTTTTATGATATAATCTTGTCTTGGGATATGTACAAACCATTTTAAGCTTGGTCTTTTTGTTATGTAATGTTCTAGAATATTTTTTAAGCCATTTTGGTAAGTATAAATAGGGTTTTTAGGATTAGATTAGAGGTAAGCAAAGTTGTTGAGAATTTGGAGCAAAACTCAGAGGGTTTTGAAAGTTTAGTGCAAATGTGTCTAGAAGTGAGAATTTGAAGTTGGATCATGGATCTTGAATGTGTTTTGTAAATGGGAGTAACCTAGAAGGCCTTACAGCAAGGCATGTATGCTGATTACTTGATGAATCAATAAAAGAATCTTATTATCTCTCCTTAGTGTTGTTCTCTTTATATGTTTTCTTTTGTTGTGTTAACTCTGCAAGGTGGTTTGGATTGTTGGGTTTTCCTTTGGCCCTAGTCTTTTTACCCATATTGCATTAGGTGGTATTAGAGCTTGAGGTTCATCCTTGTGGAGATTGGATCCTATAGAACCCTGATTTGAATTTGTTTTTAGGGTTGTAGATTTGCAGATTTGACCTATAATTTGCAGAGGGTTATGATCTTGCAGGAACATGATTTGAAAATATGGTTCAAGGTAGAGGAAATGTAGATAATGTTATGTTGGATGCATTGAGACAAATTATAACTATATTAGATGTTGTGGAGACATCCTAGAGGAGAGGAGTGCATCTTATGAGTGATGATGAAGTAGTAGCACCCAACCCTAATCTGGAACTAGAAGAAAATCAAGATGGGGAAAGATATTTGAGAGTATTATCTAGGGCACATTCAAAACCTACTATGGGAGTTGTTCCTTATGATGGAAAATTGGACACCAATTCCATGTTGGATTGGATCTCTGATATAGAGACATTCTTTGAGTATGAAAACACTCTTGATAATAGGAAGGTGAAACTTGTAGTTACTAGGTTGAAAGGTCATGCTTCATTGTGTTGGGAGCATTTATAAACTAATAGAAAAAGGAGAGGAAAGGAAAATATCAAAACTTGGCTGAAGATGGTAAAAAAATTAAAGAAAAAATTCCTTCCTACTAATTACCAAGTTATCTTATTGAGAGAGATGCCAAATTTAAGGTAAAGAGACATGACTATGAAAGAGTAAATTGAGCAATTATATAGACTGGACACCATATTTAGACGTGTGGATGATGATGTTGAGAAAATTTCAAGATATCTAAATGGATTGGGATTTGGATATTCAAGATGAGATAAGTTTTTTGAAATTGTAAAGTGTAGAAGAAGCATATCAATATGCCTAAAAAGTTGAGGACATCTTGACAAAGAAGCATGAACAAAGACAAAGAGGTAGAGGTGGTAGTTTCTAGAGAGGTAGAGGAAGATCTTATGGTGAAGATGGAAGATCTGATAGTTCTGTGCAAGATAAAGGCAAATCTAAATGGAAGAATGATGATAAAGACAAGATTGAGTGGAAAGGAGGTAGCTCATGTTAGAAATACTAGTCCACCAAGATAATTGAGAGGGGGGAAGGGGGTGAATCAGTTATCCGATAAATTTTTTTATCAACCTTAATTAATATTAACTATGTAACCAAAGTAAATGTCAACCATAAAAAGATGCACATGTAAAATTACACTAGATTTGTTTAGGGAAACCCTTGATCAGAGGGAAAATCCTAATGGGAATGATGCCCACAAAGATATACTGATATATATTCCTTATTAGAGAATGGACCTTGTTAGGAGTCTATAAAAACATTTAGTACATAAGAGTCCCTACTAGGAGACTTTGAACCCCTGTTAGGAGATTCCAACCCTATTTAGAGTTATAGAAGGTAGAAGGACCCACTGTCCAAACAACTTCTGAGGCAAGACCACTCAACTTCACTATCCAATTGATCTCTAAACTATTCCTTGTAGAATAATTGTTTGTATTATGCTTTATATTCTTTCCTTTGTCTTGTCAACTAGATCAATTACTATTAGACCTTGCAGAGAAAATCACAAACCTTGGATCCAAATATCAAACCTCAAATCTCAAAATAAAACCTTGGTAATGAAGTTCTCTCTAACTTTTCTTTTCTTTTCTTATCCTTGCATATCAACTTGTTTCTCTTCTATTCAACTCTTTTTTCTTCATGCAATCATTCATACATAGCAAAGGAAAGTGTCCTACCTTTATACCAAACCCATAAAATAATTCCCTAAGTTAGTTATTACACCTTCTCAATTAATTAATATAGGACCTCATTAAGAACACATTATACTTAGCAATAACATCAATCAATCTCTTTGTAACTTGAATAACTTTCCATACATCTAATATTATAACAAGAAAAATTAGTGATGTCATCACCAACATGCCTTATACATTCCTTTAACCTTGTGTCTTCGAATAACAAATTTGCTAAGTGATATAACAAGTTTACTAGAGCATGCTTCTATAAACTGGATCTCAGAACAGTTTTTACCAAAAATTTCATAACTTCTTCTAGACTTAATATATTTTTCTCTTGAGATTAGCTATATATACTAGACACTAAATAGTATCTCTATTTCACTTTTCTAGTGAAAATACTTAATGATCTATCCATACTAACTTGATCTTTACCGTTGTTCTTCTGTCACATATCACAGAAAACTTCTATGTTGACATCAATGACAAACACAGTCATGAATGTAACATATCATCAAAATAATATTTCTACAATACTTCCCCATAGAAATATCATCAAAATTCATGCTTCCAACAATATCCCCTTTGGCATTTATGGCAACATAGATAAAAAAAATCTAGTTCCAAGAATACCAACTATTAAAAACTATTATCCTTTCTTTTCAAATATTCTTTATCAATCCTTCTTCCCCATTGATATACCTCAAAGCACTCTATGTCAAAATGTTTTTTATGCTCCAATCTCTCCCCCATTGGCATCAATGTCAAAGGCTTCAGCAACTACCTATCTTTGCAAGAATTGTAACTGACTTGCTTAAGTGTCTAAAGACACTATTCAAAACAACATCCATCAAGAGTCCTAAATGAGTCTATCCATCATAGATACTCCCCCATATTGGAAGCATTAGCATTTAGTCTAGACAAACCATAGTGCTTTGTATCATTGGACTGATGTACTCTTGCAACATCTTCTCTGATGTAAGTAGGGGCGTAACCTCTAGCATACTACACAAATAGTCAAAAGTCTCTTTGGGAAGAGGCTTCGTGAAAATATCTACAATCTTCTCTTTGGTGCTTACATATTCCAATCTAATTTCTTTTTCTACAACCAAGGTAAATAGAAACCATAGCAACATGATACACAATAGATGTGTCTTCATCTTTTCCTTCTAGCTATCATAATTTGTTCCATTAAACTTTGGACTATCCTTTCTAATTATGTTCACCATAGATCTCACAAAGTTGTTAAACTTTATCTTCAAGAACCTGATGCTCTGATACTAATTATTAGAAAAAATAGTCCACCAAGATAACGAAGAGGGGGGGTGAATTAGTTATCCAATTAAAACATTTATTAACCTTAATTAATCTTAAATATTTAATCAAAGTAAATAGAAATCATAAGATGTATATACACAATAATTATTTACTTATTACACTTACTTAAGTTTACTTAGGTTAATACATTATTGTATTATTTATTTAGGTGAGACACTTAGGAGTTTGTGTACTCTTATGAGTTATGCAACTTTAATTATGCACATGGTATCTACAACATAGGAGTTTGCATCATTCATTGAGTTGTCATGTTGACAACATAGTTATCCACACTCCTCATTTAACACATGTTGTCTACACCACTGATTTGCATGCTAAACCATTGTAGGCTCATCCTCACATCATCACACTTAATTTTGTGCTTAATGGAGGATAACCCATATCTAGTGGACATGTGCATAGTTGTATGACTTATCATGATGCTAACTTCTATGCATTCTAGAAGCTCTCCTAAGGCATTTATATACAGGCACTCCTAGTATACTCTCAAGCAAGCATATTGAACAAATATCATCATTCTAATCATACTCTCTCTATTTTGGTCTATTGTGTGCTTGTGTTTGAGTTCCTTGGTCTTGGGTGAATTCTAGCCTAAGCCAAATTCTTACATGGTATTAGAGTTGAAGGAGATTCTCTACACATAGTCGTTTGAGACCATTCATGCTTTAGCACCTTAACTTGAATCCAGAGGATCCATAGAAATTGGGAGTGTGTAGAGTTAGATTTAACCTCACTATTGTGTCTAGAATGTTGATTCGGTGAAGATCAACTATAAATTTTCCTATGCTCGATGAAAGTTGATCATGAGGTAAAACTTTTTTGCAGATCAAAATCTAGAGGCCTCGATTTGTAGTTTAGGTATGGTCATTCCATTGATCTGATTATTATTTTTTGAATCTAAATCATTTCATTTCTCTACATTTTTTTGAATTTCATTTTCATAAAAAAAATTAGAATTATTTTCTAGGTAGAGAAATTTTTTTGGCCGAATTAGGTAGTGACACCTAGCTCGGCTCTATAATTTTGGAGGATTATTTGCTATTATTGTAGGGTTCATTCATATTAAATCTATGGGCATCCTAAATCTAGCTTCATAATAATTTTGGTTAGAAAAACAAAAGTCTATACCCTACTAAATTTGATGAAGGGAGCCCAACAACACGACTACCTCTCATCAACGACAACTCAAAGTCCAATTGCCTCCACCAGTGATCTCACTTTATCATGGGTTGTTAGCACCATTTTTAAAAATAATGCACTATATCTAATTCCCACGCATATGGGACTAACTTCAATAGCTCTGGCCAACCATGACTATTCTCTATCCACAGGGAGAAGATTTTGGTGACTGTATAACTAATTTTTGGCCTATGCAATAAAAAATTTGGCATCCTTTCAAAACTTTGATGTGACTTTGTAGTAGGATAAGTGAAGATCTCCCTCTATAGCCATTCGACACATGGACATAAAAACTATGGACACATGGCCCAATTTGTTTTGTCCACAAAGACAACACAGATTCAATCATCATTCAGCCTATGATTGTATTGTGCCACATCTGCAGGTGACACATCTCTGCACCATGTTGGAAATCCATGTTAGTGGTCCACATAGACACTAAGTTAGAAAATTTGACTTGTCACCCTACCACAATTTTTTTCTGTATGATCCGTACAATTTCATATGATGCTGACATCATGATTAGGTCATCATGGGGATCAAATTTTTTGCTGATGTCATCAATTTACTATCTTAAAATTGATAACCATTTGACCATTATTATAGGGCTAATTTGAATTTCTATGATGGCTATATGACTATCAAATTTAACCATGTCTTTTCCTAATGCAACCCCTCTCTAGATTGATTTTAGTTTTTGTAGTCTAACTTCAAGAGGCCATAACTCAAACATCCAGACTCCAAATCAGGGGCAATTTTTATTGAAATTGGGTGGAATTCTCTAAATTTTTTGGTTGTGTAGCTCTTTTCTAGTTTTAGTGCACAAATTATTTAGAAATTGCATTTTTGGTGACTGTACCTACATTTTACAATTTCAAACACTCCGTACGGGCACATCTGGAGTCAAAAAAAGGTTCCATATTTTTTTAAAGTGCATTATTTTTCATCTACTTTTCAAATATACTATTAGATTGTAGGGTTGTGTGGAAAAATATGTCACTTTCAAAAATAGGGCCTTTTGTTGCTTCAAAATTGTAGCACAATGTAAAGTTCCAAATTTGTAATCCATAAAGAGGTTGTAACAAGAAAAATCAGAAGTCCACAAAAGCCAAAATTAGCAAGTGGCCCATTGTAATCACACTACTCATAAAGTGCCCAAAGCATCTCTTTTGGGGGGTTTCTTGATTCAATGAAAAGGGGGCGTGTTCTTGGTGTTGTGTTCTCTCTTTTTTGCACTTTTCTTTCATTTTTTGCATCATGAGAAACTTTAATTTTCTTAAATTAACTCCTCATAACCATGCTTCATGGTCGATCAAAATGTGGTATCACTTAATGAATAATGGAGTTTCACAATATGTAGATGGTATGCTTCCTAAACTAGTAGGTGATAAAGTTTTAGATAGTGATATTTCAGCCTGGGTAGTAATGCATAGGAACACCCTAGGTGATATATGTTTGGGGGTAGATGATAAGATCATGTATCAAATCAAGAAGTGTTCTACATCCAAGGAAGCTTGGGATACCCTCAAAAACCTTTATGGTAACGTGTCTAAAGAGGATGTGTTTAAAATTGAAGATGAGCTTGTCTCATTAGATCCTAAGTCATATGATTCAATACAGGATTTCATCATCAAGGTGAATGAACTATGGAAAAAGCTTACTAATTGTGAGAGTTCTATCAAAGATGACAGATTGATCTATCTCATTCATAACAAGCTACAATCTGAGTATTCCACATTTGTATCTTCTTTTAACACCTCTAAGACTACCTTAGGGTCGTCCTATAAGAAAATCACTTTTGATGAATATACTAAACTATTGGATGATGAAGAAAAAAAGTTGAAATCAATGAAGATTCTCTAATCACCTTAGTCTAAAGCATTGGTGGCCAATGAAGGTTCTCAAAATTCAGCTAGATAGTCTTCAAATAAAGGAAATGGTAAGAAGAAATGGAAGAGAAAATAAGAGGATGCAAAAAAGACAACACCAAAATCTAATCAACAAGGAAAGTCCTCAAATTCCAACAAGAAGGGGGACAACAATAAGGAGAAGAAGAAGTGTGCTTATTGCAAGAAATTAGTTCATGAAGAGCATGAGTGTTATCTTAAAAAGATTGATGAGTTGACTAGCATCATGAGGAAACATAATGTTCCATTTCCTAATGCTTACAAGGATAAAGGGTCTTCTTCAAATTCAAAGGGAAAAGGGCAAGCACTCATGGAAAATGAAAACTCTTCAAAGGAATGGATATTTGACTCAGGTGCCTCTTATCACATGGGTTCTTCAAAGGAGGATTTTTCTTCAATGAAGTAGTCCAAGGTACTGCATATCTTCATGGGAGATGATAGGAAAATGGAAGTTGAAGGAAAAGGAAATGTGGAAATAAAAAATGGAGAGTTTCAAGATGTTCTCTATGTTCCAAACCTAAGTTCAAATCTCCTATCAATCTATCAAATCACAAACCTTGGAGATGGACATAGAGTTGAGTTCCTTCTAGACTCAGTAAAGGTGCACAGTCTTAAAGATGACTCCTTGGTTGCAATGGGGAAAGTGAATGATAACAAGAGGTTGTACTTATTCTCCCATTTTGTGCCCAAGTCTCCTTCAAAGGCCTTGTTAACACAATCAAATTCAAACATGCAATTATGGCATCAATGGTATGGTCATCTTGACTTCTACTATCTTTAGCAACTTTGCACATACAAAATGGTCAAAGCTCTACCTCAAATCAACTTTTCTAAGGATTAATGCTCAATATATTTAGTGGATATGCATCTAGAGGGGAAGTTACAAAGAGGGAAGTCTTCAAGAGCACCAGGTGTTCTACAGATGGTCCACATGGTATTAGCAGGTCCTTTTGCATTCAACTAGGATCACTACATATTGACTTTCATTGATGACTCTTCAAGGTTCACTTGGGTCTACTTTCTTCATAATAAGAATGAAGTGTTGGAAAAAATTGTAGACTTCAAGACTCATGTAGAATGGAAATCTAGGAAAACCATCAAAGTTCTCTAAATGGATAATGGAAGCATGTATGTGAACAAAAGACTTATAGACTTTTGTAGACATGAGGGCATTGATCTTTAGACTCTAGCACCATTCAGTTTGCATAAGATAGATGTTGTAGCATCGAGGTTTCAAACCTTTAAGTCTATGGCAAGTTGCATGATCCATGCCAAGTCTCTCAATCCATCATTAGAAGTTGAAGTAATTTCTAGTGCCACTCACATTCTTATTCATTCTCCTCATCCAACCTTAGATGGAAAAACTCCTTTTGAGGCATGGTGAGGTAGAAAACCTATTGTGACACACTTCAGAGTCTTCAATTAAACTACATGGGCAAAGATACCTTCTAGGGGATGCAAGGAATAGTCATCTTGGCCTTGTACATTCATTGGTTGTGAAGATAGTGTGAAGGCATACAGACTTCTAGATCCTAAGAGACATCAATTTTTTGTGGAGAAGGATGTATACTTTGAGGAAAGTGCACCAAGCTTGTCCTCTACTCTTCTTCACACATCATACTTTGTAGAAACATATAGTGACACTAGCGATATTTCTTCAATAGATTTAGACACGTGGAGTTCTATTGATAGTTACAGTGAGAGGTCACTACATCAATTCAGTCCACATGTATACATCACCATAGTGATAGGTCCAAAACAACAAGGTACATCAAATCTTCCAGGTACAAGTTCAGTGATAGATTTGGAGGATAGTATTGATAATTTGCCTCTTCTTCTTGATGCAGAAGCTCCTTCTTCAATTATCATGAGGGCTTCATCTGACTCTTTAGTTCATTCTCTACATGATCGATCATCACAAGTTAAAGTGATTGTAGATACTTATGATCAGCAATTGCAACAGGGTTCTTCATTAGTCGTACAAATAGATAGTTCTTTAGAATAGGTTCTTTAGCTAGTTGAATAGGTTTCAAAGACATCACTTATCCATGGGATTCTTTCCATGCACAGCGGAAGCATTTCATTTGTACCTTTGGCATTGTTTCTTCCTAAGGGGAGGAACACCATTCTATAGTCTTGGATCAATTTCTTCATTAGAGTAGTCACTGTTCAACATTTTTTTTTGGGGGGGAGCCTATCCTATCTCTCTTCCTCTTCTCATCATTCTCTTATGTATATACTTGATGTATGTCATAATGGGGGGGTCTTGATTACTCCATCCATCCATGCATCCCTATTCATCTCTCTTTTTGGGGGAGGGTTTTTCCCATGAAGTTTTCCCTCTTTCCCCACTTTATGAGAGATTGATGCATATCATTATGTACATGGGTACCTAACATGGCCTAGTAGTCAGGACCCATATTGTATTTTATCCTAGATTTCATAAGCTTAAGGCATTCCCCTAAGTTGCACTTAAGGGCAGGTGTTGGTGTAAATAAGTATTTACTTAATACACTTACTTAAGTTTACTTAGGTTAATGCATTATTTAATTATTTTGCATTATTTTATTATTTATTTAGGTGAGACACTTAGGAGTTTGTGTACTCTTATGAGTTATGCAACTCTAATTATGCACATGTTGTCTACACCACTGATTTGCATGCTACACCATTGTAGGCTTATCTTTATATCATCGCACTTAATTTTTTGCTTAATGGAAGATAACCCATATCTTGTGGACATGTGCTTGGTTGTATGACTTATCATGACACTAACTTCTATGCATTCTAAAAGTTCTCTTGAGGCCTTTATATACAGGCACTCCCAATGTACTCTCAAGTAGGCATATTGAATGAATATCATCATTCTGATCATACTCTCTCTATTTTGGTCTATTGTGTTCTTGTGTTTGAGTTCCTTGGTCTTGGATGAATTTTGGCCTAAGCCAAATTCTTACACATTTCATTCAAGCCTAGTAGTCAAATCAATTCCATTTTTCCTCATGTGCATTTTTTCTTCTCTTCCTCTTTAATATTTAGATAGTTAATTATGCATTGAGAATAGAAGTAGGATCCATAAATCTCAAGATAGTCTATTACAATCATTTCCTTGGGTGTGATGGGAATTGTTTGTGCTTACAATCAAATTGGTTATCCTTTACTACTCTCAGGTTAAGATATTATAATGTCAAAACTTTTGATCTTATAAAAACACATTCATTACATATCATTACAAATAATAGGAGCTATAGCTAATTAATTCAGAGAGGGATGATAGACTACATACAATGACCCATTTTTTAAACATCCTTTTGTCTCTCCAAACATTGGGTATCAAAGAATCAAGATTATAAAATACAATAGAAGAACAAACTATTAACCAACACAGACTTTAAAGACAATGTGCTTTGTGATGTGGTTAAGATGGATGCCTCCCACATTCTCCTTGGTAGACCCTATAGACACCTAAATTTGATTACATTGCTTTGGTAATCCTATTTAGTTATCTCTAAAGGCATCATTAATTAAATTCCTATTTAATTAATCCTTTGCCATCCCTTAGCTGATTAATTTAATTAATCATCTATAGTCCTAATTGATAAATCAAATAACCTATTATTTATCAATTAAATCCTATTCTTCTATCTAATTCCAAAATCCCCATTTATTAAATAAATCTATTTGATAAATAAAACCCTCAAATCTAAAAGCCCCTAGCTTATTCCTAAACCCTCTTTTTAGCCTAATCCACCCCATCCACCCATACTAACCAAGCTTAGCCACTAACTCACCCACCCTCATGAATGCCATCCACTTGCAAATCTCTAACATCCCTAATCTAATCCTAAACCCAAGCCTAATCCACCCCCTAATGTTGTCACATTCCCTAAACAAGCTTAAGACTTTCTTAAGCCAAAGAAAGTCAACAATCTCAACTCCCCTCAAAATATCCCAACCACCCAACAATGAATGCTCTTAAAAAAGCTATAAAGACTCTTACATGCTCTTACAAGCCATAATGAAGGGTCTTTATGAAGATATTATCCTTTGAGCCTCCTTTGTTGACTCATCCTTCCCCTTTCTTCCATCCACTCCCTTTGTGACATGTGTCACTCCCTGATTGGTGCTAAACAAGCACAATCCATGTGCTCCCTTTTGAGTGCATCCTAGCCCTCCTTAAGCTTTCATCTTTCCTTCCATCTTAGCCCTCCATCTGTCAAGCCCTTATCCTATAAATTGAATCCCCTCCCAAGCCATTTCATCACAATCTTGGAGCTAAAGTTATAATGCCCTTTTGAGAGCCAAAAGTCATCAACCATACCCTTATGATGCCAAATTGAGAGCTCACAAAGCTACCAATTTTCCATTTTTCATCTCCATTGAAGCTATTTTTTGGGAACCTTGAGCATACATCCCAATCTTTAGACCCATCTACCAAGCAAGGAGCTAAATCCCATTGGGAGAGTCCATTCATTTGGCTCACATTTCCAATTCGGGTTTCCTCTTTAGCCTCTCATTTATGTTATGGTTTATATGCTAGTTAATGCTTTTGTTTTTGAATAGATTAGTATTACTTGCTAACATATTTCTCATATACATTTTGGCACGCCCGGTGGGACCCCACTATGGGTCATTTAATCCTCTATTTCTATCTATATATTTTTTTTTGCTAATAATCTAATGTTTCTTGTCATTTGAGTGAGTTGTAGGGTTTAATCTTGTTCTTGCAGGTTAAAGGAAGCATTAGGGAGAAAAAAAGAAGCTTCAAAAATCAAATTTCAAAATTTTTCTGAAGAAAATCCACGTGTTTTAAACCAAATTTTGCGTAGTGTTGCCTCTGCAGATCGGCGTCTTCGACTGGTCGACTGTCGTCTCTGAATATGAAGCTGTCGTCTCCGAAGTGAATTTTTTCATCTGCACAAATCAGCGTCTCCATGTTTCGGCGTCTCTACCTAGCTTTAATCATCATCTCCACCTCTAACCATCATTTCCACCTGGCAATTTTCTCATTCAAAATCCACTCTGTTATCTCCGCTGCCGCTTCCAGTCAAACTGTCATCTCCACCGCTGCCAGCAAACAAACTACCATCTCTGCAACCTATACTATCGTCTCTGCGTCTTCCTCTACCATCTCTATGGATTAGCGTCTCCACTGATCAACGTTTGTGCCTGATGAACTATCATCTGCGCCTGTCACTATTGGACTTTTAGTGGTTCCATAGGATTTAGACCATTTTAAGCATTTTTATGCATAGGAAAAACAACAAAAAAAGTTAAAAAAAATTTTCCCATAGTTAAGCTTTCCTTTTTTTGAAGATTTTGGCGACTAATCAATTTCTTTTTTGTCTTATTACAGGTTGGAGCAACTTTTTGGGTGACTAATCATGTTTTTTAGGTTTTTCATGGAATGAACTTGAATGGTTAAACACATTTTCTATTGAATAAATGTTGCTAAAAAACACACTCTTGAATGCCATGGGTTAAAATCAAATTTTCCTTGAATGCATGATTAAAACAAAAAATCCAATCTTGAATGCCAAGGATCAATTAACTATTGCAATATCAAACACTTCATTTGGAGCTTCTAAAATTGAACAAAACAAATCTCTTTTCCACATGCAATCTAGGTAAAGTTTGATTTTTGGACATTTAAGAAACTTTGTTAAGTTAAAATACAAATTTGCAAAAATCAATTTGAGTAGTTCCTTGGACTCACCTCTTTTCTAATCATCCATCAATTCAACCATTGGTTGCAATCTCGGCGCCATTTATGGGGATGGGTCTACTTGAAAAAGGTGTTAAATGTTCCACAATCTAACTCACTCACTTGGTCTTTGAACATTTGCTTTAACTTTATCAAAATTCTTAAATGATCAAAACTCTAGATTAAATTGATCACACTTCAAGTTTGGGCACTAAAATTGAACAACTATTGATGTGGAGGGCCTCTGGGCACACGCTTGACAAATCGAGTCTCACACATCTTTGATTTGGGCTTTAAAACAAAATCACACCAACTCTTGAACTCTTTAAAAGGAAATTAATTGATACTTGACCTGGAGGGCCTCTGGGCGCACGGGTTTACTTTTTTGTTGACCCTAACTCTTCTTCTTGTATTCATTCTTTGCTCGATTTTGTTTTGTTGGCACTTCAAGTTGGAATTGAACATTGTCTCTTAAACATGAGTGCTTGCAAAGTCTAGATTAGCACACATAAGAGTCATTTGGTAAAAGAACAAGCATGTTTTTTAGCCCAAGGTCATCCAAGTCTTCTCTCCCCTTGTCGTCTTTCGAGGCCATCTTGGGTGCATAAGATTAGGATCCAAAACCTTGTTTCTTTTTAGGAGGCCTGCTTGGAGATTTCATCACCCCTTGGGATGACCTCAACTCCAGTGTTCTAACGGAGTATAAGAATCAGGAGGTGAATTGAAAGACACCTCTCTTGGGATCAAGATTTTGTCACTCGGGCTAAGCCTCAAGGAACTTTATACCCTTGAGAAGTGAAAGAGGAGAAGTGGGTTACCACTCCTCTCGACTGTGTGACATCTTTTTGGTTTCATCTATGGATTTGGGCCTCACGTACCTTGGGTATATCGAGGACTCCCTAGCTAAACCAACTATCAGCCTTGTAGACAACCATCTAGGATGTTAATGTGTTTGAAGTGACTGATCAAAAAATTTGTAGAACACACACACTCCTTGGCGCAAGTATCACATTTTGGGAATCAAAATTGGTATCTGGTTGTTTCTATCTATTGTTTGGTCTTTGACTTATTGAATGCATGTTTGTCAAACTTGGTCAATCCTAGCTTAGGGCACACTTAGTGTAGTCACTACCTATCCCAGAAGTTGAACAAGTTGAAGCAAAATAACTGAGGTCTCTCAAAGCCAAGCAGATTCAAGAATTCATGTCAGAGCAACCCAAACCCAAACAGAAGTTCCACAAAGTCAAACTCAAGCCATCTTAGGCATACCAAGAACTTTCAGCCAAGAGAAAGGAACTAACACCAAGTCCTCGAATTTCCAAACTCCACAAAGCAGAGGACAAAGCTGTCGATGAAGTAGTTCAAGAGGCTTGGTTAGAGTGCACCATCAAATTTAGCCAAAATCTAGGAGTTAACAATGCTTATGCCTTACCAACTAGGCATGATTTCTATGATTAGACCCCCTTCTTTCTCCACATCTTCTTGGATAAGCTTCACTTTAGAGTCATCTTTGTAGAAAATCCAGCCATTTTAGGTTATCCCCTTAAGCATTATTAGCTCATTCATCTCATTTAGGACCAAACCATCTAGCCAGCAATCCAAAATCTTCACATCCAAGCCTTCAAAATTTGTTGTCACCTTGCCAAAAGTTTGCCATTCCTAAAAACTTTCAAATCCACCAACCTCACCAAGGTTATCCCTTTGATAGATCTTTCTCTAGGGTAATCTAGATTTGTCACTTGTTATCCCTCATCACCTTGAGCTAAAGGTTGGGATCCACAAGTGGTCAATCTCATTTTCTTCCTAAAGGATCATCAGTCTATCCTTAAGTTGACACAATCACCACCAAGCTTGCACATAGGAAAGTAGACCTTTTGTGCTTTGGCAATATATCTTTGAAGTTAGAATCTCCAACCCAATCCTCCTTAGGTTTTGTCATATAGCTTTGCCTTAACCTAGGAAATCATTTGCATAGAGAAGCCTTCCCCCTTTTGCATCCATCAACATTATTGCATCTCATCCCTAGGAGCATTTTTCATGCCACCCATCACTCGCTTAGCTAAGAAGAAAGAAAAAATGGAGCCCTATCATTTGGATTGAACAGCCTCACCCCCCTTGAGCACTTAACCATCCTTCAGCCCAGAGAAAGCTATGTCATCATGTATTGACATTGAAGCTTTCATGAACCAACCAGGAAATGCAGTATTGGTAAATGCCATTATAGACAAGAACAAAGAGACAATCATGGCTGATTTTCGAAGGGACAATGTAGGAACCTTTGACTTTGGAAGACCCCCTCCATTATTAGATCCATCTCACCCATTGTTTGGGTAGCTACCACCACCCATAGGCTCTTATGATCCAAATTATCCTCAATATATGCCAAAAGAAGAGCCTCCAGCCAATCCATATGATCCAACAAACCCAAACATACCATCATCCACCCAAGTTGAAATCTCCATGCCGCAAGCCAACCCAACCACCACCACTCCATCCTTGGTTCATACCTCTCCGCTCCAAACCCCCTTTACCCAAAATAGCTCACCGTTCACCCCCTTCACTATTGTTGTTGCTGCTCCCCAACCCAGCCTTCCAAATCCACCCATCTCCCAAATTAGTGCTAGCATCTTTGGCCAACCTCAGCAATATACAATAGGGATGCCACCCATGGGGCCAAGTAATCAACCTTTCATCACCCCCAGCTTGTTCACTATAGCCCAAAGCACAATCCCATCATTTCCATTAGGTCTTGGGAGCTCAATACCATCAGCCACAAATCCACAAGCTACTACTCTCACTCCACAAAGCTATCGAACCCCACAAGCTACTATCGATTTTCTACCAAGCTCCCAAGTGACCTCAACCCCTACCACCACTCTACCAAGCTTCCAAATCTAGCCACAAAGCTATCAAACCCCATCAATTCCATTCCCAAGCTTTCAATTCCCACCACCTCCACCACCAACTAATCCATTACCTCCAATTACCAACTACTTTTCAATGCCACTTCTAGGAGGTAATCCACCACCCCAGCCAACCACCAATTATTTGCAGATACCATCCCAAATGAGGGCACAACCCACATATATTGGTCAAACCCCACAAGCCCCGCAATCCTTTTCCCAAACCTCACAACCATCTTATACCTTACCCCCACTAAGCAATCTATTTATCCCATAGCTAGCTTATGTTCCTCAATCCCAACCTCAAATCCCATATCAACAGCAAGCCTCACAGCACATGCAACAATATGCGCCACCTCCCCCTCAACAACCCATCATCCACCATGCAGCTGCCCAAACAATGTACAATCCCTATCAGAAAATCCCTCATAGCCATCCATATTTAGTGGCCCCATCTAGCACATACCTACCTCAAGGCACTCCTACATTGGGGGCACCCGAACCATCACCTATCAATTCAAAATGGGAGCAAATGAAGATAGCTCTGAAAGCCATCCAAGAAGGGAATGATTTGAAGACATTCAAGTTTGAGAATGTGTGTCCTTACCCATTTGACAGAGCTATTACCATGACACCATTTCCCAAACACTTTGAGGTACCCAAATTTGACAAATTCAGAGGAAAAGGAGACCTTGTCACACATATCAAAGAATTTTACATGCACTGCTAGGATGTGGCATACAATGATGTCTTCCTCTTGCACCTTTTTCCCAAAAGCTTGGCTGGACCAGCTCTTGAATGGTTTTATAGAATCTCCTATGGCACAATTAAGAGCTTTGCTGAATTATCTGAGGCATTCATAGCCCAATATGCCCATCTTGTTGAAACAGAGCTATCAATAGTTGACCTTGTCCACACTAAGCAAAAAGGTGGAGAAACCCTTGCTGAATAACTGCAAAGATGGCAAACACTTACCACCCGCATATCCTGCACCTTGCCAGAGTGCCATGTGGTGAAAATGTTTATTGATAATGCCCATCCTAGCTTGGCTCACCACATGACCATGAACTATTTGTAGACCTATAAAGATATCAAAGAGAAAGGAATGATGCTTGAACAAGGACTCATTAAAGATGGTGTAGTCAAGATTTATAAAGAGGCCAACCAAAATCAATCACATTCCAATGACAAGTCTAGGTATTGGAACAAAAACAAGCATGTTGCAATAGATGGCATCACTGACACCAGACATGTGAATATTGTTGGTCCTTCTCACAACCAGTCCAAACCACCATATCAACCACATAATCAATAAGCTATCAACTACCAATAGCAAAATCACCAAAGCTATCAAGGCCACAATCCAAGACCCAACTTTCAAGGGTCTAACAATCAAGCTAATGCCATCAATGTAGCTGCAGGACAAAAGATTAGATTCCAACCTGCACCTAGAAATTATACACCCCTTGGTGAGCCATTGGATGTCATTTTTGAGAAATTAGTCAAGGAAAACCTCATCAAATTTCCTCTTACCCAGCAAATTGACCCAAGCCAATCCAAAGTTACATGGTACAAGGACAATGAGTACTACAAATTTTATAGGGTAAAAGGTCACACTACCCTCAGATGCATGAAATTGAAAGACTATGTGCAAGACCTCATTGATCGAAAGGAAATCACTGTTGGTGCCCAAACCTCTCCCAATGCAGGCTTACAGATCTATCAAAATGCTTTTCCTCCTCACAACAATCAAAATCTTGTAAAAGCACCTATCCAAACCAACAACAACAACACCAACCATCAGCCAAACCAACAAAATGGGAAGAACAATGACCACACTTCATCCTATATAGACTATGGTAGCCTTATAGGTTGTATATCCGAGAAAGAGCCTTCTGTCAATGTTATCAATATCCAAGGACCAAAAAATGAGTGTGCAGTCACCATTCAAAGAGTGCAATTTAACATCACAGGCCCACCTGTTACACCAACACCATTAGCTCCATCAAAAAGCTAGTACAATATCTTGGAACACCTTGGGAACATGCCAGCCCAAATCTCCATTTTAGACCTTCTTTGCACTAGTCCTGTGTACAAGAACATCCTTGAGAATGCTCTCATAGAATCCCATGTCCCTTCTGATATCAATACTACTGATTTTCGTAATCTTGTTGGACACCTATCCTCCTCATGTGTCCTATCATTCAAACCCACCGACATACCTATTGTCGAGCCAGATCACACCCTTCCGCTTCGCATAGCCATCATGGTATCTAACTTTGCAGTGAAAAGTGTAATGATAGATAATGGATCAGCCTTGAATATTTGCACCCTAAAATTCATAAAACAAGCTAGGTATACTGAGGCAGATATCATTAGTGAGGTTATCACCATCAAAGCTTATCACAACTTGGAAAGAACCACAAAAGGAACTATTTTGCTACCAATCAAGGTTGGGCTAGTCATCCAAGAGACACTCTATCATGTTATTGATCTAAACCTACCATTTAACATCCTCCTCGATCGCCCATGGACTCATGCCATGAAAGATGTTCCATCCACTTACCATCAGTGCGTCAAGTTTCTGCATCAAGGCATTGAGGTAACCATCCATGCCGATCTAGAACCCTTTGCTTACTGCAATGCAGTTGAAGCTTCATATACAAACCATTGCCATGGAATTGATATTAGCACATCCATCACCAACTCATCCCACACTTATAATGACCCAGAAACCATCCTCGCCTCTACCCTGTCTACCGTGAAGATCAATAAAAGAGGTTGTGGAGAGTATAGTCTGTCGGATGCATTTGCTATCGCGGCACTCCCACTTGATCCACATGCCCATGGACGACCAACATATCACAAAGCTAAGGAGATTCCACCTCCTCGATACAAACAGTTTGGCCCAACAACCTTTGTATCCTCAAAAATCCCTCTTCATGAGGAGCTCACTCTAGATATCAGCAAATGGTTACATAAGGATGCACCTCAAAGAAATCAAGCATGCCTTGATCACTTCAGCCAAAAGTATCCCGAAGAACATAAGCTCATCACTAACAAATGGAACTATCAAGGTGGTGGTCTAGGACCAGAAGAAAGAGGCATGCAGTGCCCCATAGATGCACACAAGTGGGAATCGAAGTCAGGTCTTGGCTTTGGCATACCCACAACTGGGGGCACCAATGAGAATGGTCATGCTTTTTTGAACATTCATCATGACCTTTTTGAAATCGAAGACATTCCTAAGGAAGTTGAAAAGAGAGCCTACGATGATATCCTAGACCAAATCTCCCTCGGAGACTCTGTTCTCCAAGAACTATCCATCCACCTCATTGACCTAGCACTCGCCCATCCACAACTCATAGATTGGGACCAACCAAGCATCATACACATCGATGAGTTCACATCAGAGGAGGCACTTCTAAGATTCATGGGAGCTGAAACTCCTCATAAGAAAATAAAGCCAAATTCTTCCTATATCTACAAGCTAGATCCCAAGGGGTATTTTGGAGAAAATCCCCAACCTATTTCTGATACACCCAAAAATGGAACTAAGGTGAATCTGGGACTAGCTAAGGTAGTGAACAGAACTCCTCAGCAAGAACATCTAGAGCCACAAGTAGAACATGAGGATTTAGCATTACCTCCTCAAGATAATCGACCAGAGATATCTTCTATTCTAATTGAGGATACTAGGGAAGTCAACATCGATTCTTTAGAGATCCCTAGGTTTGTTCACATTGCTGCATCCCTATCACAAGACCAAGCTGACCTCCTCTTTGAGGTCTTAAGGGAGAACATTGGTCGATTTGTATGGTCATATCAGGACATGCTAGGGCTTGATCCAAAGCTTGTAGTTCATCATCTTGCAGTCGATCCAAAGATCAAGCCCGTTAGAAAAAAGCTTAGAAAAATGCACCCCAAGCTGGCATTATTGGTCAAAGCTGAATTAGAAAGAATGTTAGCTGCTAAGGTTATCCGACCTATCGACTACTCAGAGTGGATCTCTAACATGGTCCCCATCACTAAACCTTTCAGCGACATCAAAATCTGCACTAATTTTAGAGATCTTAACAAAGCTTGTCCAAAAGATGATTTTCCCTTGCCCAACATAGATATGATTGTAGATCTTACAGCTGGACATGAAATTTTGTCCCTCATGGATGGATTTTTTTGGGTATAATCAGATCAAGATTGCAGAAGAGGATCAACATAAGACAACATTCACTACCCCTTGGGGAACCTTTTTCTACAACATGATGCCTTTTGGCCTAAAGAATGCTAGGGCTACCTATCAAAGAGCTATGACCGCCATTTTTCATGATCTCATCCATAGCATTTTGGAGGATTATTTGGATGATATCTTGGTCAAGTCTCATACCTTCATGGATCATCTTGCTAACCTGGAGAAAGTCTTTGATAGGTTAGCCAAATATCATCTCATGCTGAATCCCAAGAAATGTGTCTTTGGGGTCACATCTGGAAAGCTTCTAGGCTTTATAGTTTCTAAATGAGGTATAGAGATCGACCCCAAGAAGGTCAAGGCTATCTTAGACATGCCTCCTCCCCAGACACTGCGACAGCTTCGCTCTCTTCAAGGAAAGCTCCAATCTGTTTGGCGCTTCATCTCCTAGCTTGTAGATAAGTGTACACCATTTTCACATTTACTGAAGAAGGATGAGAACTTCAAGTGGGATCATTTATGTCAGCACATCTTCGACCATCTCAAGCAGTATCTCATCAATCCCCCTATCTTGGTTCCACCAATTCCTGGTCGTCCCCTAATTTTGTACATATTAGCAACACCTACTGCTCTAGGGGCACTTCTAGCACAACTCGATGACTATAGCAGAGAAAGAGCCATCTACTACATCAGTAGAACCCTAGTTGGTTATGAACTCAATTACACTCCTATGGAAAAAGCTTGTTTGGAAATTGTTTTCTCAACTCAAAAGCTTCGCCACTACATGCTAAGTCATACCATCCAACTAGTCTCCAAGATTGACCCTCTCAAGTATATGCTCTCCAGAACATCACTTACAGGTCGTTTGGCCAAATGGGTTATGCTCCTTAGCAAATTTGACATCCAGTATGTGGACAGAAAGGCAATCAAAGGGCAAGCTATAGTAGATCACCTAGCTGATGTACCTCTAATAGATGCTTATCCGTTGATCACAGAATTTTCAAATGAGCATATCTATCTAATTGAAGAACAACCCCCATGGAAACTTTATTTTGATGGCTCATACACATCTCATGGATCAGGGGCAGGAATATTTTTGGTCACACATCAAGGAGATTACATTCCAAAAGCCTTCAAGCTACAATTTCCTAGAACCAACAATATAGTTGAATATGAGGCTCTCATAGCAAGATTAAAGATAGCTGCAGAATGGAACATTGTTGAGCTACAAATCTTTAGTAATTCTCAGCTCATCATCAAGCAAGCCCTAAATGAATATCAAATCAAAGATGAAAAGCTATTACCCTACAAAGAGCTAGTTGATCGGCTAACCCAACATTTTACAAGGCTTCAGTTTACACAAGTGCCTCGAATACAAAACAAAGTAGCTGATGCTATGGCTACTATCGGCTTGCTCTTGGAAATTCCCCAAGCAGCTACACAGTATGAGTTTTTAGTGGAGCAACTCCTCACACCCGCCTATGCGAATGAGGATTCAAACCGTGTTTGTATCTTGGTTGGTCCCCAATCCCCTTGGTACCATGAGATTCATGCTTACCTTAACGATGGTATCATATCCCCTCACCTCACATGTACCCAATGCCAGAACCTCATCCAAAAATCATCTTGCTATGTTATCATAGCCAATACCCTATATCGTTGAGGTTATCATGATACTCTCTCTCGATGTTTAGACCAAAACGAGGTCGCGATGGTGTTAAAGGAAGTACACACTGGACTTTGCGGTGCCCACACAAGTGGTATTTTCCTAGTGCGAAAAATCCTTAGAACAGGCTACTATTGGCCTACCATTGAAGAAGACTCCTGTGACTTTGTCAGAAAGTGTCTCCCATGTCAGCAGCATGAAAATCTTGTGCATGCTCTAGCACAAGATCTACAGCCTATTGCACCACCTTGGCCTTTCGCTTGTTGGGGCGTTGATCTAGTTGGAACTATCACACCCCTCTCATTTGATGGACATAAATGGATAATAACAGCTATAGACTATTTCACTAAATGGGTGGAAGCAGTCCCCCTCGTCTCAGCTACAAGGGTTCAGGTGTCCAAGTTCATCTTATACCACATTGTTTGCCGCTTCGACATCCCATCCACCATCTTCATTAACCATGGAGGTAACTTTGAAAATCTCAACATGAAAGAATTATGCACTTCCCTCCGTATCCATCATCACTTTTCTAGCCCATATTTCCCACAAGGTAACGGCTAGGCAGAGGCAACTAGCAAAACCCTCCTCAAAATTCTAAAAAAAGTTGTCAATGATTCAGGCCATGATTGGCACCTACAAATAAATCTAGCCCTATGGGCCTATCAAACTTCCTTCCATACATCCACAGGCACAACTCCATACTCCCTAGTCTATGGTGCCAAAGTGGTACTACCTATAGAGGTTGAACTTCCCTCCTTGCGCATATCTTTGCAAGGGAAAATATCAGATGAAGAATACAGAGTAGCTCGGCTCACCCAGCTAGATCTCTTAGACGAGAAGAGACAAAAAGCCTATGACCATCTCATAGTCTACCAAACTCATCTCAAAAGGAATTTCAACAAGAAGGTGCTCCCACAACACTTTCAGCTAGGTGATATGGTCCTCAAAGAAAATATGAAAGTCCAAGTAGATCGAGAAAAGAAAGGCAAGTTTGAACCTACATGGCTTGGTCCTTATGTTGTCACTGCATCCTTTGGCTCCGGAGCCTATCAGTTATCTACACTAGAAGGAGAACTATTGAATGATCCTACTAACATCATTCATCTCAAGAATTTCTATGCTTGAAGATCCTTGGTATACCCAGCTTTTGAAAAATACAAAAAAAAAAAAAAAATAGTAAAGAAAAATAATCGTCCAATTGTGAAAACTTGGCAATTCAAGCGTCTTGGATAGGTACCTTGGTGAAAACCTAGTAATTCAGGCACCTTGTGTACTAAGACTAATCCATTATCTATCACTATCCTATCCCTCATCCATTCACCCACCATCCCATAAAACACCCGCTTGTTCCCTTGGTGTTCCAACCAAATATCCAAAATCTAATGGAGCTTGTAAATACCTCCTATACAACTTGTAAAATCTTTTACCAAAGCTTGTATTATACCTTGTAAATCTTGTACCATACCTTGTATAACCAAATCTTGTCCAAAGTTTTTACCATATTCCATCTTGTATATAATCTTGTATCCTAGCTTGTATCCTATCACATGCACACAAAGAATCCCATTTTTCTTAAGCTTTTCGCAAACCATCTACCTATCCACCTATCAACTATTATAGACATCCCATCCTTCACAAACATTTCCATCTCAAAAAAAAAATAAAACATGAAAAAACTTGTACATTTGTAACATATCTTGGTCCGTCAGCTTGTACATCCTCTTTAGCTTAGTACCATTGTATCTATCTATCGTTCATGTCAGTTTGTCCTTGATCAACATCTTGCACACATTGCACAACCCTTGGTTAGCTATTCCAATGCATCCTTTAGCTAGATCTCATGTCACCAAAGTGTTATCCTTCTTAGTTCAGCTTTCCAAATGCACCACTCATCCCAATCCACTAGCTTAGGTGCTCTCTGATAGGTCCTTGCAGGATATAGCTTTCCTCATGTCTGATCTTGGTCCGTTAGTACGTCATCCTACCCATCTCATTGGCAAATGGCTCTCTTTTGGATTTTCACTTTCTTTTGATTTGGAATCTTCCCTTTTGGATCTTAAAGTATCTTTTCCAAGCAATCTCCTGGTTCCCTCCTCAAGGTTGCCATGATCTTCCATATCATGGTATGTTGCGAAAGGGGAAATTAGAGCGTAAGGTCTTGATCAAGTCTTTCATTTGTTTTTCTTTTCTGCTTGTGGGTTACCTAGTGTTAGTTTCGCACTGCTTCCTCTGGGATTCATGTGTGATGCTGGGGCAACCCTTGCGTGTTTGTTTCGAGTCATTTTTTTAGTTCTCTGGACAGTTGGCGAACAGGCCTTGATGTTCTTGGTAACCTTGGCAATTAACCAACAGTCCTATAGCAAATCTAGTGCTCAACTACATGGTGGTACTTCTCTTTGAAGTATCCCCCCGCTCAAAAAGCTTCAATGGAATCCCTTCCTCTCCATTATCCCCCATCCATATCCAACATCCATCTCTCCTATGCCAACTTATGCATCAGTACCTCTTTGAATCATTCCTCATGCTTAGCTTTAGGGATCCACAATCCTAGTCTTAGGGATCCACCAATCCAAATCAATCCACCAAGCCTCATCTTTCGAGATCCACAATCCTAGTCCTAGGGATCTCTAAAAACCCATCTTTCGCCAATCTGAATTTTTGAAATCCTGTTGCATTAGCTTTTTAATCCCCTCATCCATCTCTCCATCCTAGATTCCTTTTATAGTGCTCTGCTCCTTCATCCTCCCCCCAATCCAAAGAGTCTTAAGCTTGTTTCCTCTTGTGCCCTGGATTTCCCTTTATCATCCTCTCGTAGTGAGAGTTTGAGCTAATTCAGCCCCTTCTCTTTGCCAACCTATGTCTTAGCTCATCTCAATTTCTTGTACTTTTCAAGAAGTCATCGAGCCTCATTTCTCTCCCTGCCGCCTTCTTGAGGGGGTATCATCTAAGTCTAGTCTCTCCTCTTCTTATCCAAGAATGGGGCAACCTCGTTGCTAAAACATCTTCCTCATGTCGTATTCATTCAAACTTTTTTGAAATAGTGTTGTCTCAACACTATGTCAAAGAGGGGCAAAATGTAGACACCTAAATTTGATTACATTGCTTTGGTAATCCTATTTAGTTATCTCTAAAGGCATCATTAATTAAATTCCTATTTAATTAATCCTTTACCATCCCTTAGCTAATTAATTTAATTAATCATCTATAGTCCTAATTGATAAATCAAATAACCTATTATTTATCAATTAAATCCTATTCTTCTATCTAATTCCAAAATCCCCATTTATTAAATAAATCTATTTGATAAATAAAACCCTCAAATCTAAAAGCCCCTAGCTTATTCCTAAACCCTCTTTTTAGCCTAATCCACCCCATCCACCCATACTAACCAAGCTTAGCCACTAACTCACCCACCCTCATGAATGCCATCCACTTGCAAATATATAACACCCCTAATCTAATCCTAAACCCAAGCCTAATCCACCCCCTAATTTTGTCACATTCCCTAAACAAGCTTAAGACTTTCTTAAGCCAAAGAAAGTCAACAATCTCAACTCCCCTCAAAATATCCCAACCACCCAACAATGAATGCTCTTACAAAAGCCATAAAGACTCTTACAAGCTCTTACAAGCCATAATGAAGGGTCTTTATGAAGATATTATCCTTTGAGCCTCCTTTTTTGACTCATCCTTCCCCTTTCCTCCATCCACTCACCTTGTGACATGTGTCACTCCCTGATTGGTGCTAAACAAGCACAATCCATGTGCTCCCTTTTGAGTGCATCCTAGCCCTCCTTAAGCTTTCATCTTTCCTTCCATCTTAGCCCTCCATCTGTCAAGCCCTTAGCCTATAAATTGAATCCCCTCCCAAGCCATTTCATCACAATCTTGGAGCTAAAGTTATAATGCCCTTTTGAGAGCCAAAAGCCATCAACCATACCCTTATGATGCCAAATTGAGAGCTCACAAAGCTACCAATTTGCCATTTTTCATCTCCATTGAAGCTAGTTTTTGGGAACCTTGAGCATACATCCCAATCTTTAGACCCATCTACCAAGCAAGGAGCTAAATCCCATTGGGAGAGTTCATTCATTTGGCTCACATTTCCAATTCGGGTTTCCTCTTTAGTCTCTCATTTATGTTATGTTTTATATGCTAGTTAATGCTTTTGTTTTTGAATAGATTAGTATTACTTGCTAACATATTTCTCATATACAGACCCTAGAAATATGATGTAGATTCCACACACCATTGTAGGAAAAACACTTATTGCATAATAAATAATGGGGTAACTTTTATAATAAAACCAATCCCTAATTCTAAGGTGGCATCTACTTTAGTCACCATAGGAGAGAAGGAAATGTTGAAAGCATTGAAAGAGTCTGACTCCCAAGGATTCATATTGGTTTCTAAACCTAAGGAGAAAATTAGTGATAAGGATATATAACCTATTCCAAATGAAATCAGGGATCTACTACTCAAATATAGTGATGCCTCTACCTGTGACCTACCCTAAAGCCTCCCTCCCATAAGAGATATTAACCATCAGATTGCATAGATTACAAAACAAGTCAATGATTTGATAGATAAAGGACTGATTTAGAGAAGTATAAGTCCTTGTTTAGTCTCATATATCCTTGCTCCCAAAATGGATAGAAAGTGGAGGTTATGTACTAATAGTGAGGCTATAAACAAAATCACTATAAGATACAAGGTTTCCATGCCAAGAATTGAGGATTTAGTAGGTCAACTTAGAGGTGCTTTCTATTTCACCAAAATTGACTTGAAGTTAGGCTACCATCAAATTAGGATCAAACTAGGAGATGAATGGAATACAACATTTAAAACTACTAAAGGCCTATTTGAATGGCTGATAATTCCTTTTGGGTTAAATAATGCACCTAGTACATTTATGAGGCTTATGAATGAAATATTCATTGATTTCATAGGAAAATTTTTAGTCATAAATCTTGATGATATAATAATATTTAGTCATAATAGAGAAGAACATCTTGTTCATGAGGAACAAATCTTATGGAGACTTCATCAACACAAGTTGGTGATCAACTTGGAAAAGTGCATCTTTATGAAGAAGGAACTCATCTTCCTAGGTTTTGTCATTTCACAAGGCACCCTTAAGATGGACCCTGAGAAGGTTGAAGCCATTGTCAATTGGCCTCCACCAAAGAATCAAGATGGAAATTCATCAAGAATATCAGTCACCTATGTGCTCCTATGATAGACAACATCAAAGGAGGAAGGAAGAACAAGTTTGCATGGACAAAGGAGGCTAATGATGCATTTTAGTATTTGAAAGATAAATTTTCTCAATACCCTATCTTGGTGCTTCTTGAATTCAACAAATTTTTTGATGCAGGAGAATCCAGAGGTGTAAGGGCAATCCTGTGTCACCCAAAAAAAATGTACTTAGACTTAGTTTTTGTTTCATGTGTTTTCATTTTTGGATACCCATTTGGGCCAAATAAAGGTTCCAACTCTCACAGTTCCACTATTAGTGTTCTGGGTTAGAGTTTTTAATCACCTTGGGATACGTGTAAATGACAAAAAAAGGATTATGTAATTGAGCCATCATTTTGGTGAAATAGAAGGTGTAAATTAGTAGAATTATTTTCATTTTAATTTAGAGCATTCCAAAAAAAGAATCAGGTCAAAAGGCCCCACGGTTTGAATGTTATTGCAGTTTTTCAATTTTTGGAGACATCCTTAGAATGCTTCAAAGTTAGGTTAGGGGCATTAAATGACCTCAAATAGGACTGAAAAATTGGGATGAGAAAATTTTTCCATAGGGCTATAGAGTGCGTCAAGAGCTTTTTGAAAATGTAAACGGTTCGTCAATCGGAGCTACGGTTCAAAAGTTATGCCTCCCAAAAGTTTGGTTACCATTTCTGCACTCATCTAATTTTGTGCCAACTTCTAATGTGACTTCTAGAACCTTCTATTTAGTCAGTGGATGCCAATGAGCACTTTCTAGAATGTATTCCTAATCTTTAACCCTCTAGGATCTATTTAAGAACATTTATGGCATTGTAAAAGGCAGTTCAGAGTGGAGTTTGAGAGAAGGTACTGGGAGAAGAATTTATCTCCAGATTTATGCTATTGTAAGCCCTTAGGGCATGTTTTGAAGTCTATTTTCTCTATACTGAATGTATTAGCATATTTACATAGTTAATAAATTTTTTCATTTCCTGTTGTGTCCATTACGTGCTTGGGTTGTGTCCCCATCAAGTGGTATCAGAGCTAGTTTTCCTGACTGTGTAGATAGAGCGCCGACTATGAGGCAGTTTGCACTAGGACTGTGTGGTTGTGGGTTTTAGTTAAGAAGATGCCTCCACAAAGAGAGCGTGGTGGAAGGGCCAGAGCTATTAATCTTGAGGAGGTTAGATCCCTCCAAAGTTAGGTACAAGCATTCCAGGAGGAGCTCTATAGAGGAACAAATGTTGTCGCAGGCAACGAAAGTGAGGACGATAATGAAGAAGAAGAAATTGGACTAGCAAGGGAAGTTGATGGGGAAGTTATAAATTAGGCAGAGGAAAGGCTTTTTAGGGCCATTACTAAGTTTGGGAAAACACCTACAATTAATGTGGGTGTATTTTCAAGAAATTTGAAACCAGATGAGTTGATCGATTGGATCAATGAACTGGAAGAATACTTTGAGTCTGAGGATATCAAGAACCTGGATAGGGTTAAGTTTGCAAAGGCCAAATTGAAAGGACATGCCAAAATCTTGTGGCAAGAGGTTCAATTGGAAAGAAATAGAAGAGGAAAGGATAAGATCACTAGGTGGGATCACATGGTGGACAAACTAAAGAAGCAGTTCATTCCTGTTGACTATGAGCTTGATTTGTTTAAGAAGATGCATGGGTTAAAGCAAGCAGGAAAATCAGTCCAGGAATATACAGAGGAGTTTTATTGACTTCTGATTAGAGCGGGGCATGTAGAATCAAACAAGGAGAAGGTTGTTCATTATATCAGTGGGTTGCGACCTAGCATCCAGGAGGAATTAAGTCTGGTAAGAATGACCAGCATTGAGGAGGCATACCAGTTTACCCTACGAGTTGAAGAAAAGCTAAATAAAAGGTTTGAAGGGAGACAAAAAGGGCATGGTCAAGGAGGAAGGGGTAGTGGTAGGTCATTTGGAGGTCAAAATGAAACCCAAAATAAAAATGAAGATGTGGGTACTAGCAGGAACCAGAGGAATGAGGGTTTCAACTGCTCTCGTGATCAAGACTTTGGAAATTAGAGAGGAAGAGGTAGAGAATGTGGACAAGGAAGAGGAGGCCTCTATGGTACCTATTTCCATTACATTGAAGAAGGTCATTGTGCCTTTGAATGCTCTCAATGACAAGGAAGGACAGATAGGAGAGCTGAGGGTCAAGCTAGGGTTGCTCATCTGGATGAGGATGCACAATCATCACATTCAGAGGATGCAGAAATAGGAGAGACTTTAGTGAATGAAAGGGTCCTAGTAAGTGGTGAGATTGAACTAGGAAAAAGAAGGAGTTTATTTCGTACCAAGTGCAAGTGTGAGGATAAATGTTGTTATGTGATCATTGATGGTGGTAGCACTAATAACTTGGTATCAGAGGAGATGGTATCTAAGCTGAAGCTCAAGAGGGAGAAACACCCCCAGCCCTATCGGATTGCTTGGGCGAAAGATGATCATAAGGTCCTGGTAAGTGAACAATGTTTAGTGAAGTTCAAAATTGGGAGTTACCATGATGAATTTATCTGTGATGTTATTCCAAAGGATGTTTGCCATCTATTGTTGGGTAGACTATAGTAGTTTGATAGGCATGCAATACATGATGGTCATGCAAACACATACTCTCTAACAAAGGATGGACTTTTCCACAAACTGAAGCCCATGAAAAAGGAAGGTGAAAAGGTATGTAGTAGTGCTAGGATTTTTCTTGTTGATGGAATGAAGTTTTTAGATGGCATGAAACATTAGCGTATGTGCTATGCTTTGATCCCTAGGAAAGATAAAGAAGGTAGTAGTGAAATACCACTTGAAGTTTCAAATTTACTAGGTGAGTTTGGAGATATCATCTCTGATAATGTTCCAAAAGGATTGTCACCGGTAAGGAAAATCAATCATTAGATAGATTTAATTCTAGGAGCTAGTTTTCCTAATAAGGTTGCTCACAAGATGACTCCTACTAAAATCGAGGAGCTAAATAGAAAGGTTCAGGAGCTATTGATGAAGGGTTTGATTCAGGAGAGCCTGAGTCCATGTGTAGTACCTACAGCACTAGCACCAAAGAAGGATGGAGATTGGAGGATGTGTACAGACTCTTGAGCTATAAATAGTATAACCATCAAGTATCGATTTCCTTTGCCATGAATGGATGATCTTGTGGACTGCGTGAGTGGAGCTTAGTACTTCACAAAGATACATCTCAAGAGTGGCTATCATCAAATATGGATACGAGAAGGAGATGAGTGGAAAATAGCCTTCAAGACTAAAGAGGGTTTTTATGAGTGGTTAGTCATGCCCTTTGGATTGATGAACACCCTGAGCGCCTTCATGCGGCTTATGAATGAGGTACTTAAGAAGTTCTTGGGAAAATTTGTTATTGTTTATTTGGATGATATTTTAATTTTTAGCAAGACTTTGGAAGAACATTTATTTCATATTCATAGTGTTCTTGAGAGGTTGAGGGAAGAGAAACTATTAATTAATTTGAAGAACTGTATCTTTGCAAAAAGGGAGTTAGTCTACTTGGGGTTTGTTATATCACCTCAAGGTCTCAAAATGGATCCAGAGAAGGTAAAAGCCATCTTGGAATGGCCTACTCCAAGGTCTGCTATTGAGGTAAGATCATTTCATGGTCTGGTTATTTTTTACAGAAAGGTATTTAAGAATTTCAGTGGCATATGTGCACCCCTGACTGACACAATAAGAGGGGATAGAAAAGAGTTCAAATGGACTATGGCAGCTGTGAGAAGTTTTGAATTGCTGAAGAAGAAGGTGATAGAACAACCTGTGTTGGCACTTCTAGATTTTAGAAAGGTGTTCTAGGTGGATTGTGATGCTAGTGGCAGTGCTATTGGGGCTGTATTAAGCCAAGAAGGTAAGCCTATTGCATATTTTAGTGAAAAATTGAATGATGTGAAAAAGAAGTACTCTGTTTATGATCAAACGTTTTATTCAATAGTTTAGGCCTTAAAGAAATGGAGGCATTATTTATTGCCAAAGAAATTTGTTTTGTATACTAATCATTAGGCATTATAGTACCTAAATAGACAAGGTAAATTGAATCAAAGGCATATGAAGTGGGTAGAATTCTTGCATAGCTATACATTTGTGTTGAAGCATAGAAGTAGAAAATCTAACAGGGTTGCAGATGCACTAAGTAGGAGATAGTTTTTTCTTACATTAATGCAGGTTGAAGTAGTTGGGTTTGATGAACTCAAGAATCTATACCCTAAGGATCTTAATTTTGTTGAAGCATGGAAAGCATGTAAATAGCCTATTGTTGTAGATAGAACCAAGTGGCTAGACTATTTGATTCAGGATGGTATGCTGTTCAAGGGCAGTCAATTGTGCATTCTAAGGAGTTCCATGAGGGAAAATTTGATTAAGGAGAAACACAGTGGAGGGATGGAAAGACATTTTGGTCAAAATAAGACCATTGCCATTCTCAAAGAACATTATTTTTGGCCTCAAATATCACAAGATGTGAAGAAGTTTGTACATAATTGCCAAGTTTGTCAAGTGGCCAAGGGATTTAGTCACAATACTGGACTATATCAGCCATTTCCTATTCTATCAAAGCCATGAGAGGACATAAGTATGGATTTTGTTCTTGGATTTCCGAGGAAACAAACAAGTAATGACTCAATATTTGTGGTGATTGATAGGTTCTCCAAAATGGCACATTTCATTCCATGCCACAAAACTCATGATTCTGTCCATATTGTAGCCTTGTTTTTCGGAGAGGTGGTAAGACTACATGGTCTCCCAAGGAGTATAGTTTCTAACAGAAATACCAAAGTTGTGGGGTATTTCTAGAGAACATTGTGGAAGAAGTTGAGAACAGACTTGAAATTCAATTCCACACATCACCCACAGATTGACGGCCAAACAAAAGTTGTAAACAGAAGTCTGGGCAATTTGCTGAGATGTTTAGTTGGGGATAAGCCCAAGGGGTGGGATTTGATTCTACCACAAGTAGATTTTTCTTACAATAACTATATAAATAGGAGTACTGGTAGATCACCATTCCAAATTGTATATGGAAGTAGCCAAAGGACTACACCAAAATTAAGGAAGATAGAGCAAGGGGAGAGGACAAGTGTTGAAGCTGAAGAATTTGTTGAACATATCAAGCATCTACATGAGGAGGTCCAGGCACACATTACCAAGATGAACCAATAGTATAAAGCTAGGGATGATCCAAGGAGAAGACATAAGGAGTTCCAAGTAGGGGATCTAGTCATGGCACACTTAAGAAAAGAAATATTTCCAACCGGTACTTACAACAAGCTAAAGATGAAGAAATTTGGCCCCTACAAAATTTTGAAGAAACATGACTTAGGAAATGCATATGAAGTAGAGTTTCCATATGGAATTCACATTTCTCCTATTTTCAACATTGTAAACTTAACAGAGTATCATGATGATGGTGCAGATGAGGAATTGATGATAGAGCCATGTCCAATTCCTACTTCTAAGAAGGAGGAGATAGAGGAGATTTTGGATAGTCATGTGGGAAAGAGTACTAGAATTAGGTAGTATGAAGAGTATCTGGTCAAGTGGAAAGGATGGCCGATAGAGGACTCAACTTGGATATTAGTAGCTAAGGTTTCCCATTTGGGATTTCCTCTAACATTCATAAAGTGATAGGGTCACTTTTCAATCTACCCTGGGTGTCTAATGTAGGAGCATCCAGAGGTATAAGGGAAATCCTGTGTCACCCAAAAGAAAAGTACTTAGACTTAGTTTCTGTTTCATGTGTTTTCATTTCTGGATACCCATTTGGGTAAAATAAAAGTTCCAACTCTCACAGTTCCACTATTAGTGTTCTGGGTTAGAGTTTTTAATCACCTTGGGATACATGTAAATGCCAAAAAAATAGGACTATGTAATTGAGCCATCATTTTGGTGAACTAGAAGGTGTAAATTGGTTGGATGATTTTCATTGTAATTTAGAGCATTCCAAAAAAAGAATCAGGTCAAAAGGCCCCACGGTTTGAAAGTTATTGCAATTTATTTGATTTTTGGAGACCTCCTTAGAATGCTTCAAAGTTAGGTTAGGGGCATTAAATGACCTTGAACAAGGTCAAAAAATTGGGGACGTGCAAAGCTGGTCCATAGGGCTATAGAGCACTTCCAGAGCTTTTCAAAAATGTAAATGGTTCGTTAATCGGAGCTATGGTTCAAAAGTTATGCCTCCCAGAAGTTCAGTTACCATTTCTAGATTCTTCTAATTTTGTGCCAACTTCTAATGCGACTTCTAGAGCCTTCTATTTGGTTGGTGGATGCCAACTATCACTTTCTAGAATGTATTCCTAATCGTTAACCCTTCGAGATCTATTTAAGAACATTTTTGGCATTGTAAAAGGTAGTTCAAAGTGGAGTTTAGAGAAGGTACTAGGAAAAGAATTTATCTTTAGATTTATGCTATTATAAGCCCTTAGGGCATGTTTTGAAGTCTATTTTCTCTGTACTAAATGTATTAGCATATTTACACAGTTAATAAAATTTTCCCTTTCCTGTTGTGTCCATTCTGTGCTTAGGTTGTGTCCCCATCATTTTTCACTATCGAGACTAATGCAAGCAATTTGTCCATAGGTGCATTCCTAAACCAAGAGGGCAAACCAGTAGCATTATTTTTAGCAAAAGCTAAATGAAGCAAAAAAAAAGTGCTCTACATATGACCTAGAGTTGTATGCTATGGTAAAAACCCTAAGGGCTCGTTTGGTTTGTGGATATCAACAGGAATTAAAATTGTGAATTCTAAAAAAATTGCAATCCACTATTTGGGTCGACGAAATGAGAATTGGAATACAAGAAAATTAGAATTTGCAATCCTCATTTAGCCCCCAATTTGAGGATTCGGTCTTCCTTTCAAATAGTTGGTATTGGCCAAATACCTATTTTAATTCCAATTTTGGATAAAATGAGCATTGTGAATTAATACAAAATGAACTTTTTTGAAGTCTGGCCACCCTAAAGGGTTGTGTTTTGGGCACTCAAACTTATTTTCTGCCAGATGATATTCATTTTCCCTTCATTTTAGCACTGCAAACGTTTTGCTCCAACATCTCTATTGGCTCACATTGCAAGCTGCTCTCCATTTCCTCTAGTTGCAAGCTGGCTCACAATTGGCATTGTTGGAGTCTTCTTGCCAGCTAACTTTTAACAAGGTAACTCGCCAATATTTCTTGGAACTTAACTTCAATTTTATCTTAAATTTTTTGCAATGGTGTTATGTTGTTCATTTTGGATTTCATATGCTTGTAACCCTATTGTTCTTATTTCCCTTTACACCCTATTAGTCTGTCACAAAGGTTTTACTGTGGAAGTTTTTGCATCTTTTCATAATTTTATTTATTTATTTAACCTGGAATTTAGTTGAATCATAAAATTTGTGAGGATCAAAATTTCTTTGCAATATTGTTCATTTCTACCATCATGTAATGAAGAGTAGTGGTTTAATAACTCATTTTCTCTATTGTTACCATCCTATTTTTTATGAAGTCCCACCAACTTGAAGACGAAGTCCTTACTTGCATGGTATGCTTAAATGTTGGAACACAATTTTTGCCATTGTGGTTTTTTAAGTGTCTGGAACTCTTTATTGTTTGTATTTGCCCCACACCATCACTGTTTGTATTCTATGTAGTACTATAAAACTTTCCACATCTTAGCTTTTTTTTAAATATTGATTTCACATCTTGGCTTACCATTTTTTTTTGTGTTTTTTATTAAGTTATGCTAAATTTTCTTTTCTGAAAGGAGCATATAATCTCGGCTAAAAATTTTTGATGAGGTCATACAGCTTGGAATCAAAGTAACCTGCTCCCCCAATAAAGCCACCATAACCAAACTATTGTAAAAATAAATGGTGTTCACAAGATCACAGAAGGGTGTGGTCAAGTTGGGTAGTTTTAAGTTTTTGCTCCTCTGCAAACTTAGCTAGTAATGATTACAAAATTACCAAATTTACTTCTGAGACTGATATGTTGATGCTCTAAGTGCACATATAAAGCTTTGCTGGCTATTTATTAACAAGAAAATTGGATTTGTACCATGAAAAGTAGTTTTTTAAAGATTTAGTGGCTTTAGATAATCAACTTAGCTTTTCAATGATTCTAATCATGGAGGATACTTCAAAACACTTGATTATCGCTAAAAAAGTACACATTGGATGAGCTTCACAATTTCATAGGTTTGTACATATTTATTTCATTATCATTGAATTTACCAAAAATCCTTAAATAGTTTAGTATTCAGTTTTGCGACAAAATTTTCGTTTTCATATATTTATGTAGTTTCCATGCCTATTTCACTCACATTTTCTGTAATTTTTCCAACTTGCTGGAATAATCCCATACCATTTACTAACTTCATTAATCAAAATCTACTTGAGACAATATAATGACCATTTCACTTGATTGACATAGTCCACATGCATTCCTCGCACAATTTAGGCAATTCATCAAAGGCATCTTGTTCTAGCTAAATGATCTTGAATAGACAATTGCCAAACTTGTGAGGTAGGCTAACACTGTTTCCATATTTTTAGATGAACATGAAAGCTTTCTGCTACTATATTGCTATTTATAATAGCAAGGGAGTAGTGGATTATATATGAATAACAGACCTCAAGAAGAAGCCCTGTCTCACAATCCTTAAACCAGTTTTGACCTGGAAATATATGTCACACATTTATGGGTAAAATGCTTTTCGCTTTGGGAAACTTAAAGGCAGCTTATTTTTTGTTTTACTATTATAGCAATACCATTTTAAAAGAGTGCTCAAACATGATGTTAATTTAATGTTCTAATAGTTAAAAAGTTAGAACAGGATTTATAAATCTATTTGAATTAGCTGTTAATTGTCTCTATTGAAATGTCTATTAGTTTTACTTAGTTATCAATATATTTTGTTTGCTATTTTTATTAGCATAATTATAATATTTCACTAAAGTGAAATGATTCTATATATTTCTATTTTTCATGTGTTAACATACTTCACTTTAGGGTTTTATCATGTGAAACTGTGTTTTTTATCTCTTTTTGTTGGTGTGCACTTATAATGTTGCCACTTAACCTGCTGTTGTATTTCCTTGCTGAGCATTGATCAAAGCATAATATGTAATTTTATATCTTACACATCCTTTGGTACAAATTTACATGATTCATCTTAAAACTGCTACACTTAAGATGTTTTTGGAGCTCTATTGGCTGGCCACTAAAACTTTCCCAACAATTCGATCTTTGATTCGTTGAATGGGCTTTGTGGAGCTGTCATCAATTTTTGTTTGAGGGTAAAATCACCTTTTTTTCTGATTTTATGTCAGCAATTTTTATTTTAGCATATGCTAGCACTCTTTACTTCATGGTGTGTTGAAATTTACAATTTTTTCTCTCTGATATATTTTCTCGAATCAGTTTTTGACCATATCAGTAATCACCATTCATCCTACTTTCACAATGTGTCTTTTATTGCCCAGTAAATAGTTACTATTTTTTATTTTTGTTTATCTCTATATAGGTCTTTATCATCTTTTTAGATATGCTTATGTTTCTTCCTAATGAATAGACATATATTCAAAAAGTTGTTCATCATCATATTTTACCAAATCCATGGATCTAACAAAACGTGTCTCTATATTGGTTTTAGGTTACTAATGGATCTAATGAAACATAAAAACATTTTGGGGCACACTGCTAGGAAGAGAGGAGTCATTTGTGCTCTTGTAGTTGGCCTTGCAGCCTTTGTTGCATCTATAGCAGCGACTGCACAAGAAGGTAGAAGAGCAATATGTAAGCGCAAAAGAGGTGAGATTCCATTTTATAAACGTATTATCTATTCAAATGAGATTGATTGTCATGATCAAATTCAAATAAGTAAACAAACCTTCTTTCATCTAGCTGATATTCTTAGGCAAGAAGGAAGCATAAAAAAAATGATGCACTTACCGCTAGAAAAAAAATTGGTGATGTTTCTCCATACTCTTGGCCACAATTTGAGGAATCGTAAGATTTCTCATAACTTCGGTCACTTAGGGGAGACAATCAGCTGATATTTCCACAAAGTTTTGACAGCAATCTTGGCACTTCATGGAAAATATTTTTTGCCACCTGGTCCAAACACTCCTCTAGAAATTAGTGGGAAGGACCGTTTTGATCCGTACTTCAAAGTACATACCCCTTTGGTACAATTCTTTTTCCTTCACTTTATAGTTAGTTTATTCTATCCCTTTGATCATAAATTTTCCCAATGTAGGATTGTGTGGGAGCAATTGATGGAACTCATATTCTAGTCGCAGTTAATGTCGACATGCAAGGTTCATATCCTAATAGAAAAGGAAATTTATCTCAAAATGTTATGGTCGTGGCTTCATTTGATTATAAGTTTCATTACGTTCTTGCTGAATGGGAAGGGTCAGCTGCAGATAGTTGTGTTCTATCTTCAGCCCTGTCAAGATCCAATCAATTGGTAGTTCCCCTTGGTATTTGTAGTATATTTATATACTGATACATATGACTTTCTTAAAAATTTATATTAATAAAATTTTATTCTTATGTAGGAAAATATTATTTAGTGGATGTTGGGTATCCCAATGTACCTAGATTTCTTGTTCCTTATCATTGCATACATTACCACCTAAAAGAGTTCTCAAGGGAAAACCCAATAAATAGCTCGCAAGAGTTGTTTAACCACTGCCACTCATCCTTAAGGAATGCAATTGAATGTACCTTTTGCATTTTGAAGTAGCACTTTCCTATCCTAAGACATGCGACGTCATATCAAATCATGACCCAAATAAAGATTGTTTTGGCATGTTGCATACTACACAGCTTCATTACCATAGAAGAAGGCATTCTTGAAGTTGATGTTGAAGAGGAGGATGATCATGAGGATATAGATTTACCAATACTTGATACATATGGGATGACTCAGCATGATAAAGATGATTGGGGGATATTTAGAGATGATATAGCCAAAAGGATGTGGGATGATTATAGAACTCGATCTTAGTTGTGATTTGGCAAGATGATGTTACAAATTATGGTCAATGATATGGAAAGATGATTCAAATGTATTGTAGTTAATGCAATATGGAAAACTTTGCTTTTGTTGAATGCTATTTCATGCCATATTTAAGAGAGAAAAAAAAGACTTTTTAGAGCACTATCATTTTGCAAAGGTGGCATGATAATGAGAATACATATGTTCAAAGGATTGTTTTCTATCCGGATGACCAAAGTCTTCAACATATATTCCTTGCCTATGTATTCACATGTATTCTATAGGTACCTTTCATGATGGTGTAATTATGATAACCTACACTCATCTCTGTATACGTTTCTACATTTCTTGTACTCTCCTATTCGATGATTTGATGTTAGTTTTGTATCTTAGATGTCATTAAATAAAGTTAACAAAATTTACATTCATTTGTTAATTTTTATCAACATTTGTTGAACAATGCTCAAAATAACCTTCATGTGTAAGGCTTTACTTGTCAAATTTCAAAATGAACTACACAGATGCACACAACTATCAAGATCTTAAAGAGCAGAATTATCTTCCCTTGCAAGACACAACATTAAGACTAGATGCTCTTCCTCTTCAATCCCACCCTATTGTACTAGATTGAGGGAATAATTTTAGAGGTGTTTTAGTTCCTCCTTTTTGTCAAGGAAATTGTAACTTGAAATTGTGGTAGGTGTTAGCAACAAATTTTCTTCTCCTCCATAGATAGCACACTTCTCAAAAAGATTGAATACTCTCCTTTCATCCCTAGTTAGATCTGGAAAAGCAATTCATCCACATGGTGAAAGTCTAAAGATGAGATTGATTGGTGCTAGACAACCCACCAAATTTATCAATCAAAGATAGAATGACTTTGAAGTCACTGCTTACAATAACCAACTTCTCTTCCATTGATGACATTAAGTGATAACTAACAAATCATATTGTTTCACTAAGAAAGTATCGACAAATTGAAGGAACCTTGAAGTATTTCATCATCTTATATAAAGAGAGGATTGAGCATATAAGTGTTCCACTTTGAAACATTCAATGTTTTATTCTGCATGTTGTAGTGGACTAAAACCTGATGACATGAAGAAATAGAATTTTTATTAGCTCTTTTTGTGAACATTTGTTTATAACATACTGAACTTTATCATCCTTTCATATAAATGTTTTGAACTTCTGATGTATAAAGTATGGACATAGGGCATAAAATGATAATCAAAATTATATTTAAAAATGGGTTCATTTTGTGGTAAAAATATTTCTTCATGAATGTTTGATATGGGTAGATCTTCTTGCAGTTGAAGAGATTGCAAAAATTGTTAGTTGAATAATTAATGCCTTTTCTTTATAAACTAATAAATTAAAATAAATGTTTGCGGGAAGTCTTGTGTGTATTAAATGTTGATCGCACGATACAAGATGAGTGGGAGTTAAATGAACTACAAAGGAATAGCGCTAATGCATTGATGACATTAAGGAGAAGCATTATGACATGGTTGTAGCTAGAAGACTTGGTGGAAAAGTCAGAAGGGACCCGTTTTAATGAATAACCAAGCAGGACCTGATAAAGCGGCCGAGCAAGGAAGTAAGCATCAATGCAATCAGTTAAACATGCAAAGCATGATACCTAGATTCCTAGAAAGATATTTGAAGATAGATAAATGAGCAAATCTAGCATTTTCTATGATCTCTATATTTGTGGGGAATTTAAGGGAGAATTAATGTCTTTCCAATTGCATGTTTGTAGTCTTAAAGTTGTAACTGACTTTCTTTTATGAGGAAGTCATATTTTTAGGAGTTTTTTTTTCTTCCCTATAAATAAGACCTCATCTGTATCTATGAGGTTAAGTAGTGAATAGACAAATAGAGTTGATAGACATCTTACTATTTTTCCTAAGTTATTGTAATACTACATATTTGATGAATACATGCCTTTGCTAAGTTTTGACACTTTTATTTCAGTTTGTCTTTCCTTCATTCTTCTGTGGGGGCCCACGTGGAAGGTGGAGTTTTACTTTAGTAAGTAGAAGTTAAACTCAGTTTTCTAAGTTAAAGTTAAAAACTACTGTTCCTGCAGCTGCTGGAAATAGAACCAGTCACTGTTCCTATAGCAGTGGTTGCATAGATGTATGGCTAAATAATTAGAATTTCCTTCCAAGTATTTTATAGTGATCTTTCCTTTGGATAAACTAGATTTCCTTAACGGTTATTGCATTCAAAGTAGTAGTGACTTTTAGTGAAAACTAAAGCATATACTTTGCAGACATCATCTCAAGTTCACGCTCCTGGATTGACATTTAATGAAAATCAGCATAGTACTTTGGTGGTAAGGGATGTCCAATCCTGCAACTAAAAGGGTGTTATATTGATTAGACATATTTTTGGCACTGTTTATGGGGATGGTGTCAGTCTAGTATTTACTATTGAGTCATTTAGTTTCATTTTCAGCATTCTTGCATGCATAGAAGAAGAGATCACCTTGGAATATTTCTTCCCAACTTCAATCAAGAAGAACCTTTTTATCCTGACTTTGAAGAAAGAGAAGAGAGAGAAGAACTATTTGAGAATGTATTTGTAGAAGTACCAAAACAAGTACAATCATCGGTCACATCTGAAGAATCTTTTCATTTGAATAATATTTTTGCTGAGCCAGAATATCAAGATAATCCATTAGCTTTAGTCATTTATCAGCCACCACTAGGACATCTACAAATGGTAGCAGCTCAACCTACCTTTTTCTTTCCAATTCCTCCTTATTAGGATAATCAAAATTTGAAAAATATACCCCCAACTACCTTACCTAAATTCTATGGCCTTATTACTGAAGACCCAGAAACTTTTCTCTTTGAGTTCGACATCCTTTGTTGAAGTTATGACTACACAACTGATGCCCATAAGCTGAAATTGTTTCCATCAACTCTCAAAGAAGCTACTTTGAGATGGTTCATGAGTTTAGGTGCCAATGTTGTGATAGATTGGCCAACTATGAGTAACCTATTCCTTAATAAATATAAGGAATATTGTAGAGGCCATGATTTGAAAGGAGATGACATTTTTAAAATGTCACAAAAAGAGGATGAGACTTTGGAGGACTATGTTGCCCGGTTCATGTTTAACCTATAGTGCAACACACAACATCAACTAAATGAGGAGTCTCAAAAGCATCTCTTTTTGAAAGGAGTAAATGATAGGAGTATGGAAGCTTTAGACTTAATGGCTAGAGGTGACATTACATAGAAGACATGGGTTGAAATCCAAAATATTTGTTTAAACTATTCCAGAGCAACAAAAAAAAAGGATGAGGTTTGAGGGATTTACTCCAAAAGACTCCTGGGATAGGAGTATCTAAGATAGAATTGTCAAACCTCTTGTCAAATTTCAAGCAAGACATCATTAATGATGTTGCTACACAATTGGATACCATGTGAGCATGTAGGAAGAAGGAAGATGCTGATAGTATGTTGGCAAAATATTGCCCCCATTGTAGAGAAATGAAATGCAACTACCGATGTAAGCCTATTGCTAGCATGGAATCATAGCATGTGCCTACTAAGTTCAAGGCAATTGATGAAGATAGGGAAGTCTTTTATGTTGCTCAACAAAGGCCATGGGCTCCAAGATTAGGTATTCCTCAAGGCCCACTCCATAATTATAGTAGTAATAGTCAATGGCAATAATAGCATGGTAATTATAATCATTGGCAGCAACCTTACCAAGGTTGGCAACAGCCTTACCAAGGTTGGTAGCAGCCCAACCAAGGGTGGCAGCAGCCTAACCAAGGTTGGCCAACCTTAGCAGGGTTGGCAACAAACCCAGAATTGGTAGCAGCATCAGCAGTAGTTGACTTTGACTCAACCTCTTCAATAGCAAGCCTTAATGCCTCCTACAGCCAATATAGCTCCTCCAAAATAGCCATAGTTACCTGCACAACTTGCACCTAACCCTAATAGTGCAAAACCTTTAGCCCAGTAACAAAGCTATTCCATCACCCTAAATGATATTCATCTAAGATCTGTAAAAATGCTTATCTCACCTCAACAGCCCATAATAATAGAAATAGATGATACAAGTGTTGAGTTAGTTCAAGAACTTGCCACCACTATTTCTCCCACAGCCAAAGCACCACCATTTCCTAGTAGATTAACATAGCAAATATTGCCAAGTGAAAATCAAGCTGCACTAGATTTGCTTGAGCAACTCAAGCAAATGATGGTAAAAATGCCCTTACTTGATGCGATCAAGGAAGTACCTATATATTCAAAAGCCATCAGAGAAGCCTGTGTTAAAAAGCTAGGAATGAAAAAGAAAGACCCAAAGACTATCCATGTCCTTAGATAACTTTCTGATCTTATGCTTGATAACTGCAAAATGCCTAAGTATGCAGACCCTGGTAGCCCAGTAGTAACCCTCACCAATAAAGGAGTACAAGTACAGAATGTCTTAATAGACCTAGGAGCATCCATCAATGTAATGACCAAGGAAGTATTGTCCAAATTAAGTATCATTGGTCTCAAGAAGATGCCAACAATCTTGCAATTAGCAAATAGTTCTACCATCATTCCTGATGGTATGCTAGAAGATGTCACTGTCATATTACATTTAGGGAAGTATCCAATTGATTTTTTTGTACTCTCTCCAAAAACAAGTACTATAGGCTACCCTATCATTTTAGGATGACCATGGCAATAGAAGATGCTTATATTGCATGTCGATTAGAGAAAATGACTATTTCAAATGGAACAAACACTACAAGGTATCATGATGTTGTGCTTGAGATAAGGACTTGCTTATATTTAATTCTCTTCCTAGAATGATTGTTGTTTTGACTACTTTTTTAGCCATTGAAGTGTATATGGACGAAATCACCACATAAAGGAAAACATTTGAAGAAGCCAAGGAAAACTTGGACAAGGTTTTACAAAGATGCAAAGACTACAATTTGTCTTTAAACAATGAAGAGTGCTTTATTATGATGCAATAAGGAGTGGTCTTGGGACACTTTATTTCTCCTAAAGGAATTGAAGTAGATCCAGCAAAAATAGAAGTCATACATACATTAGTTGTACCAGCCAAATTGAAAGAAGTCGAGAGTTTTTTAGGACATGTAGGATATTATCAACATTTTATCAAATATTTTAGTCAAATTGCGGCACCTTTATAAAAATTGCTTCGAAAAGATGCAGAGTTTGTATGGGATTTAGAGTGTACAAAAGCTTTCCTGCAACTTAAGGAAGTCCTCTCAACAGCACTTGTGCTTCGAGGACCACATTGAGAGTTACCTTTTCATATACACACAGATGCTTCAGATCATGCCATTGGAGTAGTACTTGGACAAAAGAAATTTTTAGTAGAACATGCAATTTACTATATCAGCAAAAATCTTCAAGGAGCCGAGTATAACTACATAGTGACATAGAAATAACTTCTTGCTATAATTTATGCTCTAAAAAAATTTAGATATTACATTACAAGATACCAAATATTTGTACATACAGATCACTTTGCTATCAAATATCTGATAAACAAGCTCACAATCTCTGGACGATTAGCTCGATGGTTGTTACTAATGCAAGAATTTGACATCACCATTATTGACAAGCCAGGTAAAGTAAATGTTTTCGCTGATTTCTTGTCTCATATTCAAACACCCAATGATCCTATAGCCATAGAAGATAGCTTTCCTATTGAACATCTCTTTCTTTTGTCAATGCAAAATCCTTGGTATGCTGACATTGCCAACTATCTAACTACTGGCAAAACTCCTTCACATTTTTCTGCAAAAGAAAAATGATTGCTAGCAGAAAAGAGTTTTAATTTCTCATGGATCTCAGGATTCATGTTTTATACTAGACCAGATCAGGTAACATGACGATGTCTCAGAGAAGATGAAACATATGATGTTCTTTGTGCTTGTCATGACGAGCCTTGTGGTGGACACTTTGCTAACAAATGGACTGCATTAAAGATTCTGAATATAGGTTATTATTGGCCTACACTTCATAAAGACATGGCTTAGTATACAAAAAAATGTGATAAATGTCAAAGAAAGGGTAGACCAACAAAAAGAGGTGAAATGCCCCTGCAACCATAGATAGTAGTAGAACCATTTGATAAATGGGGAATTGATTTTGTTGGCCCTATTGAACCACCATCAGAAGGGAAAAGTTACATATTGGTTTGTACTAATTATATTACTAAGTGGGCTGAAGCAAAACCCATGAAGCATCCTCATGACAATAATGTTGCAAAGTTTCTGTACGAATGTATCTTTACTAGATTTGGCATTCCAAGATAATTACAATCAGATCAAGGGCTTCAGTTCACATCTAACTTGATACCAACACTCATGGAGGAATATAAAATTTGACATGGCAAATCATCTCTGTATCATCCACAAGCCAATGGATAGGTAGAAGTAACAAATAGAGAGCTGGAACATATTCTCACTAAAATAGTATCTTTGCATCATAGAGATTGGGAAGCTAAACTACTGGGTTTATGCCTTTCCAACTCCTATATGGAAAGACAATTGTTATGCCTATTGAATTTGAACATAAAATTCTGCAGACAGCTTTACAACTTGATATTACCCTTCCTACAGCACAACAGGATCACATTTTGCATCTCAATGAGTTGGATGAATGGAAAAAATTAGCTCTTCATAACACTAAATTAATTCAAAGTCAAAGGAAGCAATGGCATGACAAATTCATTAAAGACAGAGAATTCTCTGTTGGTGATTGGGCACTCCTGTATGATTCATGATATCAGCATCACCAAGGAAAATTTCAAACTCGATGACTTGGTCCCTATGAAATCATTACAATTTTTGACAATGGAGCAGTTCAACTGTCAACAATTGATCCAATTAAATTCAAGCTCCTGGTTAATGGGCATCACCTAAAGTTATATCATAAACCAGAAACTAGGGAAGAATTTCTTCAACAGTTCACAACAATAGAAACATCTCTTCCTACAACCACTTTGTTTGAGGCTTCGACTCAGATGCCTGTAGCCCCTTATATTTATTTTCAAAGCCTTCATAATAAAAATTTTGCGTTCATGCGCAAATTCATTCCTTTTCCACCTCATTCCATCCCATCTTCTTATCTTTCCATCATCATTCCATCTCACTTTCTTTCTCTAAAAAGGCACTTCTCAGTTCATCCTTCCTATCACACCTCAGGTTAGTCACACTCGACCCCTTTTGCATTTATTTAATTTATTATTTATTTAGGAAAGCATGATATTTCAATTTTTGAAATTTGCAATCTTTACGATCTGGTGGGACCCAGTCTCTGCTAGGTTGGGGGGAGGAGAAATCAAAATCATGAATACAAAATCAAGGAAATCTTAAGTTAGCATATAGGATGTATGGGGAAGGCTCATTTTAGTAATGAGCTGGCAACCCTTTGTACTTTCAAAATGTGTGAAATAATATTAAATCATGATTTTGCATAACTCCTCATTAATATGGCATATGTTTTTGAGCATGATCTTTATTCCCATTATGGTTTGATGATTAAAATGTTGTCATGAAGTACTAAAGGGTGTGATGTTTGAAAAGTATTGAAGTATTGCAATTTCCCTTTGTTGAAACCCCTATAGCTATCACCGCCCATACTTTCAAAATCACTTGCACTGAATTTCCTGTGCTAGCATTTTTTTTTCAAAAATATGGGTGGAGAACCTTAGTGGCATGAACCAGCAAATCACAAAGTCTTACTGGCAAACCCAACAACATGTAGTTTGTTTCAACAACAAGGTTGGCTAGCTTATTGTCTCAGTTTGAAGCAGTTTGACCAAGAAATTGCACTCCAATTTCATAATACATTAAGGGATGGATATGCAACTGTTAAGGGCATTTGGGTAGAATTGACCAAAGAAGTGGTGGTAGAAGTTTCTGGATTACCCACAATCGGAGAACGTTGGACAGAGGATATGGATGCGCGACAAGCAAAAGAGAAATTCTCAGTATCGAGAGATCCTTGGATAGAGGGAAAAAAGAAAGAAAGGTACATTACGATTATCTCTCCCTCTACAATTTATCCACCTTGTTAAATTTATCATAAGATATTTTACCTGTGAAGGAAGATATTCCTATTTGCATGCTATTCACTTCAAAATTTTGAGTGGTTTGCGGCATGGGGATTGTCCTGTAGATCTTCCAAGTTTCCTTTATAATATCATCAAAAGGAAAGCTACCTATGTATAGCAAGGCAAAACCCAGTCAGTATCCCACCATTGCTTGATCAGGGCTATAATTGAAAAGGAGTTGACTAGGTAACACTTGGGAACATGGGATGATTTTGTAAAGTTAAGGCCAGAGGGACCTAGAAGGGGTAGACCTAAAGGGCAAGGAGTAGGGACAAGAGAGAAAATTGTTGTAGGAGTCAAGAAAAAAGTATATAGAATGGCTCAAGAAGCTTTGGCTTCTACTTCTATGCCTAAAACTACAAAGAGGAAAATTTTGACCATAGAAGCCTCAACTCCTAGGAAGAGAAAATCACACACAGTTGCCCTAGAGGAAGGTTTAGAAGAAGTACCTCCAATATTACAAGAACCTGCACTTAACCCGAATAAAGGGAAATCTGTTGATAAGGGCAAGAAACCAATTTCTACCCCACAGCGAGTCACCAGAATGTTTAGGGTGAATATAAGAACTAAACCTCTTGTGCCACCTGCTGAGACTCCTATACCACCTATTGATATTGAAACTCTAGTACCTACACCTACACAATCACCAGAGCACATAGCACCTACTCCTGAATATAAAAATAATCTTGAGGAAATTCTTGCAAAATTGAATAGTCCTATTAATGTTGATAGTGACACAAAGTCCTCAGAAGAAATAGTTCCCAAGGTTGGACACCCAATGGAGGAAATTGATAATCTACCACCAAAGGAATATCCATCTATTGCACAAGAAATGGTTTAGGAAATTTTTGAAACATTTCAAGAAGAAATGACTATTGCACCTCATTTTGTAGCCATTTCCCCTTCAAAAAAAGTTGATAACACTGTTGCTTGTCAACATAATAATTTTGTTGAACAACAACATTCTCAGGATGACAGCACTACTGACCACCATCATCCTGAGTACTGCCTTGAAGATTATAGACCTATTTTTTGTCGTCATACACCACCAGACATTTCCACTCTATTAATAGCTAGCTTTAATTTGTACCAACAATTTCAATGGGAAAAAGAAGAGAACAAGCACAAAAAATTGAAGAAAAGGATAATGAAATTAAGATCCTGTAGAAACATGTCACAAAAATCATCGAGCTCATTCCAAAGCTTATAAATTACAAGTCTCCATCTCCAGTTTACACATTGTTCCTAAAAGAGAAAATGATTAATTTTCAGTTATCTTGAATTACTTGAGGGTTGAACCCTTCCTTACATACTACTTAGGAATTTTATGCAACATTCAATTCAGTTCCAATGACTCTGAAGAGTCTCCTCTATGAATTATATGTTCATAATCTTGCTATACCAGATGATAAAGATTGGAATTCATTGTTATATGTGGGAAATGTATAGTTTAGGTTCGTTATGTCATGGATGTAGAATGAGATCAGTCAAGAGAACCAGGCTGCTCCTTATAGGGAAAAGGAAATGTTTGAACCATTGTACATTTGGCCAAAAATACAGAACACTTACAGAGTATTCTTCGATTGGCTTTCTGTTAGCAATAATCGAAGTGCTGCTACCAAAATCCACCCCGTTCATGAACAGGCATTTCTAGATTGGGAGCAGCATTGTTCTAAAAATGCCCTTGATGCTATACAAGCTTATCTTCAAAGATGGATTTGATTGCCAGAAGACCTAAAAACCAAGGAGTTGCACTCTCCCCAAAATTTGGAATTAGCCATCAGCAGGATGTCCAAGTATTTGATGTTGGGAAGAAATCAGAAAAATTATTGGGTACCTCTTCATTTCCAACCGCCAATACTTTTGCATCCTATGCTTGAAAAATATGATTTGTTTGTTGAATATAACATGACTGTTGAAGAACATAAATGGGAAAGATTAAAAAAAAATCATGGATATTTCAATTACAGAGCTCATGAATCAGGAGAGAAAATCACTAATGACCTTAGACTGCAGATGAGGATCAGAAACCTATAGATGCTGAAGGGACTAGCCTTAGGACGGTTGGGGGGAAAAATGATGACATGAAGAAATAGAAGTTTTATTAGCCCTTTTTGTGAACATTTTTTTATAACATACTAAACTTTATCATCCTTTAATATAAATTTTTTGAACTTCTAATGTATAAAGTATGGACATAGGGCATAAAATGATAATTAGAATTATATTTAAAAAGGGGTTCATTTTGTGGTAATAATATTTCTTCATGAATGTTTGATATGGGTAGATTTTCTTGCAGCTGAAGAGATTGCAAAAACTATTAGTTGAATAATTAATGCCTTTTCTTTATAAACTAATAAATGAAAATAAATGTTTGTGGGAAGTCTTGTGTGTATTAAATGTTGATCGCAGGATACAAGCTGAGTGGGAGTTAAACAAACTATGAAGGAATAGCGCTAAAGCATTTATGACATTAAGGAGAAGCATTATGACACTAGTGTAGCTAGAAGACTTGGTGGCAAAGTCAGAAGGGACCTATTTTAATGAATAACCAAGTGGGACCTGATAAAGCGATCGAACAAGGAAGTAAGTATCAATGCAATCAGTTAAACATGCAAAGCACGATACCTGAATTCCCTAGAAAGCTATTTGAAGACAGATAAATGAGAAAATCTAGCATTTGCTATGATCTCTATATTTGTGGGGAATTTAAGGGAAAATTAATGTCTTTCCAAATGCATGTTCGTAGTCTTAAAGTTGTAACTGACTTTCCTTTATGAGGAAGTCGTAGTTTTAGGAGTTTCTTGTTCTTCCCTATAAATAAGACCTTGTTTGTATCTATGAGATTAAGTAGTGAATAGACAAATAGAGTTGATAGACATCTTACTATTTTTCCTAAGTTATTGTAATACTACATATTTGATGAATACATGCCTTTGCTGAGTTTCTACACTTTTATCTAAGTTTTTCTTTCCTTCATTCTTCTGTGGGGGCCCATGTGGAAGGTGGAGTTTTACTTTAGTAAGTAGGAGTTAAACTTAGTTTTCTAAGTTAAAGTTAAAAATTGATGTTCCTGCAGCCACTGGAAATAGAACCAGTCACTATTCCTACAGCAGTAGGTGCATAGATGTATGGCTAAATAATTAGAATTTCCTTCCAAGTATTTGATAGTCATCTTTCCTTTGGATAAACTAGATTTCCTTAATGGTTATTGCATTCAAAGTAGTAGTGACTTTTAGTGAAAACTAGAGCATATACTTTGCAGACATCATCTCAAGTTCACGCTCCCAAATTGACATTTAATGAAAATTAGCATAGTACTTTGGTGGTAAGGGATGTCCAATCCTGTAACTAAAAGGGTGTTATATTGATTAGACAAAACCCACACCAAAAGGTCTCAAAGATTATAATAAAGGGATCATTGTGAGAGCTTCTTTACATCTCAATATTGGTAATTGTGACATTCTCAACCTTTCCCACACATTGGGGATAGCCAAAAGAGAAGTTTAATCATGTGAAAAATTCAATTAGCATTGTTTGTCTTCAAAGAGATGCTTGATTTTTATACAAGGAGGTCTCTTTGTATTGCAACTTTATTTCTGAGCAAGGGAAAGCAAGAGGCTAATGATGAAAAAATGATCGACTCTCTATGGGCATTAATGCCCAACACTATCTGAATTCCACCTTCACCTTTTGGAAAAATCCTTTGGGATATCAAGCCAATTAATGGAACTTGACAAAATATGAAAAAAAAAAACAACTTAAAATGGGCCAAAATTTTGGTGGAAATGATTGAGTTTGATTGAGATTGCCCAAGATGGATGGGAGTTTGACCTTCCTTGATCATTTTGCCCAAATCTTGGTGATTTCTGCTCCTTTTGGCCCAAAATTTTTATGAACATGGAATCAACATGGACTTAGCCAAATTGAACAAGAGGAAATCGAATGGGCTAGAGATATAATTAAAATGATTAATTTGGTTTTTAGAAAAATGCCCAAGATGGGTTAGAATCTGACCTAGATTATGCGAATAAAATTTCTTCCCTAAAAATTGGGCATGAGTTGGAAGCATGGGTCAAATTGGAGAAGGATGGATGAGGTTTTGAGTAAAAGAATCTGATTGAAAGTGTTTTCGTGAGACAATTTGATTTTTTTGTTAAGGAAAGAAAAAAACTTTCCATGAAAAGAACATCAATTGATAAAACAGCAGCAACATGAAAGAGATATTGACTCCCATAGGATTTATTCACTATTCTTGAAGAGTTTGTTCACTATTTCCAAGGTCCATTAACTATTCTTGTAGGTGTATTCATTATTCCATTGAAGATATAATATGTTCATTGTCATGAAGGATTCACCTTCATGAGATCTGCATCCACTACTGTTTTGAGGGTCATATTCACTGTTCTAACAGACCCTATGACTGTCCTATCAACTATTAACCATTCCATCAAATAGAGTCATTAATCTAAGCTCATTCACTCTCTCAGGAATCCATTCACTGATATGTGTTAATAGTTTATTCACTATCAACATATGAGATCTATGTACTAATAAAAGGAAATATAGATCTAAACATATGTTTTGAGGAAGAAATTTTCATTGAAGTCAAAGTTCTATATTCATTTTTTGAAATAATTTCTCCCTTGCCAACTATTTCTACTACCTCAATCCAAACTGCTGCTTGCACCAACTCTATGGAATTTTCTACCAACTCTCAGTCTAGACTTTACAAATTGGCATACATTCATAGCTTGCAATCCAATTACCAACTTGGGAGCTCCAAGTTACTCAACCACTGATGTGATCTTGTCTTCACGTTTATGTAGTTCTTAACCAATAAGTTAATTGAACAACACGTATGCAATGCAACCTCTTTAGTATGGTTATAAATAAAGAGGGGCCTATATGTAATGTTAAGGGATGTGTGTAATCAAAGAATTTGAGAGAACTTAGAAGTCTATAGAAAACATACATTGTGAGACCATGTAATTGCATTGTGAGAGAGCATAGAGCTTACTGAGAATGCTATAGAGTTCATATTTTGTATATTCTATTCTCAATTAATAGAACTATTGTTTGTAAGCTATAGCATATTGTTATCTACATATTGTGTTTAGCTTAGTTTATAGTTGGCTCTATTTTATTTTAGTACCCTATTTTATTGTGATTCCCATGTTCTCTTCATTTGTAATTGGTACTATTTTTGCATATTTTACTATGACAGTTACAATCACTGTATGGGTCAAAGAGTACAATGACTATGATCATCTATCACAATTCTTAAACAAGTAAATGACTATGTTCATCTTCAATAATTATTCCAAGTATTTCTCAAAGTCCTATCGATTGAAAAGGAAAAACAAGGATTGAGGAATATTTAGAGACTCTGCGCAACTGCAAATGCTGACCAGATACTAGGACAACAATGTCAACATAATAGGGAGACCACAGGATTCTCCTGAACTGCTCTCAGCCTTAACAATTCTTCTCCACTGTTTCCATTTCTTTAGTAAGGCCTCACCAAAATATTTGGTAAGCTTAGTTTTCTGGATTAAAATGATCTTAGCTTCACAATTTTATAGCTCTTTCTTGGCTTCACCAAGTCTCATTTGTTAGGGGCATTCAAGATTCTTTATATTCTTTGATAGTATGATCATTGCTCATGGGGAGGAAATTTCACCCTCTTGGATCTTAGACTAGAAAAACTGCTAAGTACCATTTGAATCCTAGTAATAATTCACTCTTCTGTGACATCTTTCTTTGATTTTGTTGTTTTCCTTTCTATTTCACAATTTGCATTGGTTTTTAGAGACTTAGATTAACAACTTATTATTCTTTCTCCCAAAAGATTGTTAACTCACTAGTTGATTGGTTCCTCTGATACCAAATTAATTTGATTCTGTAGGTGTTCATGTTTTTATCTCACTCTCCATAGCCTCTTCTCTACTTAGCTTTCATTTTTCTACACTGCAAATGTAATGTCCTCTTCCACATGACAACTGGGGAAGAATTTTCCTAACCTTTCTCATTCATGGGGTTAGTAAAATATTGAAAAATAAGAGGGATTAGTGAATAGTTATCAATTGAATACTAGCCCCAAGAAGCTAAAGTTACTTGCAATATATTTAATTATTCATTATGATTATTTTTGGGGCCACAAGTTATAATTATATTACACCTAGCAAGTACAATAGTGATAATTAATATATATTTTTCTAACTTTGGGAATTATGCTTGGCCGCCCTTGATGAATAATCTAGATAAATTGCATCATTTTGAAATGGCCTAGGTTTTTATAAAGAGGGTCGATGCTTTCAAAGGAAGAAAGATTGGTCATTATTTTGTTTTCCTCTTCATTGAATATTGAGTCCTGCCACCCTTAGTCTGCCACAGGATGATATCACTATATATGTTGCCTAGACATAGCCCCAGTCAGTTATTAGCAGTCACAAAAATTAACAAGAAAAATAATTTTATGGCAGGAGAGTCATGGTGAAAGTTTGAAGCTTACAAAAGGTTTTAGGCCATTTAAGCAAGCACATGGAGTAAGATCCCATGAATCCAACAATCTAAGCCAACTAACTTTAATTCTATTATTTCTATCTGACTGTGAGTTAGTTTTGAATATACTTGTATGAGTCTTATCCATATATACACTGCATATTATCTCTTCCTCTATTATATCCACTATATCCTACATGTGATACACAAATTGAATCACAAGATCATCACCATGGATTATCCTTGTATGGAAAAGATCTAGGACCTATAGGGTCAAGATCTTCTCTATCTGCACCTTCACCAGCACTAGTGATTACTCAAGTTTGTATTTTTTTCATTAGAAAATTAAGAGTGACCTCATTTAACTCCTATAACTGATTGCATACATGATAGAACTACTAAAGATGTCCTTGGAGTGCATGGAAATTTTTTGTTTGTAGTTCGCTGATGTTTGAATTATCATGGACTATGTTTTGTGTAAATATTTTTTTAATCAAGGCCTCATATATACACTGAAAACCTGTAATGTATCCGACTTTGTGTACAGTCTGGTAATGTTATTCTTGCAAAATAAATTTAAAATTTCTTATTATCCCAAGTGACTGTTTCAATCTTTCACATGAATTATATCTAAATCATAGTGTTTTTCATGTAATAGTGGGGTCATATGTTTGAACTCAATTATTTTGTCTACTAGTTAGTCTATATTTTGCACTTGGAACAGTAAATAGAGTTTAATTGCATTTCTTTATGGGCCTGTTGTTTTATTTAGAATTTTAGCCTGCAAAGAGAAATAACATTATCAACTTAGGTGTATGAAAATCTAATACATGTTCTATATTGTGTAAGGATAGCAAGTCATATTGTAATAATGTTATTAGGATTCAACTGTGTAGTTTTGAGTCAAAATTTATGAAATATAAGTACGAGTTTGACTCAAAAAGTATACATTTCAACCCTAATAGCAATTTCACAAGAATGCAATCAATCCTATGTAAAAATGTAGTCAAGATAATTTTCTAGAATAGAATTTTAAATTTTGATAACCAACTTAATTGGTCATTTTTGGTTTGGATTTTTTTTTTTTCTTTAAAATATAATGTTTAAACAAATCCTTGCCATACACAACACTCTTTAGCATGGACACTATTGATGTTCAAGTTGTAGATACACCTTCTTCCAAGAAGGTTTTTTGGAAGCCATGCATGGAGAGAAAGTTTATAGACTTGTTGTATGAACAAGTCGCTCTTGGCAGAAAGGGTGAGGGAGGGTTTAAAAAAGAGGCTTGGACAGCCGTTGAACGAAAGTTCAATTCAGAGATGAACATGACCTTGACTAAGGATAATTTTAAGAACAAACTAAAAACTTGGAAATAGGGATATAGAATAATGAAAGAGCTGAAGAATACTAGTGGCTTTGCATGGAATGAGTCAATGTAATCGATGGACACTGATGACATTGTTTGGGATGAGCTATTGAAGGTAACATGGTGATTAAAATGTTTAGTATTTATTTAACAAGTTATTAAGTTAGCAATGATGGTCAAATGAGTAATCCAATTTTTATGACAACATGTAGAGTAGAGAATTCAAAAATGCAAAAGTGTTTAAAAGATAGTCATTCCAGTATTATAATGACTTAGCCATAATTGTGGGAAATGACATGGCGGATGGTGTCACATCTACAATAGCACAAGACATAGAAGAAGGGCACAATATGGATGTAACTATGGATAATGAAGATGATTATGAAGACATTCATATACCGATTTGGGCTACTATTGATTTAGATGACGAAAATATGAATATTCCCACATCCAATCAGTGCAGTGCAGCAAGTGGACAACAGGGTCATTCGACATCATCAATAAAGAGGCAAAATAGAAAGAAGGCTAGTATGGCCAGTTCCATGGACGAGATGTCCCATTCTATTGATAAGTTAAATGATACCCTTCTTAAGCCTCAAATTATTGAAATGGGTGAAGAATGCAAGCTAAAAGATTTACAAGAGGTCTATACTACACTAAAAGCCACTAGTGAACTTAATATCACCACTTTGATTGGGGCATTTGACAACTTTGTGTCTGATCCTGATAGAGCCAAAGGATTCTTGATTATGAATGAAGAGGAGAGAGTAGAATATGTTTAGATAAGGTTCCTAAGGCTTTAGTAACTTTATTGTTGTTCACATCCTTTTAAAAGATCGATTTTATAACTATTACATGTTTAATTTTGGTTGACTACATCCCATTTGATGGATATGGGAAAGAATTTTCAAATGAATATTGTAGTTATATTAGTAAATTATAGTTACTAATATCAATCTAAAATTTATATATTGACTATTTTGAAAATTTAAATATGTTAGATATTATAGCTTTCTGAGTTGCTGGTATTAATTAGCATTCAAGTAGAGTATGCAGAGTTGACTATTTTAAAAATTTATATATGTTAGATTTTATAGCTTTTTGAGTTGTTGGTATGGTGCCTTCTATTTATATTTTATAGCCTTGTATGGTGCCTTCTATGTGTAATTATTGGCCTCCTATTCTGCATTATATATTACAACCTTATGCAACAATGAGTTAGATAAAGACAAAAGTTTACTACATATTTTATGAGTTACCTTGATCTCATAATTTTGTATACACATTTGAGAAGTTTAAATGTCATGAAAATTTATAAATTAATGAAGTTTTTGGAGTACATATTTTCCATGTGTAGCATTGTTTTAGTGACAATAAATAAAATGACTTTAAAATCATGTCAAGTGCAAGATACATTTCTATCACACTAAAATGATGGATTTAAAACATATATCATTCATGTTGAAATTTAAAAATTAAAAAAATTGCTTATTCTAGTCAGTATTCCAATTCTAGAAATGTGCAAACAAATGGTGAAAATGTATATTCTCATAATGAATTCTTGGTGAACCAAATGGTCCCAAATCAAATCCTCAAAACAATAATCTAGATTTCAAGTTCTAGAATCCCAAATCAAGGTTTTTGAATGCCAATTCTCGAATCATAATCCATGAACCAAACGGGTCCTAAAGAAATGGAGACACTGCCTAATCCCTAAAGAATTTTTGGTTTATACTAATCATCATGCATTGAGTTTTTTGAATTCTTAGTAAAAGTTATCAGTTAAGCATCTCAAATAGATGGAACAACTACAAGCATACACTTTCAATATCAAACATAAGAAGGGTGTAGCCAAAATAATGGATGATGTTCTTAGTAGAAGAGTGGGATTAGTTGAAGAAGATCAACTCCAAAGTTTGGGCATAGACTCACTAAAACATTTATGTAGGAGATCTAGATTTTGGAGAAGCCTTTGAATTATGCAAAAAAATGTACGCAAGTATCATATTGATTTTCTAAATATCTAATTCAGAATGGACTCCTATCTAAGGGGGCTCAACCATTCATTCCTAAGTGTTCCATGAGGACAAAAATTATAAGGGAGAAGCATTTTGGTGGCTTAGGTGGTCACTTTGGAATAGACAAAACAATAGACATAGTAAAGAAGAGTTATTTTTGGCCAAAGATGGGAGATAATATCAAGAAGTTTATTGAAACATGTAGCATTTTCCAACAAGCCAAAGGAATATCTACAAGTAAGGGATTATATCAACCTTTACCAATTCCCACAAGGCCTTGGGAATCCATTCCAATGGATTCTATAATGGGTCTACCTAGAGAAAAATAAGGATTTGATAGTGTGTTTGTCATAGTAGATAGATTCAACAAGATGGTCCACTTTGTACCCTATAAGAGCACTAATGATGCATCTTACATTACACATCTCTTCTTTAAAGAAGTAGTTAGAATCCATGGCCTGCCTCAAACCATTGTATCGGATAGAGATGTAAAGTTTTAAGGGAATTTTTGGAGGACTTTCTTCAAGAAACTTGGAACTAATCTAACCTATAGCTCTACCTATCACCCACAAACTAATAGGAAGACTGAGGTGGTGAATAGGTTGTTGGGAAACCTCCTAAGATGCCTAACTAAGAAATATGCTCAAAGTTGGTATTTTCTCTTACCCCAAGTATAATTTTCCTTCATTGACTCCATGAATAGATCTATTGGAAAAAATCCTTTCCAAGCAATATATGGCCTTCATCCCAAAGGTTCTTTGGATTTGGTTGAGTTACCTTCAGATTTCAAGGTTAGTGCATAAGGATAGGAACTTGTAGAGCTCATCACCAAGGTGTAGCAAAAAGTGAAAGAAGCACTACAAAAATCTATTATGAAGTACAAATAACAAGAAGACAAGAGAAGAAGGGAAGTCCATTTCAAAATTGGAGACAAGGTATGGGTATTCATGAGGAAAGAGAGACTACCTAAGGGTAGGTATACAAAACTTCACATGAAGAAGGTTGGGCCATGCTCCATACTCAACAAAATGGATGTAAAAGCCTATGAGATATCTCTTCCCCCTACCTTGTAGATCTCTCCAATTTTCAATGTTACAAACATCACTCCTTATAAAGGTTTGATAGGTTCAACAAGTAAATAGGATCAGTAGAATGAAATGGATGAATATTATGTTGCTAACCTCCCTCAAAGAAAACTAGTTGAGTTGGAGGAAATATTAGATACCAAGTTGTTAAAACAAATAAGGCATAACAAATATATGAAACATCTAGTGAAATGGAAAGGACTCCCTGACGCTAATGCAACTTGGATGATAGAGGACAAAATCAAGCAACATGGCAACTCTATGGAGAAATTAACGTCAAGTAGGAACTCGAGTTCAAAAAGTAAAGAGGATTATGGTGTAGGAGTATGGTGACACTCTAATTGCATAGATGGGAAGAGGGGTTCTAAGTACCTTGTTTACAACTATTTTGTCATTAATGTCTCCTCTAGATGCTTTGATTGTGCTTACACTTGCTTTAATTCACTCAACATATTTGGCAATGTTTTCATCTTCTCTCATCTTCATCTGATCAAATTGTCCTCTAAGACTTTCAGCTTTAGCTCTTCTTACATTATCATCTCCTCCATAGATGGCTTTTAGTTTGATCCACGTATCATAAGATGTAGTGCAAATTTTGACTTCATCAAATTTAGAATAATTAAGAGCAGAAGCAATGTCAATCATCATGATGTTATGATTTTTATTTTCAACAATTTATTCAATTGATAATGTTCCAGTGGGAGTCTTGTATTCACTATCAAGATATTTACAACTTGAATCATTGATAGTTGTGAAATGTAACCTCATAAGTTCTTGTAATGTTGCAAAGTTGTCTCACTTCAACTTGGGAATCTCTCTTTTGTAAGACATCTCAATCTTTAGCTTTGGTCCTTGAAACGTTCTCTATAAGCATAAAAAGCTCCAATACCAATTATTGGAAATATAAGAGGAGTAACTGAGAGGGGAGGGGTGAATTAGTTACCACAAAAATAAATCACAAATCCCTTAGATGTCAATACAAATTAAAACTCAATGAAAACAAAACTCTATTGTAAGTTGGAAAATACATAGGCACTCAGTTTACACTAACAAATGTTGAAGTTCGGTAAATACTAAAATAAATCATTAAATTCTTATCATGAAAAAATTAAGATATTATCGATAATTGATCTTACTTTGACTTATTTTCAAAAACATAAAGGAAATAGAATGAACACAATTGACACCAAGATTTTAATGTGGAAACCCAATTTGGGAAAAACTACCAATTGCAACTAGTTACTTATCTTTACTCTTCTGAAGTGAGCCCTATTAAGAGACAACGTTGTTAAAGGTTACAAAACACACTATTAGGTGTGACCCTATTAGAAGATTTAATCACCCTATTAGAGTTACCTTGTTAGAGGTCTTTAGACAATTCAATAGAAATGCCACCTTGTTAGAGGATTTACAAATAGTTGTTAAGCCAACTCTATTAAGATATTTAGATCACTACTACAATGGTTAGAGAGTAACAATGAGATGACCCAATTTCTAATGCAACTAAATTGCTGATTATAGATCTCAATTATGTCTTGTATACTTGATCCTTTCTGACTAAATGTATCTCTGCATCTTAACAAGGATATTCTTCTTATCCTTCTAATTCACTTCCTCTAAGCATCACTAAATCTTTAATTATGTTCCACATATTTTATCCTCAACTTGACCTTATATTTATATCTTACACATTGTCAAGTAGGCTTGAATATAACTTATAATAATTAATATTTATCTTCTTAGTCAACTAGAACCAAAAATAAAATTAATTGAACTCAACATGCCAAAACAAGAAAGTCCTTTGTTAGTTGACCCTGCTTAGTAGATACTAGCTCAAAGTGATTTTCCTGTGTTAACCAAGTAAACTCAATTAACACTACATAATCACAAAGTTCCTTTGGTAACCAAGTGATTCTGGTTAACATAGGTTCCATCCAATATTTACTTCATTAACTGAGTGAGCTTAGTTAACACTTAACTTCTGGAAACTTTCCTTTGTTGCTCTTGTCAACTTGGTAGACATTGTCTTTTGAACTAGGAAAACTCTAGAATACTCGACTGACACAAGAAACTATCTTCAGTCTGAGTGAGCTTGACATAGACTGACTAGTAATGATATGGCATTTTGTGTAATATCAAAGATAATACAAAATTAATCAATTGTTTCCAATACTTCAATATTCATTTTATCTCAAGCTTATTTGTATAAGTGGCCAATAGGAATTTGATGCCCTAGGCATGCAAGAGCCATGTGCATGCTCATAATATTGATGAACATCTCCCATAACTTTCTCTAGAAGTAACAACAAGTCTTGGAATTAGGTTTTCTATCCATTTATACTCTCCTCTTCATGTTCCAATCATTGGCTTAAATTTTGGGCTTTTGCAAAGTATATCTCCTTTGTATTTGGAGACTTAATAAGGCTAATTTCCTAGGGAAGAAATTGAGGAAAAACCAATTTTTCTATAACTCTTTACACTGGTGTTTGGGTATGTTTAGTAAAACCCAAAAGGGTACTTGAATATGTGATTTATCCATAAGGTTATGTGTAGATTTTTGAGGTTAAGTTAGATTTCCATGAAAAAGGGCTACAAGCCAAATATGGTGGATTTGTGAAGCAACCATATGATAAATGTTGCTTAGTTTCATTTTAACCATCATTACACCTTATGTTAGACCTAAATATACTACAAGTGCATCCTTTAGTTTCCCCTAGTCTTCTTTTGTGTTTTGGGGTCTTGTGTCAAAAATTGTTAATATGTTTAAATTTGGACAATTTGTGATAAGTTGTCTAGTTTGAAGGGTCTTCCCTATGATTGGGATTTCCTTGTTTGGGAGATTGGTTGTGATAACCTAACATAATATTTGAGCACTTGTGATTGGTTCTTAAGTTCATTTGGGCAGGATAAAGGACACTTTTTTTGGCATATCTTCAGTGAAGGGGATCCAAGGACTAGTTGTTAATCAAAGGACTACTCCACCAAGATCCATTGTATCAAGAATTTTCCTTCTTTTCAAGCTACCTTAGCCTAATGTTAAAAATTTTCCAACTCATTTACAAGATCTTCTCTCTCCATTTTTTGTCTCTCCAATACTAAGTCAATCTTTGACATAACAATATTTTTAGGAGGAACAAGAGGCTCATTAATTTGTACACCTACAACCTTTTCCTTAACTTTATCTAGATTCTTAATTGTAAGATCTATTACATTTTCTTCAATGGGTTTGTTGGGTTGAATTTGGGAAATGAAAGGTCCTCTCTAAGAAGGCATTCTTGATCTTGAATTTTTGACCTTATATCTCCCACATCTCCAAATATATTTGAATGTAGAGTAGAAGACTTTTCTTCTAGCTTCCTATTCTACTCTATTTGTGTAATGCTCCACCTAGAGATCCTTGGAAAAAGGATTCAATTTAAGCCAAGATATATATATTCAAGTATGAATGCACATGACAACATCATACAGGGATCACAAAGATTGCAATGGAAGACTTTACCACAATCTTGACACCCAATGAATCTTCGAATGCCACTAACTAACTGACACACACAAACAGAGGCCAAAAATGACCACTCACATGATGAGGGTTCAAAGAATGACCACTCCTCAAAAAAACACCAAGCTAGGGTAAAATGCAGAATCCTAAAATTTGGCTAAGTCTAAAATCCCAAAGCTATTGAATTTCCTAAAATCTTTATCTTATCTTAAAGAGGTCTGAAACCTATCTCAAAAGATTCCCCGCATATATTAAAATATATCTTAAGAATTAAGTATAAGGAATTAAATATATGTCAACTTATACTTAAATGATATATTTTAAACCCCTTAGAAATATTGTTTTGAACTAGAAAGGTGAAAAATCCAAAAGAGTGTTCAAAACCAACTTTCAAAACTTCTTCGACCAAACCTAATTGCCCCTTGTTTCTTGCATGAGAAAGTGCATCAGTCTCAGGTTTTGTATGAGACATTGCATCACTTCATGCGAGGAAGTGCATGGCTCTGTGCAAAGATTCACTGCACATTGCGTGAGGACTTACATCTTTGCATGATGAAATACATTCTCGCATGAATACATACATTCTCACACGAGGAAGTACATTCTCATGCAAGGAACTGCCTTTCCACACGAGAAAACACATCAACACGACAATAGAACAAGACTAAAAAGCATAAAAACATGAAAACCTCCACACCAAGGAGTACTAGATCCACGTAAATTGAGGAATGAACACTTGAGTGCATAAACATCAAGGAAGAAGAACATCTATCCATATAAACCATACTAGTAAAGAAAATATTAAAAGAAACATCACAATGTACAGAAATACATCTCAATAACTAAACAACCAAACTAAGCATGCGGTTCCTCCCATCCATCAATAACATCATAAGACCATCATGGATCCTAGCCATCCCCCGTGCATAACATCCCAAGCCACTAATCAAATTGTCGGTACTATTGTAATAGGGACGTCACTACTAAACATGCTACCAACATAAGTATAAAGAAATCTAACATGCTAAGCCAATAAGAAATAGATAATCTAATACAACAATTCACATCATCTAGGCATATGCTAAACATCATAATATGGGAATGTGTCAAATAAACTAACATCATCTAAACATGATATCCAAGCATTTCAATGAAAGCATAAATCACAAGAAAGCATACTCCAGAACCTAAAACATCAAGTGAAAACATCTAGCAACATTCACACTAGAACAAAACCATCTCTATACACTGATCCCTAGCAATGGTGAAGGTAGCTATGCCTCCCAACCATGTGGCACCTGTAGGTCCACACCTAGCATGCTGATGGAGATAAAGATCCAACCACAAACACACAAAACAACATCCATGGCTAACACTCATGCCAGACAGTATGATGGTTGTAACCAAGAACCTAAGATAATGCAAGGAGTACAGGTCTTGTTCAGACACTCAATAGGCTACTAAGTAGGGGCTAACATCATGGAGAGTTTCTTGGCATCAAAAAGCCCAAGTTAGGACTTGTGCAGATTTAACATCCCTCAATGCAAAGGCTCTAACACCCCAAATATTTTTTTATCTTAAGTTTATTACCACCTAGTATTTTATTTAATTAACACTTAATTAAAACTTCCTCTGCCAACCCTTTGGGCACAATGATCACCAGGCTGTAGGATAGAAGCCCCCTCCATATGCTACCCTACCCTACCCATGCTCATCCTATGACAAGTGCCTATGGGCATGCATTATTCCCAACCTAACCCCAATGATCATAACTTTCAAAAAATCCACAAAAGATCAAGCCTCACAAGTCACTTGACAAATGTATGTGCACGTACTCATGTGTGGTGCACCACCATCATGAAGATCAAAACACAAAGATAGGATGAGAACACAATGCAAAACAAAACACCCAACTGAAAGCAACTTGGGAGGACAAATTCTACACAAATCCCAAAGCCAAATAAAACCATACATCATGAAATCACTCTACCAGCCTCAATCTGGGAGTATGGATTCTACACAATTCCCAATGATGTAGCAAGACCAAATATCATGAACTCACTCAACTAGCCTCAATCCAGGAGCATGGATTCTACATGAATCCTAGTGTCCACAAAACAATAACAAAGGTCCAAGAGAAACCATAACAACAGGTATAAAATCACTCAACCAAACGCAATATCGGGAGTCCAGATGTGACATGTATCCCAATGCAACATAAAAGTGCAATAGTGGTATGATAGATACCAAAATGGATCATCCAAGTCCACGACCCACATTATGCCAAGAAAACCCAAGAAAATAGGGTGGTATGCAAAATGAGGTAAAAATCCCAAAATTTATGAAAACTTTGAAATTAAAAGGGTAAAAGCACAGATCTATGTCACCATTTGTGATATCAAAACCTGTCTTGGTCAAATTTCATTTCTCTATCAAAAATAAATTTTATTCAAAAACTAAAAATATCCTTTTATAGATATTAGATTCAATATCATCATTATATAAATTTTTGAGTGTTTTGATTAGTTATAATATGTTAGAATTTCAAAATATTATAAGTCAATATTTCAACATTTCAGAAGATGCTCACTTAAAAAAGGGAAAAAAATAGTAAATCATACCAAAAAAACAAAAAAATTATATTTATCTCTAGAGGAGAGAGTCCTCTTCATGAATATGTAATTTTTTCTCAAGAAGGTGTAGATTTGATTGGGAATTTTTGATGGGAGGAGAAAACTATTGGCTCTTGAGAAGGTCGAGCTTGAGTACTTATAACAAAGAAAATATAAATAAAAAATAATTATTTCTTTTTTTGTACACTAGATATACATGTCATCTATAAGATATTTTCAAATCAAAAAAAAAAAAGATGATTTGCATATCTTTTTTTGACAGGAACTACACCCTATATTTTTATAGTTAAAAAGGGACTTCAAAATAAATAAAAATGAAAAAATTCTTACTCAAAAAATTTAAAAAAAATTATAGGCATAAATTTCATCCAATTCTACACATTTCATCAGTTTACATCATTTTCAAATTCTAAACACAAATACCATTTTTTTGTCATTAATGTTGAACTGTCGCATTTTGATATCACGTTTCTTCATAAAAGGTGACATAGGTTTGTGCTTTTACCCAAAACCCATTTGGTCTTTGGGTACAAAAATCCCAAAAAATCTAAACATAAACAAGTTCGAATACTGTATGCAAAAATGACTAGCATAATAGTGTAAAACCCCAAACCCTAATCCTGAAAAAAAGGGAAATGCTCATACCCAACCATCTGGGTAGAACAACCATATAGAAATGGAGGGGAACACTAGTTTTTAGCCTCCAAAAAAATGGCTACCAAAAATAGAAGCTAAAATGGAGCAGAAACAATAAAACAAGAAATCCCTACCTCACAGCCAAAAGGAAAAAATAGGAATCTAAACCATAAAATAAATAGCTCGCAAAAATAGCTAAAAATCGTGGCAATCCAAGGTTTCCCCGAGCTAGATCTAATGAGCTCAACCTCATGACGATCCCACACATGTAGCTCCCACAACAAAAAAAATAGTAAATCCTCATGAAGAGGATTTTGGGTTTTACTCTCCAACTTTCTAATTGAAAAGTGAGAAGTGAGGAATTAAATCCCTTTTTGGATATTTATTCACTTTTCAAGTGAATAATCGATTAGGGAAAATAACCAACCAACCTAGTTAAACCCCGAATTGACCCAAATAAAATTAGGCTATTCCTATAAATAGGAATTCATCTATGGCAAAAATGCTAGAAATTAAAATAAATCAAATAAAAAGCCCCAAAACCCAAAAACATAGAAATCTTCTTAACAACTTTCAAGACAATGCGAAACTCTAAATGCATAGACATGTTCACTGGTCTAATCACACAATGCAAATGAGTTCGGATTTAATAATCATCGAAAGGTTTAATTTAAATAATTTAAAAAAATAAGGATACGTCGACCATACAATGACGACATTGGTAAAATATGAATGGCTAAATCATTAACTCCATGTGCCACTGCTAGGGATATAAATCTTACACACTAACCAACATGATCAAGTGCAATTGCATATAATAACATAGCCGAAGTAATAAATGCATTAAATCACCTAATTTAACCATTTATTTAATTATATTAAAATAATCTATTTACATCACTCATGTTCGCATAAAGAATAACAACATAGGAATGAAGTAAATAACCATAGCATTAAATCCATCACATAACATAATCAGTGTTATGTCCAAAAATCAGATAACCAAATATCATCATAAAATACATTGTCATCTCAAAAGGGCATCATCATGCAATATGATTAATTGAAGAACATAATAGGCTAACATCTATGATACTAAAATCAAGGTATAACATCTGACCCTTAGGTCCTCTCAAATGTAAAACATAACATAAGTAACAAATATCTCTCAAATCAAAATATAACAAGGTAAATGTCTGCAACACATAACCAAATAATCCAACATGAACAATCCATTTCTAATCATTTTAGCATTTAATAATGGTTGTATAAACAACTTAAAAAGGCACTTAAAACACATAAGCAACACAGTCATAAACATGACTAGCCACTACTACAGGAACCTAGTCTAGTGTAGCATGGTAGTAGTACCCAGTGTAATCTCTGCACACATCTCAAGGTAATCACAAAATAACCTCATGATACCACATCGATCCTGGCAAGCACTAGCATAAACCTCAGTGAACCATAAATCAAATTGTAATCTCATAAATCAGTCAAAGCATAAACATAGCAACTAATACATCAAATCATCTCTATGGTGTAGATCACTCATGGTCACAATCATGATCCATCACAACAAAAGATCAACCAGGTTGCATCCATCAAGATGACTTATAGAAATCAAATGGGAGAGGCACTACAATCTGAGCTTCCATTCTTCTAAGAAAGGCTTCTCTCTCTATGAGATAATTCATGGTGATTACTAATTTTTCTTTCTCCAAACATATACATTTGACATCTAGACAATCACGTAGATCTATGAGATTCCTTTCAATGTATGGAACTTGCCCAAGGTTTCATCTAATATTCAAGGTATTCTTATACCCCCACCTTTGGTTTACTTCTTTAGACATATTGGTTCTAAAAGTGGTATCTCCTATAGAAGAAACAATTTATCTTGGTATATTGTTTCTTCTAGTAATGGGGTTGTCAAAATTTTACCTAGAGGCCTAGTGTATTTAGATTCAAAATTTAAGGATGAGGACGCTCTATCTATCACATGATGATATTGGTAATGGGCTGAGGTACTATCTTTGGGCTTCCATGTGTGGTTAGGATCTACTTTCTTCTAGGGCTGATTCTTTCTACCCACATGATGTAGTTCTCTTTATAGTGGGACCTTTGGATTTGCGTTCATGTATGCTCTTTTATTTTTTCTTCTATCTTCCATTTCAATAACACTTTAAAATATAGTAGTAGCTACTAAAACTTTGACTGAGATGCAACCCACTAAGGGGGAAAAACTTTAATATGCCAAGAAGATAGGAATCAACATGAGAATAAAATATTTGACTATAGATTTGATACAAGAGTCTAAATACACAAAAAATTACGTCACAATGCACTTTGGGAAATAAAAAATCTATCACAAAGTCACAACACTACTTGGATAGAACCTATGTCATGTACTTCCTGATGTACTGGAATTTTTTAGATTCTCAAGGTTTGTCTATTAAAATAGACCAATAAGAGCACTAAAATGTGATTGCAAATGCATAAATTATAACAGAGACTTCTATATTTTATTAATGAATCTCTTCACATGTCCCCAAAAAAGTTCCCATTTTGTTGGCTTTTGATTTGATAGAAGTTTAACAACCTCTTTAAAAGATGAGAAAACCTAAGAGTTAGCTAGAAATCATAATGGGTATTATGAGGAACACAATAAGAGGACCAATTGACAAGACTATAATGTATTCTCTACTTTGAACTTTGCAAAATTTAGGTAGGTATACCTAGGAATTCACTTTTTATCTCTTTTAAAAATTCAAAAGCTCAACATGAATTCCAAAAATAATAGATGATTGCCTTATTCTCTTCTAACTCTGGGTGATCCCACAATAATGGATTCCACTTTTTGACCAATTTTGACATTGAAATCAATATTTTTGCAACAAACGTCATGTTCAAGTGACTATATCTCCAAAACTATAAATAATTTCAAGATGACATAAACTAGTGATTTTGAGTACTTTGTTCCTACTTTGTAACCATATTTTTTAATCTTTAAAAAAAAAAATTATTTGTCAATTTTTTTTTTATCTCCTCTGAAAAGTGGTACATAATAAAATTCAATATTTTTAAATAGTGACAGTCTGTTTAACACACATAACTTTTTTTAAAAAAATGATAATGAAGTAATTCTTTCGGTGTCAGATTTGTAACATCAATATCTAAAGGATGCATTTGGTTTGATTTATTTTGGCTGAATATTGTATAGTTTATGAAGTTTTAAAGTGACGTGAATTTTAATTCAGACATATGTTCCATTTGGCACAGATAATTTGAAGTCAGTTTATCATAAACCTAATTTTATTTTTTGAATAGAAAGGTATCTCAATAAGCTAGTTCCTACATATTTTTCAAAAATTGTTTGACCTGATTTACTAATTTTCTTGAGGTGTCGAAGTTGGTTGATGTTCAATCGCTAATGAATCGGTAATGAACCTATAATGAGTTAAACTCATATTTGAAAGTCTTAATGATTAAAATATGTCTTACAATTATAGTCATTGGAAACCTTGCTTCGAGCAGCATATTTTGACATTTTTAATTTTATAGTAGGAGATCATTCTCCTGCAATTATGCAAGTCAAAAGAGGGAAAAAAAAATTGAAAAAAAAGGTTAAAATTTTCATAATTTTATGCGTTCACTCAAACATGGCATTCATGCGAACATGCCTGGTATATTCACACGAACGTATGTTCACCGAACATGCTTGGTATGTTCACACGAATGTATGTTCGTGCAAACATACCCCATAAAGTTTCACGGCTGCTAAGAAATTTAAGGGGAGTGTTCGAGTGAACATGCCTAGAGCCATTTTGTTCGTGCGAATAGTCAAAAAAACCTTTAAAAGATCAATTTGTAAAGCTATTTGCCATCAACCTGGTAGTGCATTTTCTGTCTTTGCCATGAATTTCATTTGCAAAAGTCAAATCAAAGGCAGCTGAGAGATTTCTCAATATCTGCAAATTAATGTTCTTCTTATCTTCGTTCATGCTTCCATCAATATTTCCTATCTTCGTTCACAATTTGGTAAAAAAATTGTACATCTAAATTATTTATTTATTTCTTTCATTAGTGAAGTTGTTTAACAGATGCATTGAAGTTAAATTAAAAATTAGTAACACATTCATGGTGTTAAGAAATGTATATTCTTATTGATTTTTTCATTTTAAAAAATATTGAATTTGTTAAAAAAAAATTGAACATCTAAATTATTTCTTTCTTTCTTTCATTAGTGAAGTTGTTTAAATGATATATTGAAGTTAAATAGATTCAAACTAGATACTTTTAAAGTGTGGTTACATGTTAGTTTTACTTATCTCACTTTAATTATCTCGACAGTTACATTCAACTAAATTTTTTAATTTACAACTTGAATTAATGAAAAGTATTTAATTTTATTTTCAAATCAAATTCATTCAATAAAAATAAATGTGCCATAACTCTTTATGAATTCTCAATTTCTATAAAAAAAAAATCTTTATAAAGAAAAAATCTTGATATAAATAAACATATTTTTTTAAAAAAAGAGATAATTCAAAGGATGTAAACACAATCCTTACTCAATTATATGTTTATAAGGGAGAAATGAAAAGTAACATATTTGTAAGAGATAACTATTTTTCAATTAAATTTTCAAAGGTCTCTTCTAGGAAAAAATGCTACGCATATATTTACGTGTGGTGTTATATTTTAGAAGGTTCATTTTTAAAAAAAATAATGAACTTAAACTAATTTAATGTTTCAAATTTTGTAATATAAGTTTTCTTTGGAGGAACATCAAATGTAAAACTATATTTCCTTTTAATTGATTTTTTATAAGTACATTTCTTTTATTTGGATATTAAATAACTTAGCATCTCACATTACCAACTGTGCCCAAGTAGGCCCCAACTGCATCATTGATGCAGTCTACACTATTTGGGCACACTTGGTGGTGTTCTGAGCCATTTTGGCCTTATGGGGTGTAATCTTCTCTATCAGACCACACCTGGTTCATAGTGAGCACATACATAACACAAAATCTGCATCTAAGGTTTTCATTTCCTTCTAGAACACAAATTAGATGATTTTGTGTTACTGATGGTCTCCTTTCAGCATGTGGCAATCATGAGATGAAGACATGATCATAGCAAACTACTAATGCTTGCTTTGCAAGACGTTGTCAAAGACCATTGTGTGTTTGTCAAAACCATGTGTGTGGATTTGTTAGATTAAATAACACTTTGTTTGGTGCTTAAAATGAAATTTTCATTTTTTGCCTAGTGTGTCTACAGTGTTTAAATCCCTAGGAGTTGCATTGGACATATCCTCTGCCCTCACCATTCGTGGATTTTGGGTGTAAGAGAAATCCATGTAACTTCTATAGGAGGCCTGCCTTTGACCAAGATACTTGATATTGGGTATGTTAGGGGACGACCTCAGAGTAGTAATGAGCCAAAATCTAGGTCAACGTTCCAACCACTATATAAAACTTGATTACGGTGAAAGCCATGCCGGTGGCATTGCTGAGTGATAGCTCTCCTCCAGTACCCTTGTGGTGCGTCAAACCCTGGTTCTTGGGGTTGGGAGACCTTTTGAGGAAGTTTATCACTCACTTGCTGAATAGAATGCCCTTACTAAAAACCATGTTTTAGTGGCCAAAATCCTTTCTATCCATTGGCTCAAGGGGTCACCCATGCCCATGAAGACATCCTACATTCTCATGGTCCTTAGTAGAGACAATAGTCCCTTGGGAAGTCATGCCCCTTGGGAAGTGGATCTTGGTAGCCCCAAGAAGTGAGTGCGCTATAAGGGGGAGCATGTGGTGCCAAGGTCCTAAGTTGTCCACTTTGGATAAGTGCAGCTAAACTTTGGTTCAAGTAGAAATTTAGTGGATATAGTCCTAAAGTCTAGGGGTTGGTGTGACTGTTCACTTTTAACAACAACTATTCTTGTCTTAATGTGTCTTGCATGTGTGTAAAACATAATCAAGATAAAAGACAACATTCAAATTTACACCTTGGAAACTTGCAAAACCTTGTCAAAACATCAAACATTGTCAAAACCTTGTCAAAACATCACAAACTTTGGTTCAATATATTCAAACCTTGGAAAACATGGCAACTTGTGCTCCTAAACATGCTTGGCAAAACATAGATTTCACTCTTGCATAGCATCCACTTGCATTCTCCATAGTTTGAGCTTCATACTTGCATCATATAGACTTCATATTGTACCTTTTTAGTAGCCCTCATATTCACATTGCAATCATTAGCATTTAAGCTTGCATCCTTTGCATTTAACCTCCAAAATCATCACTTTTCATCTTCCATCTTGCATTTTTGCATAACCAACCCTCATCTTGACCACTTTAACCATCATTCTAAATATCCTACACATCATTTTGAGCATTCATTCTGGTCTCAGCATTTTCCTCTATTGTTTACCTCACTGTGGCATCAATCTGGAAAACATGGCTCTTAGAATTGCCTTAGTTCCAACCCATCTTCCCAACTATGCTCTAAAACTACCAACTATACCCTTCTAAGCCCCAACTACACCATGGGAGTAGTTGGTACTGTCTAAGCACACTTGGTAGTCTGAGAACCCAGTTTGGGCTTCCAGACAACATTTTGAGGCTTCAGAAGTGTCCTTAGGTACCTTGATAGGTCCCCTTGCATCAACATGCTAGTGTTCATTGTCTTCACTTAGGAAATCATTCCTTAGGTCATAAACTCTATTCTACATCTCCCAACCCATCATAACATCAACCGTAGCATCTTAGCTTCCTAGCATATCAAATTGGCAACCATACCATTCTGAATCAACAAACGTTCATCCTAGCTTCCCAACTGTGCCCAAAAACTACCAATTGTGCCCTTCTAAGCCCCAACTACACCATATGCATAGTTGTTACTATTGGAGTGCACTTGGTACTTCCAAAATACATTTATGCACCTGCATGCCAATTGTGGGTTTTCAAACTGCACTTTAGGACCCCAAAACTACATCTAGAAGCCTTTGCACCTCCTCATTCTGCACTTGACCCCAAACCACATGTTGCACCCAAAATCTCATTTTGCACCTTAGGACCTTTTCATATCACATATCCACTTAGAATCATCACCATTTCAAGTCATCTAAACATCATTTTAAACCCCAAAACCTTTGAACTTAGTCAAAAATCTAAACAAAAGTATGAACTCCAAAGTATTACATTGTGTCAATGGATGATGGATCTTGATCATGCTCATTTTATCATTTTCTTTGGTCAAATTCTACCTATGTCAAGGTAGATTTGGCTTTGTCATTTTGATCTTATCTTTTTTTGTCATTGTTTCGGTCAAGATCCAAAGTCTATTGTCATAATGTTAAACTCTTAGGTTAATACCTTGTAAAGATTTCACCTAAGTTCAAAAAACCTTATGTATACCAAGCTATCATTAGCATAATCATATTCCTAAATGTCATTTTTGACTTACCATAGTGGTATATCCCCCTCATATTGCATTGTTCAAACCCTAGCATCATTTTCACTATCAAACCCTATCAAATTGTCCATTAACCAACTTGTCTTCTTGATCACCTATCGTCATTTTGCATACCCTAAATTCATTATCAACCCTAAGAAACCATCCCTTGCATAGTCCAGTTTGTGTACTCCTACCTTTAGCATCCTTACCAAGTCCAAAACATAACCCTAACCTTCATTTTGCATGTCATAATCTTCATCTTGCATACCTTCAAAATGACACCTTGCATTTGCACTTGCATAACATCCCTAGGAAATTTTCAGTTTGCACATCAAAAACCTAGGTCATTTAGCATTTCCTCACATTTCATAACATCCCTAAACACTTAAAATTCTCAAAAACACTCATATCTTGCATACCCACATCTTAATTATCAAGTTTTGACCTCTTTTACCAACTGCAACCCTATTTTACCAATTGCACACTTTATGGGCGCAGTTGGTAGTTTCAGAGCACACTTGGTAGTTTTAGGGTGCACTTGGTAATTAGGTGTTTCATTCTAGGTTTCAAAACCCTAATCTACACTTCCACACCTTGCATTACATCCCAAGACCTTAGGAAACACTCTAAATCACTCAAAACACTCAAAATTTGCATTTTAGGCAACTTTGGAGCTACATCATTTGGAGAAGAAAGAAGGACATGGGAGCTACAAATGAAAGAGGGGGTTTCTAACCTTGTGTTTGCTTCTTTTGATTAGTTTGGATTTCATGGTAGACTAGTGGGTGCTAATGTATGTTGATTGAGTTTTGTGATTTCTCATAGTATGTTATGCATTTAACCCATTTTTCTAGTCCTACAATAAGAATGAAAAAATTAAAGAGACATTTATTTTTTAGGAGAAACATTCTAGTATTCATACCATGTTATTTGTTTGTGATTCAATGATGGCTTAAGAAGGATTTGGTGTTGTGCCACTTGTAAAGAATGCGACTCACAAATTTTAGTCATATAATGAAGAATATTTATGCCTTATTGCAAATGACTACATTCTATTGATTTCTGTCAAACAATTTAAAAGTACTGATAGCGACAGAAAAATCTGTACAATGATTTTTTTATCTAGTTATTGCACGAAATTTATCTTGACGCAAGGGATAAATTTTATTTTTTAAAATTTTATAATGGGAAACAAGAAAGGAAGGCAAAAAAAATATGCAAGGAAAAGATCTAATGAAGCAGAACAAATAAATATTCAGAAGACTGTGGCACATTATCATTGAATTAAATAAGGTGAAAGAAATGTTGAAGAAGGCTCAACAAAAGTAGAAGCAATGCATATGGGAGAGAGTTTAGGAACACTCCCTATGGAATCTCAAACAATGAATGTTGAAGAAGGCTCAAGATCACTCCCCACAGAGGTTCAAATAACAGAAGTCAGAGAAGGGTTAGAATCTTTCCCTATAGAATCTCAAACAATGGATGTTGGAGAAGGCTGAGATCGGTCCCTATAGAAGTTAGAGAAGGGTTGGGATCAGGTGCAAGAATTGGTATGAATGAACTTAGATTAAATGTTTCCCAATTTGTAAAGAATATTATTTATCATAAGACTTTAGAGCATTTACTTAAAATGGATGTGGATAAATTGAGAAAACTTGTAGCTAGTGTTCAATCATTAAGTTTCTTTAAGAGAAGATCAATGAATAAGAAGATAAGAGAAATTATGACTCAATTTGATAACACTTGAACAAGCTCAGTTGCTTTCAAATTTTCTTACACAAAATAAGTTGCAAGAGGCATTGAAATTGTTAGGTGTAGACACAACATCAAAAAAGAGAAGATTTTCTAACATGCATGCAAACTGATATGATTGAAAATGTTAAACAAGGTTCGAGAAACATAGGAAAAACTCTTGAACTAAAGATAAGTTTGCGGCAAGAAAAGTGATGTTGATGTCTATTGTAAGTAAGAATATGACCCAAAATAGACAAATATCTTCAATTTCGTCTGAAATGGGTTTTAGTAGGAAAATAATGAGAGAATATGTTAAGAGAAGATTAATTGTGGATGATAGTACTATGGAGGGCAATTGGGCAATTGTGTGTAGAGCGCCTTGTTCTAATAGGATTGAAGAGTTATTAAAAAATTTAGTCATATCATTTTGGATTGATAACACTTATTCTTCATCAAATAGTAAAGATGTTATTAGGCATAGGATTGCACCTAGTCAATATGAACATCATACAAAATATTGGTTGGACATGATACAACATGAGTTATATGTGTCATTTTGCAGTGAACATCCTAATGTAAAAGTTGAGCAAACATTGTTTGAAAAATTGAAGCCATACTTTGCGAGGTCAAACAAAGTGTTTGAAACATGTTGTTGTCATCATCATATTGAGTTTGATCTCCACTATCAGGTATTTTGAGAGTTTGTAGAAGACACATATGGTTTTCATGCTACTCCTTCTAGTAGGAGAAGTGAGTTTATATCATCCATTTTGTGTGACAACATAGATGATCGAGCTGGTCAAATAAATTGCATCAAAGGATTATGTGAAACATGTGGTGAATTGGCTCTATTTCCTTTGAAAACTGAAAATATTGATATAACAAAAATATTGAATTGCAAAATTTACAAGTATGTCAAGAATGAAACAAAGTTGGGGAAAGAAACAAAAAGGTTGGAATATGTTGAAGAGGATTTGCTTGTTCTAACATTTATGGACAGATTTAAGAAATTGATTCAACCTTATATTCGTCACGCATTTTTTGCAAAGTGGAAAGCACAATAGTTTCAAACTTTGAGAGATAATTTCCCACTTGGAACAATTGTATCAGTTGTTGATTTTGTAGAGAACTATTCCTTTGTTCATTAGAAAGAAATTCAATCAGATTATTACTTTAATAAGCAGGTCACTATTATGGTACATGTTTGTTATAGACATGCACAATTAGATTTGGATGGTGTTCAGAGTATAGTTCAAGCATGAGTAATTATAAAAGAATATCATTTTTATATAAGTGATGATAAAGAACATGACATTCACCATGTAGAACATTGCTTCAATATGTTCTTTTCTTATTTGAAAGAAAGAAACATAAATATTGATAAACATTATGTTTGGTCTGATGGATGTGCCACACAGTTTAAATCATCTAGACCATTTTATGCATTGTGTAGATATCATCGCAGTGAGAATATAAAACACACATGGAATTTCTTTGAGAGTGGCCATGGAAAAGGTGAACATGATAGTGTTGGAGCTTGCATCAAATGTGCTTTACAAAAGTATTAAATGAATTATCAAGGAGTTCATGTAAATGATGCACATGATGTTGTTGAATGGTGTAAGACTCATTTTGCATTAGATGAGGTTAGGACATCATCAACCATGAGTCGACAGGTACCATATAGAGTCTTATGGGAGATAACAGGTATGGATGTGTATGTCTATTTAACTTTTATGCAATTAAGTTATAAAATTTTATTATTAGTTTTATTTTTCAATTTGTTGAAGTTTAAATTCAATTTGTCTATTTTTTCAATTTAATTCAAACTTTCAGGTGTTAATAGAAAAAACATGCATGGTTGCAAGAGGATAGAAAAGACACATTCCTTACATTCAGTCATAAGTACAAATAATTGCAATTGGACATTGAAGACAAGAGAATACTCATGTTTTTGTGACAGTTGCATTGACAAAGACTATGAAGAATGCATCAATCAAACATGTGGATATATAGGTGCATGGATTTTGGTACCACTTGATGTTACCGATCCATTTGATATAGATGATGAAAATTTTGATGATATTCCATTGATTTTTTATGATTATAATCATATCTCTGGATTGGTAAAAGTGGGTGAGTATCATAAAAATTAATCTCAACTTGTTAATTAATTATCAATTGATTTCAACTGTGTTATATATATTGTACACATACATTCATATATACTTGTTATGTAGGAGATGTCTTTGCAGTGATTGCTAAGCCTGGAAATCATGAAGGTGTCAGTTATTATTTATTGCGAGTTACTATAGAGAGGACAAAGTTATATGACCCTGAAGAAAGTGATGGAATGTTGTTCCCCATAGGTAAATTATACATATACATGTATGCACATACATATTTAAATATATATATATATATATATATATATATATATATATATATATATATCTAGGTAACTTTATATCTATCAAATTTTAAAATACTTAAATTTGTGGTGCAGGTTCTGTTGTGATAGAGGGAACATATTTGAAGCAAGACAAAATATTTCAACATGGAATACACTTTGTTGATTATCAACCTGACAACAAGGTTTTACAATACAACCACTTGGTCATTGCTACCGGGCTTTGTCTACATCTAGTCAAACTTAAGCATGTACGTCGCAAGTGGAGACTAGATAGTGAAGATCATGAAAATATATTACATGTTATAAGTGTACATCATGGTTGATTAGACCTAAGTTGAGATTTATTTTATAATAATCTGAATATCAACTTTGATGAAATGTGTTTTTAAGTGTATGATCATAGTCTTAGTTATCATTAGTTTATTAAAAAGCTATAATATTAATTGTACTATGGATGAATTTAATAATTTAACAAGTGATATTTAAATACGCTAGAAGTTAGTTCGAACTTACACAATTTCATTATCTATAGATATGTATCAAAAATAATTTGATATGTTACAATTCTTAAATATCAACTTCTTTTCAAACTATTGAATTTCATCTTGAATTAAATGTTTTTTGAATTGTACACTCATAAGTTCTTAATTATCATTAGTTTATTAAAAAACTATATAATTTAATAATTTAAATTAATTGTACCACATGGATGAATTTAATAATTTAACAACTTGATATAAATAGGCTTTAAGTTAATTCAAACTTACACAATCATTATCTATATATTTATATCAAAAATAATTTAATATCTTGCAATTCTTAAATATCAACTTCTTTTCAAAGTATTAAATTTCATCTTGAATTAAATGTGTTTTTAATTGTATGATCATAAGTTATTAATTATCATTAGTTTATTAAAAAACTATATAATTTAATAATTTAAATTAATTGTACCACGTGGATGAATTTAATAATTTAACAACTTGATATAAATAGGCTTTAAGTTAGTTCAAACTTACACAATCATTATCTGTAGATTTATATCAAAAGTAATTTAATGTCTTACAATTCCTAAATATCAACTTCTTTTCAAACTATTGAATTTCATCTTGAATTAAACGTGTTTTTAATTGTACGATCATAAGTTCTTAATTATCAAATTTAGTTTATTAAAAAACTATATAATTTAATAATTTAAATTAATTGTACCATGGATGAATTTAATAATTTAAATTCATTTATCAACTTTTTTTCAAACTAGATTGAATTTCATAAGTGAAAATTAAACATGTGTTTTTAAAATTGTAAGATTATAAGTTCATAGTTATCATTTAGGTTAGTTTATTAAAAAACTATATATTTTAATGTGACTTTATTACATCTACAGTCGTGTACTCTTAAAGTTTAAATTAGTTTAAATTAATATGTTTTTTTAATATTATATTTTGTAAAAGTTTTCTAAAATAATGTATTGGCTTACCTAATTAACACATTTTTATCCACATAAAACTAATATTTATCTTTAGCGGGTTAGTAATTGATAATTTAAGAAATATGTATCTTTCTAAATTCCTACTAATTGATAATTGATATACATATGCACACGTCTCAAGATAAATATATCTCTATGTATCTGAAATGCAAACTGTAAATCTCAAATAAATACACGTATGTAGAAAAATATAAAAAGTCATATATATGTACATGTGATGGTATCTAACTACTGAAATACTCAATAATCAAATAAATAGTGAAAGTACATACATATGTCATCAAGGAACTAAAATACACGTGTACACGTAAATTGGACCTCCAATATATAAATGCATCAAAAAATATATAAATCTGATCTACTACTAGAGGGACCCCTCAAGATGCATACAAATAGAACGACCCTCTAATCGAGTCTCCTGTACATCCTCTCACCGAGGTGCATCAACCAAGCCCTGCAAATATATATACATACATACATACATGTGTTAGAGTTCTATCTTTAAAACATATATATACATATGTGCATCATGTACATGTACATTCAAATTAAATACGAACTTGCATATATATAGATATATCTCTAGTTTTCAAAATATAATTTAAATAACTTTAAACAAACTATTTAAAATTCAAGTACCTGAGCACTACCAGGTGCCTCAATAGAATCATCTCTCTCATGTGCATGATGCCCTGAACCAACAATATGTGTAACCATGTGCTCAGTGACCTGTGCCTACATGACTTATTATGAATTAAAGATTAAATTAAATATCTACATATATATATATATATATATATATATATATATATATATATATATATATCCGAACTAAATTTTTCAATAAATGAACATATTTTTTAATTTCATATATATTTAAAATTGAAAATAAATTATATATATACCTAGGTCTCCGGAGGTGGAGGAAGATCAGTAGACTCCATCGTATCATCTACTGATGCACCTGAGCCTAAAACTCCATGTCCAACTATTAGTAAATCTTAGTGAAGTGGATTGTGTAACTGGTTTGGTAATGGTGTAGAATTAGTGCTAGGTAATGTTGAATCACATCTAATCATAACTATTCATCACATCCTTATGAAATAACAATGATACATCCAATGTTCTTAAACAATATACAAGTGTCCTTTTTGTAATTACATTTTAGATTGCTCAATCATCCACTGTACATGTCACAGGGTATAAAAAAGCCTAAAAGAATAAACATCCATGTAAATAAAGTACATCACCATCCAACATTAATCCATGTTGCAATTAAAGTAAATAAAACCACAAACCATACATGATACATCATCACAAAAGATATAATCATCCATCATAAAAGATAACCATACATCACAAACATAAATAACTAAGTGCACGGTTCCTCCCAACCATAAATAGCATCATTAGACCATCGTGGATCCTAGCCATCCCTCCATGCGTAACATTTCAAATCACTAAAGAGATCATCGGTATTAACATAGTAGGAATGTCACACCTAAACATACTACATCATATATAGAAAGTACTCTAACATGCAAATATAAGCATAAGATAACATCATCTAACATATGCAAATCATCAATATAAAAAACATACTAGTAAATACATCCATCATACGATATATCATCAATCATAATGATCAAAGAACATAATGAAGATAAATACCAACCAAGGATGCTCTAGCCATGGTGTCTCAGACTTATCTGAAATGATAAGAGTAGAAAAACACTACCACCTGACTGTGTGGAACCTAAGTGGTCCACTCCCATTGTGCTGAGGAGATAATCTCAAGTCCCAAATAGGTTATCAAAATCACATAGCATAAATACTCTCTAGGTCCAGGAATCCTAAAAGTATACTAACTCAAAGGTTCTAATCACAAAACTGACATCTAATTCCCAGAGGCACACAATGACATGTAGGAAACCTACTATGCAAGCGGGAAAGTGTCATCGCATATATCATGTACAAGTTACCCTGGCAGTTAGCTAAACTCTATGGGTCCATACTAATCCCCATTTTAGTGTGTAAATGTTATCACTTATTAACCAAACTTACAATGAGTTACCCTGGCAACCACTTAGGGCCTCGGCCCCCATTGCAAGCCACTTCCCAACACTACAAGTAGATAACCTACCCTAAGCTCATGGAATCATAAATCACCCTAGTCCTATACAAGCGACTGGAAAGAAATACCAAAAGATAATCCACAATAAGAATCATCAAATATCCACAATAAAAGCATCAAATCTCCATGAGCATCTAAAAAGCATCCATAGAAAATCATGACCACAATAGTTCTCTATTGGCAACTAAAGGCATCACTGATAATCAAAAATATCCATTGGTTCTCAATAACCAAAATATATCTCAAAATCATACTGATCGAAGACTCCAAAATGGTTGAGTCAAACATGTCACAACATGATATCATCATGAAATAAATCAACATTTTAGTCCCATCATGGCGACTAGAAAGTAATCCAAGGATAAATGATCGATGACTCAAAAATATGGTTAAGTCAAGTGTCTCAGATACATATAACTCAGCTTCACTTAAGAAGATTGATGAGCAATAAAAATTAGTAATACAAACATCTCATAGAGCATTCCATCACATTACCATGGTTGGGTTTATAAAGATCGAGACCAAATAAGATCAACATGCCATCACATCTCATAACTCCCAAGCCTCTGGTAACAACCTAAGACTGGTCAACACTAATCAACCCAAAAACCCAAAACAAGAAGTATATAGAATACATAATGCAAACACATGTTTTGGTTTACTAAAATCACATAGTTGAATTAAGTGTGAAGGTTTCAGTTTATGTTTGCAAGTATACTTCAAGTGTCTAAGTTTAATCATTTGACCTACAAGTCAACCCATTTGTTTCCCCGATAGCATTATTCTTCCATTATTTAGAATAATATTCTAAGAATAGCTTAAGGGTAATTATTTACTCATTAAACTAATCTTCTTTGACCCTTAACTAAGTTAAATCATTCGCTTCATTTGCTAAGATCCATGTTACTAATCGAATAACACTTCCTTAATGTTACTTCATCTTTTCAACATAATCAAAGGATCATTAATCGTTAAATTATAAGAGAGCCAATTATCAATCTTTGAATAAGAAGATTATAATTTTATTAAAATGATCAATTAAATCAATCAATTAACATAGGTACACAATCCATGACTTTTATCATTCTAATAATACTTACTTAAAACTTAATTAAATATTACTAAAGCTTAAGCCTTTTAATATTAATCATTATAACAATTAAATCATCACTAATAACCATTAAAAATATCTAAAGTCATTATTCAACTCATTAGAATAAGACTTATCAACTTTGATGTAGATACTACACAACTTTACTAAAATAATCGATATATCATATCAATTAAAACTTTGTTACATAACTTAATTATTAATTAAATCTAATTAACTCTAATTACATATCCATGGCAACGTTCCAATTAATATAAGTTGACTAATAACTAATTATAATTTTGTAAGTTAAAACTCAACTATAATTCAATACACAAATAATCATATTAATAGTTCAATAATAATAATTTGTTAATATTTAATAACAAGCTATATTAGAAATCTTATTAATAACTTTATAATGACCACCTTCATTATACTAATGTTTCCTTAACAAACTTGTATTACCGATAATCATTTCTATTAAGACTCTATCACATAACTTAATAATTTTATACTATTGATAATTAATATCAAGTTATGTTAATGATCTTATTACCAAATCTACAAAACCAAATTCATCCTCATTTTAAATAGATAATTATATCTCTTTTCAATTTAATAATAATTAACAAATTATTATTAAATTAATAAACCATACTTAACATTAGTTATTAACATCTATATATTACAATAATTTTCAAACTTAAGGTATCAACCTCTTTATTAACTAATCTTAATTAATTCACAATTAATTAAATCAATTAATGGAACATATAATTTGCCAAACCAAATTATGATAATAATAACTCAATTAAAACTCTACTAAATATTACCATAATCTGAATCACTTAATTGAATTATTCATAATAATAATAACTTATTAATATTAGTCATTAATAAATAATAAAATCATTAACAACTTATTAATAATCATAAAAACTAATAATTAATAATTATTATTATTAAAATATATAATATTCAATATTTGAAATTTATTAATATCTAATAATAATATATATATATGTGGAAATCAAAATATTTAAAATGATTTCACAAATCATATATTATAAATGTTTTTAAAAAACCTAATCAAAATTTATAAAAAACATCATTGTCAATAAAGCGATTGTCCTTCTGAACAACGATGAAATACCCAGGCTCAAACTAGTATCAATCTCAAACAGGCCTCACAACTGCTCACCAAAATCATCAAGACCCTCAGCTGTGATATGGACATCTCCAACTCATATGCTCGAGTCATCTGTAGAGTGTCATGAGCTTGGTGCCGAATGTTGTGAGCTGCGCATAGGTGTATCATCTATCACTAGTGTGGTGGCCTGTGTCTATGGAACTATGTTGGGGCTCTAATGCTGTCTAACAATATCCATCACTGAGTGTACTGGAATCCTCTATGTATCAGAAATATAGCTAATAAAGTGCATAATATCCTCCAAAAAATACAGTGCCATATCCATATGTGTCTGCTGTCCTGAAAGACCACAAATATCGCCTGGCAGTGGTAGCCCAACAGCTCTATATGCATCATTAGAGGAGGCACCTAAAGTGCTACTAGATGCCTGTGAAGATGGTTGACCAAGTGGATGAAGACGTCGACTATGAAGATAATGACCAATAAAATCTAATGTGATACTAGTTGTCGTAGATGCAATATGCCCAATAGTGTCAATTTCTTCCCTCTGGGAAGTAATGATGACTCTATCTGCAATAGGCACATGTACAGGAGTCACAAGAGGCATCCTCGGTCCAACTAACTATCTAAGATCTGCAAGTGGCAGACGATCTCTGCGATCTTACCATGCCCATGTCCGCAATAATCAGGAATATCCAAGTAGTTGATGTTGAGCCCTATACGGAACTTAGTATACAACTATTGTGCAAAATAAAGGGGTATCTAGTCATTATTAGGATAATGACCATGTGCAACTAAAAATCATGGATAGATCATGCTAGCAATAATAGGGTCTCTGCATCATGTGACTCTGTAGCCTCTCACCCTACCTTATGTTCCCTCATAAGCTGGAAAGAGCTCTCTCTGGATGACGTCTTTGGGGGCTACCCTCTTGATGTCATCGAACGATGCATTTCCTAAAACCTCAGCCCTAAGCTCCCTAGATATGGAAGCTAATATGGCAGGAGTAAATGAAGGTGATCTCTAAACCTAGATGTCAAATCTTGTAAACTCCTACATATCGTAGTACATATGTCTCTATAAAGACCATCATCAGAGGTCAATATAGAGTATTGTAGTCTAGTGACCTCCTGATCTGAAAGTACAAATAAAGCATTGATATCGATGCATGGAGGTGGTGCAGCAGGACCTCCAACAAGAGTTGTAGGTGCAGCCTGACCTAGAATAGGAGCCGCACCATGAGCCATGGTAGGACCTACACCACCAGGAGCTAGAACATGAGCTGCATGATGAGCCCTACATCGTGGTACATGACGAGCCCCACCAGAAGCTGCAACACAAGCCCTGCCATGAGCTACATGAGGAGCCAGATCAAGAACTACATCAAGCGCTACAACAGGAACCACATCAATCTGTGCTATAGTAGGAGTTGTAGCAGGAACTACATCAGGTGCCGCACTAGGAGCCGCATCAAGTTGATCGTGTGAAGCCATATCTATAGAAGTGTATGAAGAGCTAAACTGCTTGCTATACACACAATTTTTTATTTTTAAAATTAAAAATTATACACATGTAATTGAACATACATCACACATCATGGAGCTAGATAATCTGTAACACATCCAGACCTAGATTAATTTGCATATAAGTATAAGATAACTTTAATGTTGAGAGTTTGGTTATAGTTGGAGTTAATTTATTGTTCTAGGATTTTATTATACTTTGGGGGTATTATTAGAGAATTCAATTAAAGGGTAATAAATTATTTATATTACTCTTAAATGAGAATGTTTTGAGGTTTTGGTTTCAAGTTGGGTTACATATTTATCATTTAAAACAAGGGTCATACTTCATGTATGTACATGTGTTTGAATGTATGTGCATGTATCTCAAATGTAATTTTTAACAATTTAGGATTAGGGTCAACTTGTTTTAATTTTATGTAAGTTAGGCCTCAATTAGGTTTTGAAATAGGGTTTTAGTGTAATTAAGCTCAATTTTAGGGTAAGATTTAAGACCTTATGACATTGTTAGGGTTGACACGAAGTTACATAATTTCTAGCATTAAATTTAGGGGTTAATATTAAGGTTCATGGTTAACAATTCAGGATAAGGAAACTTAGCATATGAAGTTTATGATTTGGTTCAAGATTATGATTTAGGGTATTTATTATCATTTATAATATTGGGTTTAGAAATTAAATTTTAAGATCAAGGTTAGGGTTAGGGTTTGGATATACATGTATGTTATATTCATACCTAGATATGCAAATTAATCTACATTCTTATATATGTATAATTTAGGATCTCCCCTTAAGACATGTATTGAATTATATAGTTAATTATATACTTCTAATTATTAAGACATTAAAAATAATAACATATGTACATTTAAACATGAATATTGAAAACATATGTATGCACGTCTATATCTAACACATGAACATATTTACATGTACATTTATGAAATAAAATATACATTTTAATCTAAATTGTTATGTATAATTTAGGATCTCCCCTTAAGAGATGTGCTATTAAATATAGTTAATTACACTCAGTTATAAGATAAATCAAGATCAAAAGTTAACATATACAAAAATTATACGTATAAAAATGTGAATTTATTAAAAAAATGTACATACATCTACTTTTAACCATGAACAAATATACATGTACATCTATGTTCAAAATAAAAAAATTATACATTCTAATCTATATTTTTCCATGTACAATTTAGGATCTAGACCCTTAATATATGTCATTTAATTAAACTTCTAAGATTAAGACATTAAAGTGAATTTGACATATATACATAAACATTAATATCGAAAACATACATGTCTACATTTATTATTATATATATATATATATATATATATATATATATATAATTTATTTATTTATTTTTATTTTTTATTTTTATTTTTCCCTAAATTTTTTTTTTTCATTTAAAAAAAAATTAATTTTTTTTTCTAAAATATATATTATTATAAATTTTGTAATGTTTTTCTAATGATTTTTTAAAAATATTTTTTCTAATGTTTTTCTAAATTTGTTTTCTAAATTTAATATTATTATAAATTTTCTAATATTTTTCTAATGTATTTTTAAATTTTCTTTCTAAAATTTATATTATTATAAATTTTCTAACGTTTTTCTAATGTTTTTTCTAAATTTGTTTTCTAAAATTTATATTAAATTATAAATTTTCTAATGTTTTTGTAATGTTTTTTCTAATTTTGTTTTCCAAATTTTATATTAAATTCTAAATTTTCTAATGTTTTTGCAATATTTTTAAAAAATATTTTTCTAAATTTATTTTTTAATATTTTTTCTAAATTTTATATTAAATTATAAATTCTCCAATATTTTTGTAATTTTTTTCTAAATTTGTTTTCTAAATTTTCTAATGTTTTGTAATTTTTTTTTCTAAATTTTCTATTTTTTTAATGTTTTTTCTAAATTTTCAAATTTTTTAAAATATTTTTAATAAATTTATTTTCTAAATTTTATATTAAATTATAAATTTTCTAATATTTTTGTTATTTTTTTAAATAAATTTTCTAATGTTTTTTCTAAATTTTCTAATTTTTTAAATAAATTTTCTAATATTTATTTAATGTTTTTTTACTTTTTTTTCTAAATTTGTTTTCTAAATTTTATATTAAATTATAAATTCTCTAATTTTTTCGTAATTTTTTTCTAAATTTGTTTTCTAATGTTTTTCCTAAATTTTATATTATAAATTTTCTACTATTTTTCCTAATGTTTTCTGAAATTGTTTTCTAATGTTTTCTATATAATATTTTTTTGTTTTCTAAATTAATATAAATAAACAATAAAAATATTAAATTAACATTTAGATATGCTTTCAAAATCATTAAAAATGTAAATAACATTCAAATATGCTTTGAAAAAAATTTTAAAATGCATTGAAAACATTAAAATATACTTTGATAACATAAAAAATACTTTAAAAATGTTGAAAACATTAAATCAATAATATTTTGACATACCTGATGATGAGAATCAGAACGAAAGCAACAAGTTGATGCTGACAGAGGTAGCACAAAGCACACGTTCGCCCGAACGCTCAAAATGAACAGTACTCACTATGAAAATGAATTGGGAAAAGTTGGAAAAGCATTTTTAACTGCCAGAATTCCATGCACTATATGTTTGCGTGAACATACCATAATATGTTCGTGCAAACATGTGTGTCTTATATGTTCGCACGAACATATCAGTGAGGTTCGCACGAATGGTCAATGTTTTGAATTTCCAAATTTTTGCATCTTTTCTAAGTTTGTTTGTCCCACTAAAGTGGAACCCATTATTGTGGGTTCACCCCTCTAGGATTGTAACAGAGATGATAAATGGCTATCTTATCAAACCCTAGAACTCCATGAATCAACTACAGGCTGACACTTCTGTTCTTCAACAATAAAATTGTAAAATAATCAATTCATAAAAGATTTATACTACAGAAACATTCCAAATAGATCAACTTGTATGGATGGTCAATGCTTTGTCCATTGGGCAATTAACTCTATAGGAATTTGACATCTATTATCAAATCTATCCTAACACTTTGTTGTAAGAATATCAATATTCATTTCTAGATCTCATTCTTATCAAAATATTTAATGGCAACCATATAATTCTTCTAATTTATATTAATCATTTACATAACCCATTAGATTATTAGAAAAAGTAAACTGAAATATAATTCAGAATGAATTACAACTGAAATTTAATAAAATTTTCAATTAAACCCCACATGATTAAATGGTAACAAAAAAAGAGACGAGATCTAAAATCATGAACAACCAATTTTGTGCATCTTTGTATTAATTTCTTTGAAAGATATACAATTAGATGACACTCCTAATTAGAAAATAGCTCAAAATAGTTTAGCAATTGTTAATTTTCTTTTTCATTCTATCTTTGAAAAAACTTATACAGTATATTTGGACCAACTCTGAAAAATTAACAAAAAATTGTTCAAACTAAAATTTCTCGAGCCTTCACTCCACATCTTGGAAATAATTTTATAGATTAAAGATTGCAACAAGTTTTAGATGGGAGGACACATGTTCAAAAATAAGATACAACAACTTTGTTAGATGAGACAAAACACAAAAAGAATGTTGGAGATAGCCAAAATTTTAACAACTGTCAATCACTAATGTTCAAGATCAACTTTATAATTTGTAATCAAAGCACACCCATAGTAGGTGAACAACAAAGATAAGGTATCTCTTCCAGATAATTGTCCTCCCTTTTGATGTTACTTCAAGAATTTTCCTTGTTTGTTCAGTCACTATCTCAAGATGGAATTGCCTTTATGTTAGCTATCACCTCCTAGATAGTAATATCTAATTCTTCATCTCAATAGATGACTTCTCTAACTATATTCATCTCAATTAGGCATTTATTCCATTTAGCATTTTTCAGGGCTCTAACCTCTACAACTGTTTTATTAATATCCACCTCTAGCTTATACAAAATATCAACAATGTAAAAAATTGTTACTATGTCAGTTTATCCATTACTGTAGGTGACAAATTGTTCATGTCTCAAAATGTTGTCAAAATAATCTAACCATTCTTTCCATTCCCTAAGAATATTCTCATCGTCAACAATTTTATGAATGAAGCTAGCTATCCCATTGGCAATGGTCTTCATTTTATTGTCTATTAATTGTAGCTTGCTAGAAAATAATGCATTTAAATTTTTGACCTTATTTATCATTTTCCTTGTGGAAATGATGGTCTCTTTGGGAAATTCCTTATTCTAGGCTAAAATTGTGACCAACCTATCAAAAAATGGAATGAGAGGGCACCAATTGGTGAACAATGGAGAAATAATTGATAAGACCTTAGAACACCAATACTCTACTCATTGCAATGCAATATAGCTTCTATGGAGATTCTGAGAATCATGTTTGAGGATATTTATTTTTGTGAAAGCATGTTCTCCATTGTCCTGATCTCTACTTCCTTTTCTTCTTCCAGCTCATCCACCTCCCTTGGCTGACCCACACCCATATTTATTGAATAAACATATATTTGGGTCTCATGATCTCTAACCTCTATGATAGGTCTAGTTACATTTCTTGGAGTCCTTACCTCATTCTCAAGGGAAGCCATCTTTTGTTCTAGCACATATATGTTTTTCAATTCTTCCTCATAGTTCTTTCTAGTTTTAATGGATATGATGTATGTTTCAAACAACTACTCTTCAAGCATATTCATTTTACTCTTCCCCATGAGTGAAACAATGTTCTCATGTTGTGAATCTAGTTACTTGATGTTGTAGTGACATTCTAGAATACCACATTTCCTTGGGGAGAGTCTCTGACCTCTATCAAAGTTGGCTTGTTAGATTCAGGGGTCATACTGTAGGTTGCCATTGTCCTTGAATCAAAATTGAATTCAAACCCCTACAATTCTCCAGCAATGTTAGTCTCCTCAAATGATACATATATTCTTTGCCTTCTTATTTGGTCCAACATGAATGATGAGTTGAGCTACTATCGAGGGAAGAGTAACATCCCACTTCTCTCCACAAGATCTGTAACCTCATCAATAATGATAGTCTCACTATTTAGATCATATTCTTCTTGTTTTTTCACTAGTTCACAAACTTTCTCTTATGAGTCTCTTGGCCATAGTTGAAGAGTGAGTTCATTATATTTAATCTTAAACATGAAGGATTATAACTCCTTATAAATAATGAAGTCATTATCTTTCATAAACTCTTGATTTTGTATTATTATTTCACCAAGTATCCTTTCTTTAAGCTCAAGTTTATTTGGGATTCATTCATGTCAGCTAGCTTTCCTTACTAGGAAATTATGTCTAATACCATCAAAATATTTAGTCCCTCTTGGCAAGATCTGCAGCGCCTTCTCCCTTGCCTTATCTAGGACCTCTATTAGCTTTTGTTTCTTTCTGCCACCTTAGACTCATGCTGAGCTCTATGGCTAATCCTCTTCAACATCAATCTCTATTACATCATCATGCTTAGGAGATTTAGGTGCTGCTCTATCTCTTATTTCAGGAAGTACTTGAGACATTATAGCATCATAATTATTAATGCACTTATTGTACATATCAAAAAATCTCTCCTCATGATAAAAGCCTTTAAAAGAAGGATCTTCTCTTTTCATCTCCTCTTCTACTCTCATGACTTCTCTCTATTGTAGAGTTATATCTTTGTAGTCCTCTATTTCTAGGAAACTCATGATCATATCCTCTTCCCAATAGGGCTTACTACTTGGTAGATTGAATTTTCTCATCTTCTTAAGGGTAATATAGATGCCAAGTTATAATAGGTGTCAAGCCAAAAATTTAACAAGTGACGAGTCAGGCAGTGCCGAGAAAGTTTCAGATGTTGAGTGACTAATAGATGCCAGGCAAAGTTCAAGTGCCAAGCAATATAGAATTTAGTATGTGTTGAGCATCAGTAATCAGTAAGTGCTAAGTAACATAGAATCAACATAAGAGTTTGTACCTTCTTAAGGAGCTCTCTCTTTTGTTCTTGGACTTAGGGATATGTCTTCACATAACCCTTCCAATGAAAAAGCTCTTCTAGTTCTTGAAGGTCTCATCCATTTTCTCTTGCTCAATGACCTTAGTGATAGGTCCTACCAGGTCAAAAACCTCTATGAAAGTCTCCCTATCCAAGGTGCATAGTAGACTCATATCCTTCTTATGGAATCCATGAGTTGTAGGATTATAGGATTTTATCAGGGCCTTCACCAAATCCACGTCATCTATCACCTCTAGCATGATTAGCTTTGCTAAGTTTCTATTCTAGGGACTACAGATTGGTGGATTGTCTAACCTGATATTGTAAAAATACCAGAGTAACTAATTGCCTTTAGTTTTTGGCATGGTTACATCTTTGTATTAACTATATGTATATCTAAATAGATGATAATTTATTGTTTGGGAATTTGATGATCCTAGTAGGAAGTAAACCCACTCCTCTACATATAAATTGACTAGCTTTATATTAGATTTCTCAGCACTTGGAGCAACTTCTTCTATGCTGACTTGTGCTATTAGCTTGCCCTTTTCTTGTTCCATTTTATCCTCTTCTTTCAGTTTCTTCAATAATTCTTTTGCAAATTGAATCTCTTGAACAACTTCACACTCAATTCTTTTTTTGGCTCTAAAAATTTGTGAATGTTGTAATTGAAAATCTATTACATCACCTACTAATATTAGTTGAGCATATAAATAAAAATAATAGTCTTTGTAAGTCAACATGCATGATTTTTTTTGAAAATTCATAAAAGCATCACAATCTAGCTTTACAACACTCATTCTTGCCAGCATTCAAATCCTTTTTTGGATTTTCAAATAGTACCCATCTTTTTCTTAATCATCAGGTTACAACAATCATTTTACTACTTAAGTCTTATGTTGTGACCATGTAAACACTAGGAAACTAAAAACTATTGGTAGCTTCATGAGGATTTTCTTTTAACCCTTATCACTGCCTACTATTGTGTGAAACCCTTGATTGCAACATCACTATCTGTTTGAGCATGTTTGTCCTTTAAAATTTAAGAAAGAGAAAAGCCTTCTAAAATTATCTCATCATTGATTCACGGTCTATGCTTTATCTTGTGAGTTTAGCTGCATGACTGAGAAAACACTCCCTTTATGCCTTGATCGATTCTTTGTGGTAGATTTTGACTTATATTCATAACTGCATGATTGAGAAACCACATAAACTATTATATCTTATGATTACATTGCATGGTTGCACTAATTCCTATTAAGTTCATTTCATGACTTGCAAAGCTGCGAATATCCTTAATCATGCCATCACTACTTGACTTTAACATTATCATTTAAGGTTTAAGACCATGCAAAAAATGTTAAATTTGAGAATTCATGTGGTGGCTACTTCTATTTCTCTTTATCACTTTAACCACATGATCCAACCAAATTCATAAGCTCTTAACCTTGACCACTAGTTTGTTGCTTTTAGTTTACTTAACCACTTTAGCAGTGTGACCAATCCTTCTTTATGACTACTTCACATAATCACAACTATTTTTCTAAATTGCACTATTAATTATGCAACTGTGCAATCAAAGAGATCGCCAGGTTGCTCCATCATGCTAAATGTTTAAACTTTAGGCTATGAAATTAAAAGTAGTACCTCTCCCATTTGACTTCTATAATTCATCCTGATAGATGAAACTTTATTGGCCTCTCCTTGAGAAGGATCATGTTTGGCACCATGAGTGGTCTACACCCTGGGGGTGATTGGATTTATGTTTCTATATCAGTTGCTTTGGTTATGATTATGGATGATTTATGAGATTATGAAGTGATTTAAGGTTCATTAAGGTTTGTGCTAGTGGTTACCAAGATTGATGTGGCATCATGATGTTGTTCTGTGATTACCTTGTGATGTGTACTGTATACTATTACTGTGCTACACTAGACTAGGTTTCTATAGCAGTGGTTATTCATGTTTATGATTGTCTTCACTTATGTGTTTTAAGTGCCTTTTCTTGTTGTTTAATTAGCCATTATTAAATTCTTAAATAATTTGAGATGGATTGCCCATGTTGGATTCATTGGTTGTGTATTGCAAATATTTACCATGTTATGTTTTGATTTGAGAGATATTTGTTATTTATGTTATGTTTTACATTTGAGATGACCTTAGGGTCAGATGTTATCCTTTGATTTTAGTATCATAGATGTTAAACTACTATGTTGTTCAGATGATCATATTGCATGATGATGGCATTTTGAGATGACAGTGTATTTTATGATGATATCTGATTATTTGATATTTGGACATATCCCTGATTATGTTATGTGGTGGATTTAATGTTATGGGTATTTACTTCATTCCTGCATTGTTATTCTTTATGTGAACATGAGTGATGTAAATATATTATTTTAGTATAATTAAATAAATCATTAAATTAGATGATTTGATACATTTATTTCTTTAGTTATGTTATTATATGCAATTGCACTTAATCGTGTTGTTTAGTGCATAAGATTTATATCCCTAGTAGTGGTATATGGAGTTAGTGATTCAATCATTCATCTTTTATTAATTTTGTCCATGTATGGTCGACATATCCTTATTTTAATTATTTAATTAATCCATTCAATGATTATTAAATCCAAACTTATTTGCATTATGTGATTAGACCAATGAGCATGTTTGTGCATTTAGAGGTTTGCATTGTCGTGAAGATTGTTAAGGAAATTTTTGTGTTTTTGGATTTTTGGGCTTTTACTTTAATTTAATTTTTAATTTCTATCAGCTCTTTCCATAAATGAATTCTTATTACTAGGAATAGCCTATTTTCATTTGGATTGATTCAGGATTTAACTAGGTTGGCTAGTTATTTTCCCTAATTGATTATTCACTCAAAAAATGAATAAATATCCAAAAAGAAATTTAATTCCTCACTTCTCACTTTTGAATTAGAAAGTTTGAGAGTAAAACCCAAAATCCTCTTCATGAGGATTTACTATTCTATTTTTTGTGGGAGCTATGGGTGTGTGATTGTCGCAAGGTTGAGCTCGTTGGATCCATTTTGGGGAGACCTTGGATTGCTGCAATTTTTGGCTACTTCTACAGGGTTTTTATTCTATGGTTTAGATTCCCATTTTCCCCTTTTAGCTATGTGGTAGGGCTCTCCCATTTTATTGTTTCTTCTCTATTTTAGCTTCTATTTTTGATAGTCATTTGTTAGGAGGATTAGAACTAGTGTTTCCCTCTGCTTTTGTTTGTTGGTTCTACCCGGTTGGTCGGATATGAACATTTTCCCTATTTTTGAGATGGGGGTTTGGGGTTTTGCACCGTTATGCTAGTTTTTTTTCATATGATGTCTGAACCCAAATTTTATTGAATTTTTAGGGTTTTGGTGCCCAAAGACCAAATGGGTTCTAATTTCAAAGTTTTCTAGTTTTTGGGGGTTTTACATCATTTTGTGTGCCATCCTATTTTCTTGAGTTTTTTTGGCATGGGTTTGGTTATGGACCTAGGTCATTTCTTTGATGTTAGTTAGACCATTGTTGCATATTTATGTTTTCATTGGGATGCATTTCACATCTGTACTCCCAACCTTGTATTCAGTTGAGTGATTCTATACCATTGTTTTAGTTTCTCTTGGACTGTTGTTTTGGTTTTGTGGACACTAGGATTTGTGTAGAATCCATACTCTTGGATTGAGGCCAATTGAGTGAATTCATGATGATCAGGTCTTGTTGCATCATTGGGATTCATGTAAAATGCATAATCCTAGATTGAGGTTGGTTGAGTGCTTTCATGATGTATGGTTTTATTGTTCTTTGGAGTTCATATAGAATTTCTCCTCCTAAGTTTGTTCTCAGTTGAGTGATATTTTTCTTGTGTTCTCATCTAGTTCTTGTGTTATGATCTTCGTGATGGTCCATACATTTTTTGGGTGACTTACAAGGCTTGATCTTCCATGGTACTTCTAGGAGTTATGATCATTGAGGTTGGGTTGGGAATTTTCATGTGTATGGGCACTAGATGAGCATGGATAGGTAGGGTAGCACATGGAGGGGTTCTATCTTGCAACCTGGTGACTGTTTCCTATTGGTTGGCAAAGGAATTTCAATGCAAGTGATAACTAAATGAAAATGTGTGAATGGTAATAAAATTTAAGATAATTAAAATGTTGGGAAGTGTGCCCTCTATTGGGGAGAGTTACCACCCAGACAATACTAGCTTGGGCTTATTGACTCTCCATGATGTCAACCCCTAATTAGTAGCCCATTGAATTTCTAACCAACACTTGTAGTTTATGCATTCTCTATGTTCTTGGTTTTAGTCATCATACTGTCTAGCGTGAGTGTTAGCTATGGAGATTGTGCTTTATGTGTGTTTGTGGTTGGATCCTTATTTCCATCAACACGATAGGAGTGGACCTACAAGTTCCATATAGTTGGGAGGCATAGCTACCTATACCATTGCTAGGGACTGGTGTATAGAGATGATCTTTTGTCCTGGTGTGACTATTGCTAGATGTTTTTACTTGGTACTTTGGGTTCCAGAGTAGGCTTTCTTATGATTTATGCTTTCATTGGAATGCTTCTATATCATGTTTAGATGATGTTATTATTGATAAATTTCCTTATTATGATGTTTAGCATATGAAGATGATAAGTTGATTTGTAGGATTATCTTTTGCTTTACTTCTAGCATGTTAGATTTTCTTATGCTTATGTTGTAGCACTTTTTAGTAGTGACATCCTTATATGATAGTACCAATGATCTAATCAGTAGCATGGGGTGTTACACACAGGGGATGGCTAGGGACAAAGATAGTCTTATGATTCTATTATGGTTGGGATGAATTGCATGCTTAGTTTAGTTGTTTAGTTCATTGTAATGTTTCTTTTTGCATTTCCTTCTTTTGATGTTCAATTTATGAACCATGTATGTACATTGTGATTTTGCTTTCTGCATGTTCTTTCATATGTTGTTTTTGTTTTGATGTTTGAGTATTTGTTCTCTTCTATGCTCTCAAGTGAACATTCCTTGATCTACATGGATCCAGTACTCCCTGGTGTAGAGGAAATTATTTTCCTAGTTTTTTTCTTAAGTATTTTGGCTTGCTTATGTGTTTCCTCTCACAAAATTGTACTTTCTCATGTGATAATGTGAATGTTCGTGTGACTTCTTATGCTTTATTGTATAGTTTTATGTGTTTCCTTGCATAGGTTATTGTTTCCTCATGTGGCTCTTTGCATGTCCTCGCATGGTTCTTTGTACTTCCTCATGCATAGTTGTACTTCCTCACATGAGATTTTGTACTTCCTTGTGCGAGATTATACACATCCTCACATGAGATTGGAGACCAGTGTACCTCCTAGCATGAGAAACAAGGAGAAGTTAGGCTTGGTCATGAAGTTTTGAAAGTTTGTTTTGGACACCTTGTTGCATTTCACACCTTTCTAGTTCAAAATATTATTTCTTAGGGTTTTAAAAGATATTGTTTAAGTATAAGTTGATGTATACTTAAGATATATTTTAATATATGTGACAAGCCTTTTGAGATATGTTTCAAACCTCTCAGAGATAAGATTAAGATTCTAGAAAAATTTAGGGCTTCAAAAATTTAGACTTAGCCAAATTTCAAGGCTTTAGGATTTCAAACTTATCCAAATTTCAAGATTATATATTTATACCCTAGCATGGTGTTTATTTGATGAGTGATCATTTCTTCTAGCCATCATCACGTGTGTGGTTATTGTTGCCCTTTGTTTCTATGTGTCGATTTGGTAGTGGCATTTGAAGAATTGTTGGTTGCCAAGATTGTAATGAAGTTTTCCATTGCAATCTTTGTGATCCATGTATGATGTTGTCATGTACATTTATACTTGTAAAAAAAAAAACTTGGCTTGTATTGAATCCTTGTTCCAAGGATCTCCAGGTGGGGCATTATGCTGCAAATGGCTTTCTTAACATTAGTCATACTACATTACCATAATCTTTATGTTAAACATAAATATTACCTTCAAAATACTCCATGTGTCTCATCTTCAAACTTCTATGAGGGTAGTGATTGAGCCTTGATCCCTTTTTGCATGGCATTGTTTGCAATTATAACTCCATACTTAATCATGTGACCTTGTGATCAACTCATAGTTAACTATGTTGTGCCTTCACTGTCTTGATTGACCATTTGAAATAAATTGTGGTGACCAAGAGAAAATTGATAATTTATCATTAGTTTCACTATTTCACCATAAAAAAGTTAAAGGCTTAATATACTAGTGATGGAGGGATAACCTTTGGTCATAGGGTCATACCTTGAAATTCCAAAATCTTTTAATAGCATAGAAAACTATTTTTTTAAATGATGGTTTCAACTTTGAAAACATGCATATGGACAAGATCTAGGTTTTTTCTAGGGAAATACCTTGTACATGAAAGCTATAAACCCTAACTAAAGAAAATTAAAATTGGATTTTCACAAAACAAATTCAAGATTCAAAAAATGTAAAAATATAGGCCAACAAACCCAATTTGGAAAAAACCACCAGCAACATGTCACTAATTTTCACTCTTCATAAGTGAGCTCTTTTTGGATCCGGCCTTGTTAAAGGTTACAAAACACACTATTTGTGACCTTGTTAAAGGATTTAATCACCCTATTTGGAGTGGCCTTGTTAGAGGACTTTAGATCATTTCCTTAGAATGTCACTTTGTTAGAGGGTTTACATGAGTGTTAGGTCACCCTTGATTAAAGGAGTTTAAATACCATTTACAATTGTTAGAAAGTAACAATAGGTATTGATCTATTAAGTACAACTCACTTTGAATTTATAGATCTTATTTCAGTAAATGAGATGATTCACTAATAGGCCCTCATTTTCATCTCTATCTTTGATTCTCTTGGAAACCCTTCAAGAGATCACACTTCACTTTTTCTCCACTCATCTTAGCCTTCTGATTATATTCACCGATCAATAACATTAGCCACTACTCCAATCTTCAAACTCTCTAGAATAACTTGAGACACGTATATGATATTTGCACATATAGAAAGTTCTCCCTTTTACCCCCTTAAATAGGTAATTATGATCTTTTACCTCTTAATAATCACTATAGATCTTAGGGTTTACAATTAGATTTATCTCATGCAATGAATCTAATCACTATCTTGGGTTTCCTCTTCTTTTCTAGAAACTTATCTTGGAATCCATGCATTATGTCTTTTACTTAATACTCTCTTGAAATTAAATGATTGAACTCATCGATCCTTATCTTCAAGATTCTTTCCATATTCCAAGAAATCAACTTAGTCAATTGGAAATTATAATTTTACATAAAATATTAAATTTTTTTTCCTTAGCCAACACTCTATTCTAACACTCGATCATCGCTAGGTTACTTGGTCATTACTAAACTTGTTTCTTGTCACATACACTATCACTTGGTCAACACTAAATTTTCTTGGTTTGTTCTAGCACTCGGTTGACACTAGCATCACTCAACATATACTTTAAAATCTTATATCTTTTTCTCTATTGCTCACTCAAGCCTATGCATTTGATCTATTTGTGATCACAATTTCAAGACTTGAATATTACTATCTTCTCCACTTGTACCATAATATAAACAATCAATCTATGTTGTCAAAGTCCAACTAATCAGTTATCCATTTATAGTTTCCTCTTCATAACTCAATCTATCCTCTAGATACTTTTTTATGAATAAGCTCTCAAATCCTCTTCATCAATCAAATAGACATGACTCTTAGATTAGATAGAAAAATATCTCGCCAATATGTTTGACATCAATGACAACATAACAATTTTTCCAATTGTATTTTCCAACATAAAATCCCTATCTATCATGATTTTACAAATATATGTTGTCATCAATGACAAAAATTTCCATAAATACAAAACATAACTAGCATATCCAAGTGCCAAGTAGACCTATATTTATAACACATCAAACCTAAACAAAATTATGACACATGACACAATGATTCTTGTAAATAGAAAACCTTAGGTAGAGGAAGAAAACCTTGATGGGGATGATATCCATATGCCCTTTACTATAGTAAATGGGTTTCACTATTAGGAGATACAAATACCCTTTTTATGGGCTCACCTTGTTAGGAGTGATTTTGTACCTCTTAGGAGTACAATAAAGTTTTTTAGGAGCTACCTTGATAGAGTAGTTAGAACACCTTTTGACTATTCACACTATTATAAGACATACAAAATTACTTATTAAGTGTTGGAATTTACAAGTGGGAAGATTTACTTTTGAGAGGGGGGGTGAATCAGAAGTAACAAACTTCAACCTCTAAAACTTTTTGACTAAAATCAATACATGCATGTAATATATCTAATTATCATGAAAGTAAAGGCATGCATGAAAATAGACACAATATTTGATCACCTAGAAACCCTCCAAAATGAGAAGGTAAAATTGGGGTGGGGATGACACCCACAACTTATCACTACAACAGTATGTAACTTGTCAAGGTTACAAAGTTTGACTATCATCAATGGTTTGCCTTGTGAAAGGCCTGCCCTATTAAAGGTTCTAACACACTATTAAATATGACCTATCTAAAGGATTTACAAACACTCACTTGGAATGTCACCCTATTAAAGGATTTACAATATGGTTGTTAAACCCACCTATCATCATATTATTTTCATTCTCCTAATACAATGGCTAGAAAGTATAGTAGAAAGTGTTGACTTGATGACTTGCATTATTCAATTGCTACTTTTAGATCCTTATTCTATCCAATCTAATATGATATGACTCTATTCAAAATGCTAATACTCTATTCTAACTAACTTGATTATGCAATGTTGTTGTTCATTTTCTAAGTCTTTACACCCCTCTAAACTTTTCTAGCATTCTCTCCTTCCATTCCCGTACCATTCCATTATTTTGATTGGTTGCATGTTCTTTCCATTTTTCTAATTGATTGCATGTCGATTGCATAGGGAATGAAATAGATTTGATCTTATCTTTTAATCCTTCGAGATTCATCTTATGTCAACTCAAACACAGTTTACATCTTAGTTTGTGAGGGCATAAACTCTTATGTTGATTTTGTGTTACTCGAAACTTACTGATTACTAATGCTCAACACATATAGAAGTTTTGTTCTACTTGGCATCCATAGAAATTTGTCTTGCTTAATACCTATAGTAGTTATGTTCTACTTGACACATGTAGTTTACTCAGTACATATATTGGCTCGACATCTGAATGACTCAACACCTGTTGAATTTCTAGCTCAGCACTTACTATGACTCAGCATCTATATTATACTTGACATCAACTTAGAAATTTCTTAAGTGTGTTGAAACTTAATTGTCAAAACCAATCTAAGACCAATAATCTCCCCCTTTGACATGAGTGTCAAAAAAATACTTAACTAAACATTATGAATATGATCTCTATGAGTATAACATGCATCTTGTTTGACATATGTACAAAACTTCAAAACTGTTCAAAATTTTGTGAAGATACCTCAAATTTTGTATCTCCCCCTGAGTGGATGTGCCTTTTATGTCTCCAAAAATTATCATGCTGAATTTTTCTCATGTTGATTATGCTTATCATTCTACCTTATCTATCCTATTCTATCTGCTCTATTTTTGCTCTTTGCTCCTCCTTTTACACATCTATCCTTACAGTTATTGTATCCTTTTGGCTTTATTATTTCTCAAAATTTATCTCCTTATCTCCTCCTTAGTTTTATTTCCTATCTCCCCTTTTTATTATAATATCCCCCTTTTTTGATACTTATATCAAAGGGTTCTATACATTTACTGAATACTTAGCCAAAAAGGATTTATTTACCTCCATAACTATCTAGAAAGCAGCATCCCAATTGTCTAGTGTAAACTCTAGTGACTTAAGTTGGATGGCTATCTCTACTGCAAGGTGAGCTAGGCCTTCCAATGTAGAAAGATTGAGGTCTTTCTTTAAAACATTCTCAGCGTAGGCTAGTTCTTTCTACAAAACTTCCATGTGTGGGGTGATGGCAGATTGAATCTGTATTAGCTTGGCCTTGATGTTTGCCTCATCTATTGTGAGCACATCTAATTCCTTTCAAGTGTGAAGTGTGGTTTGAAAATGCTTCTCAATCTGAGATGGATCCTTAAGTAGTTGCAGGCTTGATATCTTAAGGTTCCTTTCAAAGCTTATTATCCTTTAGCTGGTCTCTTGTGTGAAAATTGGTGGATCACACAATTTGGAGTACAATGAGAATAGGTTCTCAAGTACTGTCTTCACCTTTTCTATCTTCTTTGCTAGCTCCACTTGTAAAAATTCTATTTCACTTGATATTGTTTCATTCACCTTCATTTGGAACTTATTTTCAGAC